>JARHVA010000936.1:0-495000 GCA_037957365.1 Torreya grandis | reverse complement strand
AAATGTCATAATTCACTTCATATTCATCCCTAAAATTATTGGGGCCATACATACACCAATATCTGTATAAAACATATATAACCTATAATATAAAAAAATTCCAAATCATATATATATTTTAAAATATCACAAGACACCATACTCATAGTATGTATTAGAGAAATATATCAATCCATTTTTTTTGTAATTCATATGGCATAGGATAGAATATAATATCATCAATATATAAGTTAGTTGTATACCCCAATATCTTACATTCACCACTTAGGAAGTATTTTATATGATCTATTTTTATCTAAGAAAAAATATCTTTGTCATTTCCCAAATTGCACTTGACCATGCTCCACTTGCATTCATTAGAAGAGAACTACTTAGGAGGTGGATTTTTCACTTTAAGGGATAACAATATCTTCCACTTGGACATCATATATGAATCAATAAATCCAAATTAAATTAGACTTATTAATTTATTCATAAACAAGGGGCCTTGATAAATAATTAACATTCATAAACAGGCAACATTGATAAACAAGGGGAAATGATAAACATGTGTAAATGTATGAAAAAATAGATAACAATTAGTAAAAATATGAATTGATATGTTTTCCTCAAATCATACAATGTAACAACTTATAAATGCATAAGTACCATTTAACAAATTCCTTGTAGAGACTGGCATATGCCATATTTAACATGGATGATTTGATTGTAAAGTTAGGCTATGCTTTAATAATTTTTTTAATTTCTTGTGGATGGAAATATTAAAATAAGTAAAAAATACTAAATCATAATATATTTTAATGGCAATCTTAATGGGTTCAACAATAAGAAAATGAATCCCAAACTGGGGATTCTATAAAATGTGTTAAGTTATACTTCAAAGATTTATGTGCTAAGTGATTAGATCCTTGATACAAGGCCCATCCTTAATAACTCTAAATTAATGAATTATTACCAATGAAAACACTTGTTGATGATTCAATCATTATCATCAATTAATATTTTCATCCATTATTATATTAATCACATGTAGGAAGATATAGTAATATCACTTGTAAAATTTAAGTATCACTAAAAAATAGATGTAAAAAGTTTAATCAAAATATCATAAATCAATGTCAAACATAGATATTTATTGAAAAGAATACCCAAAATGGATACCCTCCATAGATTAATAAATTTGAATTTCCAAAGGTCATGCCATAAATCTTGTTAGGATCTTAGAGTACAATTGATTACTTTTGTATAAGCAACTAAACATGGAATTGAAACCAAAAGTAATAAGTAACTAGAAGTCAAAAACAATAAATAATAAGAGATACAAGAAATAACCAATCTTGTATTAAACTCTTCCAAAAGGAAATACAATGAAGAAATCTCTCTCTCCTCACACCTCTTAGATGTACAGTAATTCTCCCTCAAGATTTCTCTCTCTCTCTCTCTCTCTCTCTCTATCAATTACAATCAACTCAATTACTGAATTGTTGTTGCAGATCTTCTTGATCTTGCTCCTCTTACAATACTACCCCATGGGTCTCTTAAATATAATTGAAAGCAAACAATAATTAGAAAAATAGACTCAAGACTAATTTTAGTCTTTACATGCAAACTAACTGTTCTCTTAAAAATAGCAATTTTGAAAATGCACAGAAGTCAGTGTCAGTCTGAAGATGACCAATGCCAGCCGACCCCTAATCGATGTCGATTGGTTCTGACCGATTCCATGACTAATGCTAATCGACCCCTAACTAATGTCAGTTGGTTTTAATCAATGTCAGTTACTGTGTAAGCCTAGAAACCTCCACATTAGCTCATTAGTGAAGCTTATAGCTCCACAACTCAATAATCTCCCACTTGGAGATAAATAGCTACACCTGTACCTGTACAACAACATCCTCTAAACATCTCTGGCTTGTTTCTCCCTCTTCAAGTTCAATCTTGAAGACCAACAAAAGTTGAATGAAGATTCAACTTCTCCTTTGTTACCATTTTTGTTAACCTATCAGTAGGGTTCTAATCTGTATGGATCTTTTCTAGCTTCAACTGTCCATCCTCCAATACCTATCTAATGAAGTGGTACCTAAGATGTATATGTTTGGTTCTTGAATGAAAGGAAGAATTCTTTGCCAAATGAATTTCACTTTGACTATCACTGTATAATCTACAACTCTCTTGCTCCTTTCCCAAATCTTCCATGAACCGAGTCATCCAAATCATTTCCTTGCTAGCCTCTGTGACTGCAATGTATTCTACCTCTGTAGTAGACAAGGCAACAACCTTCTACAACTTTGAAATCCAGCTAACCACCATTCCACCAACAGTGGACACATATCCTGTAGTGCTTCTCCTACCATCTAAGTCACCTACCATATCTAAATCTACATACCCATTTAGAGAAGTGTTTGACCCTTCATAGCATAAATGCCTACTATTGGTACCTCTTAGATATCTGAGAATCCACTGAACTGATTTCCAGTGTTCCTTTCCTTGATTGGCCATAAACTTGCTGACAACTCCCACTACTTGGGCAATATCTGGTCTAGTATATACCATTACATACATTAAGCTCCCAATTATTGAAGCATATGGAACTCTACTCATGTACTCAACCTCATCATGTGAATTAGGACACTGTTATTTTCTCAACTTGAAGTGTCTAGCCATAAGTGTGCTTACTAGTTTTGCATCCTACATATTGAACCTCTCCAATGCCTTATTCACATAATCCTCTTGAGACAAAATCAAACTATAATTTTATTATCTCTCTTAATACTCATGCCAAGGATTTTCTTTGTTGTTCCTAAATCCTTCATGGCAAATGTGTGAGCTAATTTTACCTTAAGCTCAGTAATTTCCTACATGTGTGAACCTGCAACAAGCATATCATCTACATACGATAATAGGATAATATAACAATTATTATCCAATCTGTTAAAATAAACACAATGGTTAGATTGACATTTACTAAAGCCATGCTCTGTCATAAACCTGTCAAACCTCAAATACCATTGTCTTGGAGCTTGCTTAAGACCATATAAGATTTTCTTCAACCTGCACACAAGTTTCTCCTTATCTTTGACCTCAAAACCTTCTGACTGATCCATATATATCTCTTCATCCAAATCTCCATGAATAAATGTTGTCTTAACATCAAGCTGCTTAAGATGCAAATCTTCAATAGCAACTAAAGACAATACAGTCCGAATAGAAGTCATCTTTACTATAGGAGAAAAAATTTCACCAAAATTAATACCTGGTTTCTGTGTAAATCCCTTTATTGCCAACCTAGCCTTATGTCTCATTTGTCCATTCTCTCCTTCCTTTAACCTATATACCCATTTGTTTTTTAGTGCTTTCTTTCCATCTAGCAACTCAACTAAATCCCACGTATGGTTCTCTTCTAAGGAATTAATTTCCTCATTCATGCCATGCTCCCACTATTTCCTGGATTCTACCTGCATTGCCTCATCAAAACTTTCTAGTTATCCACCATCAGTGAGCAACAAGTAGTATAAAGAAATGGAATAATGAATTGGAGGTTTACTTACCCTTTCAGACCTCCTTATGGGCATTTGAGACTCATTTATAGCTTGCTATCTACCCAAATTTTATTCTAACAGTGACCGATCCCAGTCATCTCTGATCGATGTTGGTCTGCACCCGACTGATGTTGATTCCACCTGACCGATGTCAATTTCCACCTGACTAACATTAGTTTCCACTTGATCGACATCAATTTCCACCTGATCGATGTCGATTTCTATGTTTTTCTATGAGTGATGATTTTTACCCGCAAACTCATTTTGGATCATAACCTCTTCCAATCAAGATTGCCCTACTTAGAATTATTCAACCTCTTGAGCTAATCGTTGTACATCACATTTTCATTAAAAACCAAAGCTTTCTATTTCTTAAATGTGTTAAAAACATTAGATTTCCTCTTTATGCAATAAACCCATACCTTTCTTGTAGCATCATCAATGAAAGAAACATAATACTGTGATCCTCTATTAGAAGCTACCTGAGATGGTCCCCATACATCTTTGTGAACAAGCTCCAACTTGTGCTTCTTCTTTGTTGACCCAGTTTTGAGAAACCTCACTTTCTTCTATTTCTCAAAAATACAATGCTCACAAAAATCTAGATCTATGCTTTTCAAATCTAAAATCTTACCTTTTGACTTAAGAACATTCATTCCCTTCTCACTCATGTGACCAAGCCTATAGTGCCACAACTTTGCATCTACATCTGAAGTAGATAAAATAGAAGGAGAATAATCAGTAATACAAGTAGATAGATAAAGTGTACCTACTCTCTTACCTTTTGCTAATACAAGTGCACCCTTAGAAACTTTCCAAGATTCAGCTGTGAGAGTTACTGTGCAACCCTCATCACCCAACTTTCCAAAAAAATTAGATTCCTCTTCAGGATGGGTACATGCATGACATCCTTCAACACCCATGTGTTGCCATTCTACAATTTCAGCTGCACTTTTCCTTTTCCAACAATTTTACAAGGCTCATCATCCCCTAAATAAACTTATAAAAAATCTTCATGGACATAATCATTGAAAAATTCTATATTTGGGGTTGCATGGAAAGAGGCACCAGAATCTAAAACCCATGATTCTACTTTATTATCCAAAGAAAATATAAGAGCATCCTGTGCAACAATACTTGCAACTTTTGCTTCTTTATTACCGTCATGCTGATTTCTTTGTTATCCTTCAACCAACAATCTTTCTTTGCATGCCCTTTCTTTCCACAATTTTAGCAGGTTATTCTTCCATTTCTAGATTTGGATCTACTTCCCATCTTTGACCTTGATTTCCCTTGCTTGCCCTTCTCTCTTTGCCTTCCCCTACTTTTAACACTTAAAGCATTACCTGATGTTTCCCTTATGCTTTTCCTATGAATTTCTTCATTCAAGATAACACTAACAACATCATCAACTTTCAAGATATTTAAAGTAGATGCAGTATTACTAACTTCCATTACCAAACTATGCCAACTTTCAGGTAAAGAGCATAAGATTAAGAGAGCCTTAATTTCATCATCAAAAACTATTTTGATTGAATTTAATTGATTTACAATTGTATGGAAATCATTAAGATGACTAGATACAGATCCACCTTCCTACATTTGCAAATTAAATAATTGCTTCATAAGATATACCTTATTTGAAGCTGAGTGTTTTTCATATAAATTTGCCAAAGTATCCATTAACTCTATCGTTGTCTTTGCCTGTGATAAGTTGGAAATCATAGAAGCTGCTAGGCTCAACCTTATAGATCCAAGAGCCTTTCTATCAAGAACATTCCATTCTTCATCTTCCATATCTGTGGGCTTCTTTGAAACCCCACCCAATGGTAAATACAGATCTTTCTGATATAGATAATCTTCAATTTACATCCTCCATAATTGATAATTCTTGCCATTGAATTTCTCCATTCTTAGTTTACTTTCTTCTGCCTTTGCTTTACTCTCACTCAATTAGAAATCCCTGTGAGTGAATTCTATAATCAACAGACACTAACATGCTCTGATACCAATTGTTAGGATCTTAGAGTACAATTGATTAATTTTGTATAAGCAACTAAACATGGAATTGAAACTAGAAGTAATAAATAACTATAAATCAAAAACAACAAATAATAGGAGATACAAGAAACAACCAATCTTGTATTAAACTCTTCCAGAAGGATATACAATGAAAAAGTATCTCTCTCCTCACACCTCTCAGATGTATAGTAATTCTCCCTCAATATTTCTCTCTATCTATATATATCAATTACAATCAACTCAATTACTAAATTGTTGTTTCAGATCTTCTTGATCTTGTTCATCTTACAATACTGCCCCATGGGTCTCTTAAATATAATTGAAAGCAAACAATAATTAGAAAAATAGACTCAAGACTAATTTTAGTCTTTACATGCAAACTAACTATTCTCCTAAAAATAGCATTTCTAGAAATGCATAGAAGTCATTGTCGGTCTGAAGATGATCGATGCCGACCGACCCCTAACCGATGTTGGTTGGTTCTGACCGATTCCATGACTGATGCCAGTCAACTTCTAACCGATGTTGGTTGGTTCTGACTGATGTCGGTTACTGTGTAAGCCCAGTAACCTTCACATTAGCTCATTAGTGAATCTTTTAGCTCCACAACTCAACAAATCTAACATAAAAATGAAGTATTATTGATTCTCTAGGGAATTTTTTTGTTCAAACATAAGACCCACCAAGCTAAAAAATGATTCCATTAAATTGGTTTTTGGAATTAGTGGTAACTTATTTAATTATGACATACACCATAGTATATTATGTATTTTTTATACATATTAATTTTAACACTATAAGGGGTAAAAATTTATTAAAAAAGCCCAAAAATGGGGAAATTACATAGTAATATCCTACTCAACAAGTTGAGTCAGCTGAAGAGACAAGTTCAAAGGAAGCAAATTTCGATCATAAATCTACCATTGCGGCCCAAACTCAGAGGCCCATTTGGCCAATACATCTGTGGTTCCATTCCATTCTCAAGGAATGTGATTGAAAGAAATCAATTCAAAAGCAGAGCTTAGCTAAAGTATTTGCTAAACTATCCTAGCCAGCTGCCAGTCTACGTTTTCAAGCACTCTCTTTCCCAGTAATTCAACCATGACCTATGAATCTGATTCATAGATAATGTGATTCTAGCTAATTTGATAGCACAATTACACTACCTTTAAGATCGCCATGGCCTCCATGAGATTATTAGTATGCCAGCCTTTATGAACATAAAACATAAAACAAATTTCTCCAGCATTATTTTGCCCAAGACCACCGATTCCAGCATCACCTGGATTCCCTCTTGAGGATTCATCCATGTTGACCTTGATAATTCCTTCCTCAGGTGGCATCCAATGTCCCCCACGCTCCATCAGTCATGCCTACTACCTGGGCCCATGCCTGGGATGCATGGGATGAATGTGGGAGGATGCATTGGGCAGAATAAGGGTGAATTGGGCAAAAATTATAGAATCTTCAGGGGACAAATCAACCTCACTCTCATACTTGGTCAGGATGGTCTCCTACAAAGCATTGAGGATTTTTAACCAAATAGCTCTGAGCTCAAGGCTGATGCCTTGAAAAAGCCTTTGATTCCTTTCTAACCAAAGGTTTTAGAGGATGAAGGTTGGCCCAATTGCCCAGGCCAACTGCAGGATCGATGCCTTGGAAGGAGGAGGTCTAAGTCATTCCCAAAATTCAACTAGTGAAGACACATGCCAATAGGAGATGCCCCAGACCTGCCACCACAAGTGCCATATCTTCTTAGCAAACTCATACTGGAAGAATAGATTGCATCCACTCTCATCATTATAGTGACATAGCAGGCATATAAATGGCCCATGGAATCCTCTGCTACATAAATTCTCCTAGGTAAGGTAGCGGTTATAAGTGAGAGTCCACAAGAAGAAATTACATTTGGGCCAGGACAAGGAGCTCCAAATTTTCTTACCCCATCGAAAGTCAAATTCACCGAGATATTGCTTAGATAGCTCCAGGTAGCCAGCTGAGACAGAATACTAGCCAGTGGGCATAGCTCCCCAGGCTAGGGTGTCCCTCCCCTGCAACAAGCTACATCTTCTAGACATGAGAATCTGAGCTAATTCTCTTCGATCCTCTTCAGCACCTCTAAGTGGCCACTCTAAAGGTTCCCTCCACCTGTAGCTAGCACCCATTCCTAGTTAAAAGGCTTCTTTATAGTGTTTAATAGTCTCCCATCCAACAACCCGAAAGGAGTCACATAGATCCTGTAAATGTGGATGTGAGGAAAGGAGGGGAGGAGTCCCATCCCATGAATCTTCCCAAAAGAGTGCCTCTCTACTGCTGTTGCAAATCCAAAAGAGACTACTCTGGACCAAGTGAGCCCTGAGGTTAAGGGTGTTCCAAATCATGGAGCCTCTTCCTTCCACTAGGAGTCTAGGAATCTCACATGGAGCAGCTCCCAGAAAATACTTAGAAGACAAGATACAGGCCCAAAGATGATATTGATTGGTACACCACCGCTAGTAGAGCTTAGCTACCAAAGCTTGGCTAGACAAAATAGCAGAGCATAGTCTAAGACCTCCTTACTTCTTTGGGTGACACATAGTGTTCCAATTGAGGAGGCTCCATTTGGCTTTTTGGAGGTTACCACTCTAAAGGAATTGCCTAGATAAAGCATCAAATTCTTTAAGAAAGTATTTCAGAGTAGCTTGCACCATGCTACGGTATATGGGCAAAGCCTAAATCATGGATTGCAAGAGGGTCATCCTACTAGTGGAAGACAGCCATCTGTGGGTCCAATGATTAATTTTATGCTTAAGTTTATCAAGCACATTCTGCCAGAACAACCTAGGCTATCTTCCCACCACCAAGGGGATCCCCAAGTAAGTTATCGAGAGAGACTGGGTCTAGAATCTCAAAATAGTAGTAATCCACTGCTGGATGGGTTCTAGAGTGTTAAAAAAGTAGATAGAATATTTTTGCTCATTGATCTTTTGCCTAGAAGCCTCTAAATAAGTATCCAAGGTAATCCAAAATGCTTTTGCTTCCCTCAATCGGACCTTACCTGCTAGGATTGTATCATCAATAAATTGGAGATGAGTCAATTTGGTTAGCCTGTGCCCCCACTACCATCCATGCACCAGATTCTGAGACACCCTAGCCTTAATGATCCAGCCAAGCCCCTTCATAAGAATAATAAATAGGTAAGGTGAGAGTGGATCACCTTGGCGCAGGCCTCTAGATGCCTTAAACACTCTAGATGGTGCCCCATTGATTAGAATAGAGGACGGCATGGTTACACAACTTAGCACCCATCTGACCCATGCCTGGCTAAATCCAAAAGCCAAAAGGATTTTTTGTAAGAAATCCCAGTTGGCTCTATCATACGCCTTGGCTAAATCAAGCTTGATAAACATGGCCCACTCTTGAGACATACTCATGGAATGAATTACTTCAGATGCAATCACCACTCCATCCAAAATTTGTCTTCTAGCAACATAGCCCCCTTATTCTTCAGAGATAACCACTAGAAGGCAAACTTTGAGGTACTCTGTAATAATCTTGGTAATTATCTTGTAGATCACATTACAAAGTGTGATAGGCCTAAAGAGGGCCAACTGATTAGCTTGTTCCTGCTTCAGAATCAATGCAAGGAAGGTAGCATTAAAATATTTAAGCATCTCTTTGCTGGAAAAAGATTCCATCACAACATCCAAAAGATCTTGGCTAATAATATCCCAAAAATCCTAAAAAAAATTTGTTGGGAAGCCATCCGGCCCTGAGGCTTTGCCTCTGTGCATGCTGAAGATAACTTTCTCCACTTCTTCCATACCTATTGGCCTCAACAACACCTCATTCATGCCAGGGGTGACAACAAAAGGAATATTTGCCAAAACCATGTTAACCTCCCTTTCTGTAGTGGGCACAGTGATGGCAACAACTCTGAATAGAAACAGATAGCCTTCTGGCTTATGTCATAGGAGGATGATAAAGAAGTTCCATCAGGAGTAACGAGGGAAGTAATGTAGTTTCTATTTCTTCGTGCCTGAGCGGACTTGTGGAAGAAAGCTTTATTCTTGTCACCCTCTTGGAGCTAGTCAATTTAGGCTTTTTATTTCCAAAATATTTCTTCCTAAAGTTCCCACTCAGCTAGCTCATTCACGGCTTGAGATTCCTCCCTATGGAGATCTTATGTAAGTCCAAGGTCCCAGATCTATCTGGTAAGTGAGTCCAGCCGATCTTGCGCTCTTTTCTTCATATAGTGGAGGTTTCCAAAACTATTTTAGTTCTAATCTTGTAACTTCCTTTTCACATACTATAATTTCTTAGCAAAATTGAACATAGCCATACCATATTCAGGGCCCCCCTGACTGTACCAGTGCGTCATCCATCCATGGAGAGAAGGATCTCAGAGCCACATTAGCTAGAATTTAAAAGGAGGTTTTTTGGGGCCTGCTATTTGCCTGATAGTGAGCATAATGGGTCAGTGGTCTGACCCTCTCCAATCTAGAATTTCAGAAGCCAGAGAAATTGCACCATATTACCAAAAGCATGAAACAAAGAACCTATCTAGGTGATTGAAGATAGCATCTTTACCTAACCTTCTGTTGTTCTAGGTGAAGAGACCATTGAGGGGTTTGACATCTGACAGGCAAAGCAAATCCATATTTATTTGGAGAAGATCAGATGTGGGGCCTAGACATGCATTCCCACCCCTCTTTTCTTCAAGACAGAGAGGACTGCATTATAATTTCCAGCCATGATCCAAGGCAAGAAGGGATGATAGCTCCTAATCTGCTGCACATGTTCCCATAACTTAAACTACCCCTAGATATCTATGGGGGCATAAACTGTGGTGACCAAAATCATTTCTCCAGTGTCAAGAGAGGAGGCAACCATGGAGAGATCCAAGGAGCTAGCCAACCACTATAGTGGTGTGACTTTTCCTGGGTTCGAACAGATAGCCACACCCCCAGCACTTCCTAAAGCACCAATGCACTGGCATTATCCATAGGCCCAAAACTTGGGCAAATAGCTGAACATAGCATCTACAAAAAGCTTAGTCTCCTAGACATAGAAAATATTAGGAGAGTGATCAGAAACCAACCTATTCATATATTTTTGTTTGGGGGTGCTATTCAAACCCCTTACATTCCAAGACAACACTATCATTGGGTAGAGGGAGGGAAATGCTCATCCAAGGTCTTGACCACCCCTGACTCTACCAACAAGTCTCCTATAAGTCTACTTTTATCTTGGTCTTTCTTGCATCCCACTTTAGCAAGCATGGTGAAGAATGCTTTCTTGAAAGGCCTCTGCATTAAGCCTAGCGTGGATGATGAGGCCTTTTCTTTCCTAGATGCCTCCACATCTTTAACCAAGTCTGCCCATCTGATTTCTTTATCTTGCTGGGTTGGGACTACCACTAGGTCCTCTCTTTGGGAATAGGGGAGCCTCATTAGTTGGCTGGATCACCATATCCTAAGATTTAGAAAGAAGAGGTTCCAACCCCTCACAGTGCATGGAAACCCCCTACTCAGTCAAAGGAATGCCATCCTCAATGGCCATGCTCTCTAGGGTCTCAAAATGGTTGAAGCTTGTCTCCACTTACCGGTCTAGGTTCATATGTTTCTGCCCACAGCCCTTCATACAGCGTTTGAACTACGTGAAACCATCTCTGTTAGTGCCTTGAAAACTAGCTAGGGGATGCATCATGTTACTAGAATTAATGCGGGCATTACCTATAGTGGTGTTGTCCTGCTTGACATTCTCAGTTTTTGATCGGCCTAGCTGGCCAAAATCATTGGGATTGTGAGCAACACTGCCATTTTCTCTGGCTACCTGTGGACATTGGCGGTGTAAATGTCCATACTCATGAAAGATTCTACACCAGAAAGGAATTGATTCATAATCAACTTGTTGTACCCAGGAAGAGGATCCCAGGCATATTTCCAAAGAATATGGTAGGGGCTATTAAGGTCTATCTCTACATAGATATAGGCATAGGTGATGAGTTTTTTGTCTAACGATTGATGCGCTATAGCAGTTGGTGTGCCCAGCATAGCTACAATTTGCCTCAAGATATCCTCCTACCAGAATTCTAGAGGAAGTCTTGGGAGGCACACCCAAATTGGTACTCTGGCTAGAAGATCCTCTATTGAATTGAAGCCTACATGCCAAGGTTTGAGAAACAAGTCGATACGGTCATAGAAATAGGGTCCCCCCTCAAAAATCCAATTTTGGTTGGCTACAGAGGAAAAATTCACCATAAAATAACTATTTCCTGCTAGCATAATAACTAGTTTTCCCTCCACCTACCAGGTATGGTGGATCTAGGCCTCCAGGGATGAAACAAAAATTCAGATTCCAAAAAACTTACAGATTAATGTATGAGCTGCTAGGTATTTGACATCCTCCTGGACTGCCTCAAGAGGGATGACCAGAACAGGCTTGTCCTGGGTCCATGGAAAATAGCCATTAACTCTGGTTACCCTGACCCTATCACTGGTATAAAATGGCTCCTTCTCCTTCACAGACCCTTCACTCCTATAACGCTCCTTGCTCCTCGTTCCTCCAAGGTCATCGGCCCTCTCTTCTCCACTCACATCTAGCGCCATCCTGGTGCCTCCCGTCAGATGCAATAAACTCTGATCCTTCAACCTCAAATACTACAATTTTTTAGCTTCAACATTGTATGTTATGTTCTTTTGTCAAAGTACCATACCCTATTGCACCTAAGTGACACCATACATATTAATTTTATAACTATCCATCTTTACCTAATTTTATAAGTAACCATTTTTATTTATGTAAATTAAACAATCCAATTAGTTTAATTTAAAGTTTTATGAAGAACATAACAAAACTTTCATTCATTTACAATATTAATTACAACTTGACATGGTAAGTAATCTCTAACAAGAGAGAGATCCCTCAATTCATTATTTTTATTTGTATTATTTTTCTCATTCCTACTCCCCATGAAATACCCCAACACACATAATGGAAATACCAAAAATAAATAAAAATAGTTGTCATAAACTAACATTTGTGCCTTACCAAGTCACCCTAAACTCTACAATAAAGTTTCATGTTGGGCATATCACAATGTATGATATGGAATCATTGGAAACATTTTATGGTCCTAGTACCAATGATGGTATATGTTGTTCCTTATTTGTATTCAACTTTAACTTGACAAGTGGAAAAAGAGGCCATTTAATAGTGTTTAGTGAATACATAAGTGGTTAAATCATGCTAGTAACACTGTATGAAGCACTACCACTACTTGGGTTACCCCACCTTGCCATTTATTATACATGCACAATATCATGTACATATTTTATTTTAACATCGATAAACTACCACATAAGTGACACTATATGTCTATGAAGTGTGATTGGATTCTCATTACTTATAGAAATATTACTATATGTAGACACTATTTATTAATTATATATCACCTCAATAATTGACCATTAAAAAATACATATCATGGATGTAATTTTAGCTTCTATACATTTCTTGCTACCTAAAGGCTCGCATACACTATCTCTTTGTGTCTCATTTCTTATATTTTTGTTTGACCAATTTTTTTATAATGAATCAAAATTTTTATCATACTAATAATGTTATAAAACTTCTTATATTCTATCTCTACAAGTTTTATATCTGCACCTATTTTCCAATTACCTAGACACTTGTGTCCTAGTTACATGCCTACATAGATACAAGTGTCTCATCCCAACATAAGTGTCTAGTTTCCCAAAGTCATCAAATTTAGAAACAAAACATATTACTATGGTCATCCTAAGAGTTGTAAAATTATATATTCTCAAAAGGGATTTGTATAAATATAATATCAACCCTCATTCATTCCTAACCTAGCATATAACTAGAAAAGATAAGGCAACTTACCAAAAGCACTCAATCAAGCACTCAAGTGAGAAAAGCTTACCTATTTTCTCCTATTTCCATATAATTTATAGGGAAAACATATCTATAGGTTTAAAGTATTGAAGGATCATTCCATGATCCACTTTTTCTAAGTTACAAGCTAGGTCACTATTGTACTTGATTATCACACATTGCATGATTCACACACAAGATAAAATATAGGGGAGAAATACATTTAAATATGATCCACTCTTTGGAGTATTAGCTATGTAGGCAACACTCATTGATAGAGGGGTATTTGGGGTACCACTATGAAGATAAAAAATTAGGGTTTTACTATTTGACAAGGAGTGATCATTCATATTCCATATATGAATGCAACACAAACCCTAGAAACATCCATATGGTTACATTTATTTTCAATAGGTATTCTATATTGGGAATGTTTATTTTACTTAGATAGTAGCATTGACACAACCATTCCAAGTCGATACAAGTGTCTATGACTATAGAGGTATAATTTATAAAATTAGGTCATTGGTTTAGAATCTAGATCTAGTCTAATTTACGTGTGTTGAAGATCCAAATCTGTATTAGCATTACAACTAGTGAATTACCTTATTTTCATTATCGTTACAATATTTAACATAGTTTTACTTTCTATCTTTAGAATCTCAACATAATAAATTTAATATATGTTTTTATCTATGTTTTGCAATTAATTGGCATGTTTTATAGATATACTACCATCCTTTTGAATAGGATATCTCTACCCCCTTTAAACGAAGATTCCCATAATCTATATTTTAGGTTTAAAAATTGGGTGAACATGACCTTTAGTCCCATAAAACCCTAGACATTGATTTAAGGTTTCTTAATTCTCTTTTTCTGATTTATGATTCTACAAGATTTTATAAGTTAAAAATCAAATTTCATGTTTTTATCAATATGTTCAATATGGATGTGTGTATCTCATTTTATGTTATAACTTTTAATTTTAGTGACAATTTTCTATTGTAATAATCTAATCTAAGGTATCATCCAAAGTAATAAGTATATCCATTAATATAATGAGAGGGTTTTAAAATAGAAACAACACTTAATCTCTCTTTATATTTACTTTTGTAATACTACATAGATGGTATCCAAACACCAATGTGCATGATCTCAACCATTTATTCCACCTAAACCTTAATTGAGTAACAGCTACCATACCACACTCATTGTTCTCCCATGGCTTATATTGGATTATGCAATCCGTATTGTCACTTCTTAAAAAGATAAAGGTGTTAAAATTATTTTTAAACCTATTAATATACAAAAAGTACCTCTTAATCCTCTTTACCATCTATATATTTTATTAACTAATAATTACATTTGTTATGGGTACAACATTAATGTTTTGATGGCTATAATAGGATTTTTTTTGAATTTAAGTGACAGGTGGGAAAATAGGAATCTATAGATATAAGAAAATCCAACTAAATATACACCCATAGATCCCTTAGGTATTGATAATAATTCAATAGAGATATCCCCATGTGATAAAGAGATGATTCCAAATTCAAGACACTCAGAAGATGGGTCCTCAGCTAGAAATGAAAAAAGCAAGAATCAAGGAAAAAAGTAATCTTGTGAGTAGATAGAGTATTGGTAAAGTGAACTCTAAGTCATGAAAATGAAGATTATTCCCTAGTCATCACACATAAAAATGAAGAGGTATTCCTTATAATTTCTAATACTATAGTTGAACAAGTGGATTCCATGCTTTCAAACTTTCTTGGCTATATTTGGTGGTATAATACCAAACATAGACACTTTTAAGAAGTGGGATAATCATAAGTGGAGACTAAAAGGCTAGGTAGACATCATTACTATGGCAATTTTTTTCTTGGTTAGCTTCACAAATATAGAATATTACTTCATAATTTTAACAAGTGGCTCATAGTTTATACAAAAATCAAATCTATGCCTTAAAAAGTGGAAAGCTAGAACAAACCTCATTAGCATGTTTATGGATGATATACATGTGGATTAACCTCCACAATATCCCTTTGTAATATTAGGTACTAGAAGTCATTATGGGGGTCACCAAATCTCTAGGATAGACCATTTCAATCAATCCAGACACTAGATCTAGAAGGCATTTGCTCATAACTAGAGTTTGTGTATTCATCCTAGCTAATAAAATACTTTTACATTCAATAAAGATCAAATATAAGTATGGTGTTTGGAACAAAAAAAATTTATATGAGAGAGATTTTAAGATATGTAGAACATGCAATGTTTTAAGCCACACTACCAAATATTGTTTGATAGCTAAAAGACCCTCCCAACCCACCACCCATTGGTAGGATAGAAAATCCTCTCAAATTTCTCAAGCCAAGAATTTATCCTTTCCTACACTTATATATAAGACCCCCTTTACCTTCCACCTAAGTTTGGTATAGGTTATGTGAGGAGTCTAACTTATTCCCATTGTATAATCCCCTTCCCTAAGGAATAATCCTCTATTCCTTTGATGGATGGCCTGACTTTGACTAAAACCCCATTAGTCCTACTTTCCCCTCAAATATTGATAGGTAAACTTGTTGAAGTTTATTTTATTTTTCACATGCCCTCCTCCCAAAAAGAGACCTAAAAGAGTGACATAGTTTCAACTAGATAAAGGCTTATATCATTTATCATCAATAATGGAGATATTAAAATGGGAAAATCAAAAGGGATACACTCTTTCAAGCCCACAGATGTTGACAACCAATTTATGGATCATTTCATTCCATAAAGTCTAGTGGAGAGACTTGTTGTGATCAACACCTTTATGGACCCCATCCATTCATTACCTCTTGGATCACCTTTTTCCCAAAATTAAGGTTCAAATTTAGAACCATTCTCACCATAAAAAGGATAATGTTGTTTTTCTAACAAGACTAATCACAAGAAAAAAAGGAAATTATGAAGGCTAATGGTCACAAGTTCCCTCCAAAAAAGGGAATAAGAAAGCAAAAATTAGATAAGAACAAAAATCTAAAGGTAGGATAAATATTATGAGAGATAGAAGTAAAGAGATGGAAAAGGAAGTGGAAAATTGTACTCAAAGAACCCTTAAATAATACCCCAACTCTAGAAAATGAATATCATCACTTCAAATATTAGGGGGTTGAACAACCCTAGGAGATAAATGTTAACAAGTAACATTATCTTAAAATACAAACTTAACATTTTAATTCTCCAAGAAATGAATACGTCTAAAGACAAAATTTTGAGAAACATTGATAATATTTGGAAAATAGCTAAAAGTATTAGTAGTAATTCTAGAGGCATAGCCGGGGGACTCATAGTTTTTTGGAATCATCAAGATCTAGATGAAGTGGAGTTATAAAAGTTAGAAAACCACATTAATGTTCTCTTCAAGGAGTCCTATGAAAAAAATTAATGGATTATCTCTAACATTTATGCCCCCAATTTTAGGAAAGATAAGAAGAAGTTGTGGAATGAGCTTGAAGAATTCTATAAAAATAGTGAAGACTAGAAGTGGATAGTGGTGGGAGACTTTAACTCTCCCATATCTAATTTGGAGAAAAAGTTGGGATTCATGTTTATAATGAAAGTATGACATACTTTAATAAATTCATCAAATATGTAGATCTATTGTATGTGGCCCTAAAAGGCAACCCGTACACCTAGTCAAATAAAAGGATTGGCAAAAATCTCATCCAAGTTAGACTAGATAGACTCTTGATCTTTATGAAATGGTATATACACATAGTAGCATTCTCACCTCCCTTCCAAAGATAGTATCATATCATAGACCATTGGTTTTCATGGGGGAGAAGGCATTAAAGATCAAAAATATCCTATTTAGGTTTTAAAAAGTGGATCTCCCACCCAAATTTATCTATCTAAATCAAGTAATGGTGGAATGAACCAGTCTTAGGATCTGATATGAAAATTTTGGCCATGAATCTTAAGAACATAAAAAAAACCTAAAAATATAGAATAAAAAAGTGTTTGAGAACATCTTACTTGAAAAGAATAAAATCAAAGAAGATTTAAGGAATATTAAGTTGGAAATCAATTCTTTAGGATCTAGTATTCTCCTAAAAAAGGAAAAGGGATTGCTAAGAAATTATCACAATAAAGAAGCAAAATAAGAAACCTATTGGTGCCATAAATCAAGGAAGATCAATCTTAAGGAGGCTGATTGGAACACAATTTTTTTCACAAGGAATATTCAAAGAACCACAACACAACTAGAATCCACAAGGTGTTGGGAGGAGATGGAGTATTATATAAAGAGGAAAAAGATATATAATTATAGATAATAAACTTATCCTCTTCCCCTCCTCAAGATGTGGAGATGGAAACTCAATTCTTGAGCCTCCTTCGATAGGTCAAATCCCAAGCTGATAATTACAACATCCTCACCGTCATTCTGTAGAGGATGCCATCAAAATTATTTTTATAATGGAAGGGGATAAATCCCTTAGTTTAGATTATTTATCTCCCCTTTTATTTAAATAATATTGGTACATAATTCAATAGGAAATGTATTCAATCATCTATGAGTTTTTCAATGTGGGAACTATCTTCCAATAATTCAACAACACTTTCTTGGTTTGATCCCGAAGAAAAAAGGATCCAATCAAATGAAGGATTATAGACCAATTAGTCTCTACACCACCTTCTACAATATCTACACCAAGGATCTTGATATCAAAGTCTAGTTAATATTAGATAAACTCATTGTAGAATAATAAAAATCTTTTGTGTTTAGAAGATAGGTCATTGATGACATAATTATTTCCCATGATACTATTCATTTAATTTTTAACTCATTCAAGTAAGGAATTTTCCTCAAAATTGACATGAAAAAAGCATATGATAGGGTGTCTTAGAGTTTCCTTGAAAATGTTTTGGATAAATTCATCTTTAATCAGAAGGTTAAAAGACTCATCTCTACATTATTTTCATCTCCTATATACTCGATCATCATAAATGGGGTCTTGAAAGGTTTCTTCATGGTGGGAAGAATTATTTGACAAGGAGACCTATTATCTCCATACCTCCTCATAATCATGGTAGAAATGTTGATTACAGTATATAAGAAGCCAAGTTCATGTTCATAATAAAGGGTATAAGGGTTACTCCTTTCACCACCCTAGTTACTCATCAAGTTGAAGAAAACTATTTTATAAAAATCCTCAAAACCTATGAGGATATCTTTGGTCAGTGTGTTAATTTCCAAAAAATCGCCCTTTTCTTCATTAATACTCCTAAAAATCTATAGAAGAAAATATCAAAATTTTTAGGCTATGTTATAAATAACCTTCCATATACCTATCTGAACCTCCCTTTATTCATCTATAAGATGAAAAACAAGTATTGGAACCCCCTAATAAACATAATTCATAAGAGGCTAATTGGATGAAAAGGAAAAATACTATCTCAAATAAATAAACTCTAACTTCTTAAAAGTTCACTCTATAGCATACCAGTGTACTTCATGTCTCTATTTAATATCCCTAATAAAATTATTGACCAGCTAAAACAAATTAAAAAAATATTCCTATGGATGGGAGCTAAATATAAGTTTAAATTTCTTCTCATTACCTAGGAAAAAACATGTCTCCCTAAAGGTAAAGGATGACTTGGTCTGAGAAGAGTAAAGAAAATGAACAAATATCTCATGGAAAAATAATGTTATAAGGTTCTAAAATAGGATAATCAATGGACTTGATTCATAAGATAAAAATGTCTAGATTCAAGGAAAGGCACTAGTCTCTTCTCTGAAGAGGGTCCTGTTAATTTCTCAACTTTATGAAAAGATGTCAATAATAGTAAAGACATTTTAAAGAAAAGAATCAAGTGGAATGTGGGAAGAGGTGATCAAGTCAACTTTTGAGATGATCATTAGATACAATATATTTCCATTGTATCCTCCCCACCCTAAGACACCTTTAGCTATCACTTCAAGTTGGTAATTGGTTTTAAGGTTGACAACTATTTGGAGAAGGATAATGGTACAAAGAAATGGAAAATCATTCATAAATAAGGGATCATTCCTCAATATTCTCATCTTCTTTTATAACTTAACATGCAAATTCAACTCTATCACATTAATCACTTCCCCAAAGAAGATGCCCTAGTCTAGAATGAGAAACCAGGAAGAGAAATATCTATCAAATTGGGCTATATGATTAACTTGGAACACATGGAATAGGATGAAGACTGGTAGATACTCTAGATTAAAAAACTCACCCTAAAGGTCAACTTGTTTTCTATCTAGTACCTTAGAAAAAATATTTACTATGGGAAACCTTGTCATAAGGGGACTCCCTATTCCCAATAGATGTGTTCTCTACAAAGAGGAGGATAAGACATCTAAAAATTTATTCCTCTCCTATCCATTTGCTTCTGTCATTCTAAACTTATTCTTACTAAAGTGAAATTTATCCTTGGTCGACCCAAATTTATTTTATCACCTTATCACCTAGTGGAAACCTCCTTAAGATTTCCCACCCCTTTTTTTGTTTTTTATTTCCATATCCATCATTTTTGGGGTCATTTATAAATGTATAAACTCTTGTATATTTAAAAATAGGTCGCTTAACCTTTCTTCTACCACCCTAAAAATTATTTGGGATATCAAAGATAACTAAACCACATTCTCCTCTAACTTTAAGGACCCCTTATCCCATCACCTCTCACTTATTCTCATCAATTTGGATCTTCTTATCCCATTTGAGGCATAGAAGTAGAAGGTGGATAGGTCTCTAGTCAAAATGAATTAGTCCACCAGTTTCTTGGATTAAGTTGAATTTTTATTGTAACCAAAGATAACCCAAGTCTATTTGGGGGGAGTCATAAGGGATACCAATAGGAACCTTTTAGATGCTTATACTGGCCCTTTAGGGGTCCAAACCATTCATATGGCTAAATCATCAACACAATTTTGGGGAATCTAACTGATGATCCAATTGGGCATTAAAATACTCTAGATTGAAGGGGATTCCCTCAATATTATTAATTATTTAAAGGTTAAATATAACCATTATTATACCATCTCTAAAGTCATGGAAGATGTGAAAAAAATTCTATGTAAAAATAAAGGGTATAATATTTCCCATGTTTATAGAGATGGAAATAAGGGTGAATATCATATGGAAAACATAGGGGTTTAGATTAAAGCATTCACGCATTGGTCAAAAGAGGTTGATCTCCAAACTAATGTCTCATCATTAATCTAAAATTATAATTCCCTCTCCCCACATGATATATGATTAATCTACCCTCCTTAAGTTGGATGACATGATGGGCAAATCCCAAAGCAAGGTATAATTCAATCATCACCAAATTGATTCTCACACTACAAACTTTTGGAAGATACATGTCACTCAAAATAATAAATGTATAGATTTTGATAATAAGAGCATATCCATGGAGGCTAAAATAGAAAAACTAATATATTTTAGTGTTTAAATAATATACAAAATATGGGGGGTGAAAGAGATAGGATTAAGATAATATCCTACATAGAGGTAAAGGAGGACCCTAAAGTCTAGAGGAAGCTAGTTAAATGAGGGATTTATAATTTCATGGAAATAATTTTTGGTCTTGAATCAATTATCTCCAATGACTTTTTCAGAGGTTGGGACAATTGCATGGTCAGAATGAGGGGCTAAGAATCATAATCTTGAAATAAATCATTGGTGAAGTGACTGGTATGTGTTGTAATGATGTCAAAGCCTTCAAATATAAAAATAGAAAGGAGGAGGTAATGAATATTTTTTTAAATTCTGATAAACTTGTCATTTCATCCCATAAAGGATTCCTCATAGCCAAACTTATTAGGAAGTGACTTGAGGTTTATCTTTAGATAATGAAGTACATTGCTCTCAAGGGTAAACATACAATTCACTTATCACACCAATTTATTTTAATGAACCACTTTAAGGGTCATAAGATCAATCTTCCCTTATTTATACTAAAGCATCTAGAAGTATTTGTGATGTCCTTTAAATCTAACCCTTCCTCTGACCCCATCCACTAGGGTCTCATCTTCCTCATTATTTTTAGAGGAGAAGAAATTAGGGGAAAATATGTAACTAAAGCCATATAAGTCAAAAATGGGAGGAGGATTCTAATGATGAAAGTGAAGAGATATTGAATGAAGATATTAGGAAGGATTCCTTACCTCCAAGGAGAGAATAAAACATTGGTAAAACACCCTACAAAAATAGCTTAGATGGTAACATTCAAGAGGTTAAACCAATGGAATGTAATCATAACTTTACTCCTTTGAGCATCAAGATAGATGATATGGAGAGGATCTTTGAAAATATTTAGACCAAAGTGGTCATGCAACATTTTCTTTGTACTGAGCTAGTGAAATAAATCAATAATATAAAAATGATGTTCTCTTTGGAGGAGGCTAGAATGAGAATTGTTGGAGTAATAGTAGTTAAAATCAAATAATATAAGGATATTATCACCACTCCCCTTAGAAATAAGAAGCAAAAATATTAGAGTAAGGATAAGAAAAAGGAGTTGGTGAATATGTCCTTGGATAAAGAGGAAGAGTAGACCCCACTCCACAAAAGCAAGATCCTGACAAAAGAAACCTACCAAGGACTGAGTAAAAGAATAAGAGGAAAGGATAAATAAAAAATTAAGTTTGGGAACAACAATTTAATCATCTACTCTAACTCTGAGAATTCCAACTAGTATCTTTAGTGTTTCCCCTCTATGCATATTTTTGGCTTCTTTTGTTAGGTTTTTGGCTGAATTTTGGCTAGTGACTCATAATTATTTGTGGTTTATATTTCCACTATATTTTATTTTTATTCTCTCTTTTAGTTGAATATATTTTTGTTTCTTTCTATAAGGTCATGAGACCCTCTTATTGTTATATTAACCATATCTAATAAAAAAATATGTATAATAAGGGTATTAAAAAGGTGCTCATTAATAATGGATCAAGTCTAAACATTTGTAGCACAAATTTACTAGCTACCATGGGTATTAACACCAATATTATATAAAACTTAGTTATACATATCAAGGGATTTGATAATTCACATCCATTTGATTGGCCAAATAACTTTGGATGTAACATTGGGGCTAAAAATGGTTCTAACCACATTTCATGTAATGTCTTAATCATTTTATTATAATCTAGTCTTGGATAGACCTTGGATGCACACAATTGAAGCAATCCCATCTACTTTACATCGATATTTGAAATTCATACATGGTGGGACCTTATTGTCAATGCCTACCAATGATGAACCTTTTGAATTTTATGAAATGATACATTGTGATACATAAGGTATTCCTATGGTAGTGACTCATACACAATGTATTCCTATTGAGAGTATTCAAACTTATGAAATAGAGTGATTCAAGTACACTGGTTCCATTATCTCCAAATGTAGACAAGACACTAAACATTTAAGAACACATAGATGTACATAAAGAAAAATAACCAATACCAAAGGAATCAGTGATATCAAAACTACATGCACCTTCAATATTTTATCTTCCTTTATTGATAAATGTTGATTAGCAATATGGTCATTTTTTAGATTACTATTATAGTGATGATAATGCTTGCTAAGTTGAAATTATGGCCCACTTAAAGACAATTATTTAATTTACTATTATGAGAGGACAAGAGTAGATTACAAAACATGGAAGAAAGAATCATCTCATTTTTAGGACCTATTGGTGATCCAAGGGCCAATAAATTCCATGTTATATAACATGAGTAAGCTATGATTATTTACACCAAAGTTTTAGATGGTTTTATTAAAGATTTTTAGGGGCTCTCTATTGTTTCCTTACACAAATGGGATATTTATAATATAATGGGTAAGACATTTCTCATAAACAAAATGAAAAGGAGATAGAAAAGTAGGGCAAAAAGGGGGTAAATCCATTTATTGAGATAGTTCTTCCAATACTTAGAATTTTTATTAGTGTGGGATACAATTAAATCATTAGGAATCAAGTCTAGATACTATATAAAATAAAACACCATAATAATCAAGACTCAAAAGAAAATTATGAGAACATGAAATCTAAGACTCTATTCAAGATAAATTCATTACAAAATCTAGAAACTATTTGTAAATCATGATTAATGTAAGCTTAAAAATAACTATAATGAGCTACCAAATCCAATTAAATGAGGTGTTACACAAACTAATTCTATATCCACTTCCACGCCAACAACATCAAAAATTATTTTCATATATTAATTATCAAATCAATATATTTGGAAAACCATCATGATAAAACAAGAAAGAAGGCTAGGTGAAATCTTGGATCTATCTCAATAGTGTTTTGGTATTCAAATATTTCAACCCTTACAATGGATAAGCAATGCTAATTATATAGACAATGCTAGTCAGTTAATTGACTATGATGGATAGCCAATATTAACTACTATTACTACAAACATTAAATGAATAACTAATTAAAACCCAGTTACTTGTGATAACACATCAAAAATCAAGAAGATAAGGATAATACATTCATGACATAACTTGCCTAGTATAACAACTTCTTAGATGAAATAATTATAGTCCCTAATGTAATACAAACTCTCATTTTAGCCTTATTAACTTGAAACCTTATCCACTAACTTATTAATGATCCACATAGCAATAGAAACATCATCTTAAATTTCCCAATGATGGAGATTAGTTCACGTCTTGATAGATCATTCCCAATTACATGTGATTATCCCCATGATAATAAAGCACCCTAAATATTCACCATTTCCTATTAAATATTGATGACATGATAATACTGGAACAAGGCATTGTTCTAATTCTATAAATAGATGCAGCCTTACTATGGAACTTTTCTTGGATCTATTATGATGTGTCTATGGTTCATGTTTTATTTTTCCTATGATGGTAAGGAAAAAAATTTAGCATGTGATATTATAGCTATACAACACACATTTATTGGTGGTGTGTAGTCAACATCTTGAAAATGTCCATTATACCTTTTATTTCCACTTTCCTAAACATGTAATACAAGAAAATTTCACATGATTACCACTTATTCATTTCACTTCTTTAGGCTTCACCAGTCATTTTCCTTTCTATTGGCCATGATTACCAGCTAAAAACTTCATTATAGTCTATTATAATGTATTTTAGGTTGTGGCTACTATTTTAGATCTTTAGGTTCATGATTTGACACTTTGTGACTTCATCCATTCAAGCCTCCTCTTTTCTCAAGTATTTTCTATCAAATTCAAGATCAAAAATACCATTTTATTATCTTTTAGTCTTCTCCTTGGCTATCAAATTTGGATTTGTTATCTTATAACATCATCTACCATTCACTTGAGCTCTACTATACTCTCTGTCACTCTCTATATATTTCCATTTGTCATTCATCTAACATATATTTGATCTTTTGACATGGGCTACTTACATCATTCATCACTCTCCAAACTTCAAATGCATAGGATGTCACCACATAGTGACATTCCAAGAATTCAAGTCTCAGATGTTAATCCTCACAAAACTTCTCAGGCCCCATAAAGCTCTAACTACTCATGATGTGACCATGTGTCACAATCATAGTATTTGAGGGCTTGAGACATCTTAATTGTGAAAATAGATATTCCCCTGAACTTTGAATACTAATGCCACATGGATGATGTAGAATATATGTTAGATTTTTACTATCAAACCACTCATGGATCTTCCCTTTCTCCACATCTAATACACATCCTAATGAATGCCACATGTCAATTATGTATTTTTTTCCTCATTCAAGCTTCAATATCATGTCATATATTTTGTTAACCACCACTTATCACTTTGATAGATCATCATATTTTAGTAGAACTACCACTTGTCACTTTTATGGATTACCACCTATCAATCTGACTACCATTTGTTATAAATACTATAGAAGGATCAAGCTATTTTAATTAAGTTTTATACATATATCTCAAATACCTAGTCCATGAGATCATGCCAAGTGGCTTGACCCTAGGATTGAGAGATTATCGCTCGTTGACTATGGACTATTTCTTCACAAAGATTAGGATTCTATGATGTCACCATGTGGTGTCATCACATGTCTTTAGGTTTGTGGGGAACCATTATATAAAATTATGACTTTTTTTGGGACCCAACTACCCATAATGTGATGCTTGTCATAAATCAAGAAGTCAGGTTAGAGGAAAAATTGGTGAATCATGTGTTGATTACCTTTTGATCTTTGAATGCCTAAGATTGTGACATTTATCATGATATCGGTAAGTTATGTTAATTGAGGACATAAGAGCTCTATAATTTGTAATTATCAAGTCCTGGGTGAACTAGACTATGATAGCGGTTGAAGATCGATAACCCATAATTTGTAATGATCTATACAAATAAAGACAAAGCAAAATTAGACTTTGTAAAGTATTAGTAATTCATTATAAAGTTAAATTTTCCTAAGCATGAATAAATAAACCTAAACAAAGCATGTAGTGATTCAATCCCAGCTAGGCGAAAAGTAAAAACCATATTCATTTAGACATGAAATTTGCTATAAGTAAATCTCTCATCACTATACAAAGTTAGCCTAGAAAGGACATTTTAAATTAGTAACGACCATAATATCAAATAAAATGAAGTATCTTATGATGAATTTACCATTATGAACTACAAATTGGAATGCACATGGATAAATAAAGATCATAATCAAATCAAAATAGACATTTTCAATTCAACTCCTTAGGAGATCAAAGCTCAAAATTTTCAAAATATGACTTTGAATATACAATGAATCGAGGAAAAATAATAATGAAAAATGTATAGAACCAAATTAAATTCTTCTAAGCTATGCTAATAGAAAATGAAATGATTGTGAAAGAACCCACATTTTACTTGACATTTGAAACTACATGAAATATATGTTTCAATGATACATATATAAACTTGAATCATTTAAAAAAATTCAAAAGGTTAGTTTCTATTATTTAACTTCTCAAAAAGTATTGTCTAGTAATTTTGAATTAATGATCAAGTGAAGCTATACTAAATTTATCAAAATAAGTCTAACTCATGAGTTAGGGATTTAAATAGAACCCATGCTCTATAATTTGAGTGTAACTTAGACTAAAGTCATACTAGCATGCAATAATCTAAAGAAAAAAATACAACTATGCTAAAGAAAGAGGGTACTCATGTGAAATATAAGTATAGGGTGTGTTGTAACTAATAAATGGTGACTTCCATAGGGAGAATGTTGTTCAATATTCAAAACCTAGATTTTAAATCATCAAACTCAACAAGAAACACAAAACCAAAACCAAATATTTTTGAAAAAATCAAAATATGAAAGAATTAAAGTCTTCCTCAATATGTGACATACTAAGTTTTAGATCTACCTAAGACCATTAGTGTGTGTTAGGAGTGATTGATTCTCTCATAGCTCTTGAATTCATGAAAATAAATTTAAACATGTCTAAAACAATTAGAATTTTTGAGAAGGACAATTTTAGAATCTTGGATTGGGGGGAGATGCCATGGGTATTGATATATTTCCATCTATGCATATATATCCCCAATAAAGGTACCTCTATTCCCACTCAAGGCCTTTTTCCATTTCCAAATAGGTTGAAAAGCTTGTGATGGATATTCCTTGAATCACACTCTTGAGGAAAGAATTTGAATTTTTCATTTGACTTAATTTCATTTTGATTTATTTATTTTCAAAATATTTTAGTGTTTAGTCCATTGAGGGTTGGGGACCAATCCATGGGTTTAATTATAAATTAAGAAAATCCCCAATTTCTAAGATAAAGTTAAATCAATGCAGTGTTTAAATTTTGATTTAAATGTTATAGTATGTGTAGTTTCATTAAGAAAATGTAACATTTATAGAATTCACACAATTTATTTTGAATCATATGAATTCAAATTCTATATATACACAAATAAAATTATAACAATGTATGTGAGTAGTCAATGATGATTCACCTTATAATTTCCAAAACTAAAAATTTACATACTTTATCATCAACCATTTGAAGTTCCTGGCCTATGGGAGCACGAGGACACAATGTTGCTTTAACACAATATTGTTTTATAATTATATGGTCCATTATTTTAAATTATTATTGTCTATTTATCATAAAATCAAGAAACAAGGCACAACAAGGAATATTTAAAAATGCTAAGACTACCATTTCAAGAACTAATTTCTCATATTAAACATATGCATAACTCTAATTAATTTTTGACAAGCTCATAATAAGATATCAAAGGACCAAACACACAAACCAACTTAAAAATGTTGGGGGGGGGGAACAAAAAATAAAGATTATAAATAACAATAAAATTAAAACACACTAAACACAAAGCAAACAATAAAGTAAAGAAACATTAACTATGAAAACAAAACTATATACCACATATTTACACAAAGGAACCTTAGCATATTCACTCATAAATGGTATTATATAGAGTATTTATGAATTAATTCATCAATTAATTTCCATTAATTGGTAGCGGCAAGTCCTTGCCTTAGATATCTCTTAGTCTAAATGCATTCTATCCCAAAAGGTTAGATACTTGATAAGGGTCAATCCACAAAGGAATGAACTTAGCATGTTAACTATTTCTCTCATGGTATTTGTCCCATAATAAGACCAATTATGAAACAATAAATGTTTTCACTTATGAATTTTGATGGAATCATCTCTTCACAATAGTTTGAGATTTACTGAAACTTTGTAAAGCTTAATCTTATTTTTATTGTAATTAGATTGGGTTCAATAATATAGTCTAACTTTTCAAATATTCTTCCATGTATTCTTGTATGAACTAATAAGTGGAATTCTTAAGCTACATTGGGAAAATTGGCTCTATTCCATAAACAAATAATAAATGGAAACTATTAAATCTTTATTTATGCCTTGTTTTACCAACCCATAAGGCATATTAGAGTATCACATGCCAATTATGTGGATTCTAATCAACTAATTTATTTATGGTAGAAAATTATTGTTTATTGACTATGCCAAACCATTACCCTATGGATAATAATTTCAGGAGAATTTCAAGGTAGTTCCATTAAGGTAGGCCCACTTAATCAACTCAACTAATTGGAAGGCAAGTCCCTTATCATGAACAAGTGACAGGAGTCTTAAATGAAGTCACAATAAATTCTTCAAAAAATGTAATAAATTCTTCATTTTTATTATTCCTTGTTACTTTAGATTTATCCCATCTTTTGTATAATAATCATTGGTGGTGAGAATGAACTTATTCCCAACTAATGAGTTAGGATTTATGACTCCAATAAAGTTTAACCCCCATTAAGAAAATGTATATTCCTTAACCACTAGTTGCATTAGCATGGGATCATGAATATCTCTTTTAGAAAAGATATGGCATAAATGACAAGTCTTTACATATGCATAAACATCCTTGAATAATGTGGCCAATGGTATCTATCTTTGAGAATCATGTATATTATCACATTCCCACAAGAATGATCAGTTCTAATCTTATCATGAAATGAGTTCACCACCCCTTATGCTTCTTCCTCAAACAAACATCTTAATTGAATCCCTTAATGATTTATATGGTATAACACTCATTTTTTAAACATATATCATGAATCCTTCAGCCTTAGTGATCTTCTTTGTATCCTATCAAAGTGGGTTGGTGGATTTTTATAGAGAAAATAATTGGTAATCCAATCATACCATTGACTAAAATGAACCTTAGACTTATTAACCTCCATAATGGAGATGTTGGGATAAATTTTTTAAACTTGACCACCTACCAATTTTGTACGTTTCACTTTGATGTCACATTATTAAAGCTTAGTAACCCACCATCCTCTTCTTTCACCTATCTCATTATGTCATAGAATTTGCTTGACCATAAGATTTAGAAATATGGCATGTATTTTGTTCCTCAATATGTAATGATGAAAATTATTAACTACCTTCACTAATGCATAATACTATTTATATATCATAAGGTACTTTTGATCTACACCATGGGGATTTGGACCAACTATGTGAATAGAAAACTAAATTAGGTTATGTAGAGTGAATACACTGAGATGTATTTATATGGAATAATCAAAGACACATTCAATGGAGTATAAGTCTTATTCTAAGAAATTAAAATTATATTAAACAATAAATAATAGGGTAAAAATGGTATGATTTATTATAGTGCTTGTGTTGAAAAATAGAAACATAGGGCACGATATATATGTTATGACTATGTGTGGGATCAACCTAACTAACTATGGCCATATGCATATGCTACATATTTAACATACATGATTACAAGAGTAGTCATAAGAACTATTGTATAGTAAAATAAGGGAGGAGATTATATGTCTCGCCCTCCTTACATGTTGATGATAGAGTTCCAAACTGGTTGGTGACCATTGATTCAATCATATGAATTTCAATTATTCACTAAGAGTTATGATTTCATGAATCTTGATTGAAAACTAATAGTAATTGATCCTAAGATTCTAGGTTGACCTAGGGACACTAGTAAAGACACATAATTAGTATAGGCTGGCACATGGTTATAATGAAGTAGGGATATATGGAGAAGGCTAGTCTATGAAAACATTCTAGTAAGGCATGTAGGACTCTAAACGAAGGAGTGCATAGTGAGATGCATAAGATTTTATTTAGGGTGATCATTACATAGAATTCTATGAGCAAGTGTATGACTTATGTTTAGATTATGATAAATCTTTATGTATAAGAGTGAATAAGATTACGTGATAAGTGTGAGCTATGCATAGAAGAACAAATAAGGAGTGTGTTCATCTATGTAGAGGCTATACATGGATAATTCATCCTTTCTTGAAGAGTAATAGTATCCATTGAATTAATGTGTATATAAGGAAACTACACTCAAATTTATTGAGAAGTGTACCACTTGGATTGATCAGCATATTATCCAACCTTGACTAATCATAAAATTTAATGTGTGCCATGGTAGGTGTATGTGTCTATTACTTAGATCATCTGGTCCTTACAAAATATAAAGGATGTTGTGTTTCTAATAGTTCAATAAGTTTCCAAGTGTAAGGATTGAGAAGTTCCATGTTAAATATTGGTACATGCTCAATTACATAGGTAGATCAAGAATGAAGGTGTTCTCACTAGCTACATGCAAAATGGTGTAAGGACCATAATGTATAGGTTTGATCTTCCATTGTATATATTTGAAGCATTAATTTTGAAGGTGAAATAAAAATTTATTTCTAACTTGGAATGCATGAGGTGTGTGATGTGCATCATGGAACTCTTTCTACTTTACTTATGTACAAGAGATATTTAGTTGAACCTATTGATGAATGGACTAGATGTGTCATAAAAACATCTCATTTCATCTACTTATCATTCTTATGTGGGTGAGTCAATTATATCTAATTCATGGTAGGAGATGTATATAGGACTCAAAAATTAAAACCCAATACATCTATAGAATGGATTGTGACCTATAGAGCTATGCCGGGCTCTATTATAGGCATGTTAAATGTACAAGAGATTATCATTGCAAATGTGAGTATGTGTGTAGTTTTAAATTCATAGAAGATGAAAAATTGTGTGATTGACCACTTTAGTTTTACCATATGCTTGTGGATGAAAATATATCACTTGATCTAACTATGTACCCATAAAGTTCCAAAATTTTTGATAAAAGTGACTTACAAAACATGGATATTGATTGGAGATGATGGATGTTGGAATCCCAAAATGAACCCAAATATTATTGAATAAGGTTTATGTATTTCTAATCATGTTACTATAATTTTTACAAGTGATCATGATAACCATCTTTGAAAACCTATCCACCAAAAAATAGAGTTTCATATTAGCATCTCATCATAGGTAACCTAATCATGAAATCCAAGCTAATAGATTCCCATTATTTGGATAGAGATGATAGAGGTGTGTAAAGTATTATCTTCCTATTCATGGGTTTAGTGATGAAACAAGGAATTTAATAATTGATGCAGCATTCCACATCTATGTTTAAATGTGGTTAGAAGAAGTGTGACTATAATATGGCTATATTCTTTGTCACATTGACATGTCCTAATGTCTTGGCATAATGTGCCTCCTAGATGAGTCATTGGCAAGGTGCACTACCATGAAGATATAGATTTACAAGCTTGTATATAATTTAGTTAGACAAGTAAAACTCTTGAACTTGTTTACCTTTCACTATGCTAGTGTAACTTGTTGTGAAGTCTTAATCAACTGAGTAGAGGGATACCTAGTCTATGAAGTTATGTCCATATATGTCTAGAACCATGATAAATACATGAACCAATGGTCAACTAAGGTAATTTATTTCTTTATTATCCTTCAATTTCTTATGATTTATCACCATATGGGACTTATATAGGTAGGTCATCCATTTCATGTGTTGTACATTCTCTAACTTGCTCTACATCTATTATAACTAAAGTTGCTTGTGATATGATGAACAATTGTCTCCTTCCACAATATGTAGTGGTAACATTAATTAATTATGTAAAAAATAACATACAATTATTTATAATAGGTGGAGTACCTTTTCACCATGTCATTCAACATCTCTGAGTGGTATGTGACTAGATGTCCATATTGTAGGAGCACAACACCAAGTGCATCGTCAGATGCATTAGTGTTAAATTCAAAGTAATGTGTAATGTTAGTAATTTTTAGGATAGGCATTACATAAAGGTGTTGTTGAAGTTCCTAAAAAATGAAATATTTCACATGAATCCAATCAAACTTGGATTTTATATGTGTTATTTAGCTGAGAGCCCAAGATATGTGTGATAAATGAAGGATGAAATTGTGGTAGAAGTTGGAAAGTCCAAGAAATATCCTTAATTATTTGAGATTGTGTGTATTTTACAAATCTTGGATAAATTTTATCTTCTCTATATCTACACAAGTTCCTATGTGATCAATGATGTATCCTAGGTACTGAATCTACATAGTGCCAAATGTACACTTTAACAAGTTCACATGTGACTTGTATTGATGTAATTTGTCTAATATGCATGAGATGTGATTTATATACCCTTTCAAAGACTTATTGAATATGATAATGTCATCCAAATAGACAATGACAAATAATTTGAGAAGAATCTTGAGTAGATTATCCATCAAGCATGTGAAAGTGGTTAATGAATTAGTTAGGCCAAAAGGGTTAACCAACCATTTATACAATCATTCCTATGTCTTGAATGTTATCTTATAAACATATTTAGTATGGAATAGAACCTAAGGGTAATATAAATTCAATTTTATCTTACTAAATTATTATCCACCTCGAATCTAGTCCATAAAGTCAACAATGTGTGGTAGTGGGTACCAGTTCTTCACCATTATTTTGTTGAGTGCATGATAGTCTATTAAAACTTTTAAAGACCCATCATTATTAGGTGTGAAGATAGTAATGCTCTCATAAAGATAAGAGATATGATTTATCTTGTCCTAATCTAGGAGCTCTTGTATATAGTACTAAATTTTGTCATTCTTATAAATTATTCTATGATACATGAGGTTATTTAGAAGAGTGGGTCTAGGAACCAAATCTATGTGGTGTTTTACTACACAATACATTGTAATGCCTTCAATATCTATGAATAATTCCCTACACTACTCTAATAAATTGTTGAGTTTTTATTTATATGATGTTATGGAAATGGTGTGCACTTCTAAAGTGTGTTTTGTCTTCTATGGAGGTGTGTCAAGGTGAACCATGAGTAACACAAACTTTTGTGTGTGCAAGATAAGTTAGTGCATTTTTTGGAAAATACCAAGGTGACTTTGGTCATGAGAAGTGACTAAAATATATTGTAGAAGAGGTATTTCACATGAATATTTTAAATTAATGGCTTGGCTTGATATGTCACTTGTGATATCAAACCTAATGTAATGGCTTGGCTTGGTAAGATTTTGTAGACCTAAAAAGGTGTGATGTCACAAGTGACATTATCCTACTTTGTATTGATAAGTGAATTATCACCAAACCTATATATATTTCCCTTATTATAACCACCCTAGATAATATGGCTTGGGATGTTTAGTAGTGATGACACCAAGTCATTAAGTTGTAGACTCTGTAATGATGTTCTTATGACTACCACTATATATGATGACATGTTTAGGTTGAACCTTCACCCAAAAATTGGTGTGGAAGATTCATTCACACTCCTTAGAGATGTCCATGATATTAGTATTGGTACTTAAATAAGATACATAAGGGTTAATTTTATCCATTCGTGTTGGTGTTGATACATATTATGAGTAAGGATTCTTATGCATGACATTTACAATCATCATGAATGGATGAGTGATGTTAGTGGCACCACTTATCATGAGATGTCTTATTTCCTTTGTCTAAAGTAGAGGGTACAAGAGCCTTCAAGTATTGAATTATATTTTAAGGTTATTAAACTTTACGATAAGTGTTTTGCTTATGTGTAGAAGGATGTAATGTGAATTTATGTGAGGTTTGTCCCTTGCACACTATGTTGGATGAATAGGTGGAATGATGTTTCATATGTACCTTGGATTCAACCTTGGAAACATTATTATATGCCTACCTTAGAGTGTTAAAAGTTACTAAATCCATATTTACATGGATATAAGGTGAGATTCCATGATTTAGTTCAACACCTTATGTTGTTTTCTTAAGTTATCACATAGGAAAAAATAGTATTTATGGAATATGATGGTGTAGTCTTCCACTAACTTGTCCTTGCAATGACATTATTGTTGTAACTTGATGTAATAACATTTAAAGTGTTAAAGAGGGTAGTATTCCTACTTTAATACATATAAAAAATCATTCCATAATTTTATTGAAAAACACTCTTGTGCATGATACATACTAAAGGTTTACCACTAGTGAATAACCCGAATGGACATATTCAATACTACAAGGTTGATATTCTTAGCATCAGTGAATTATTTGATAGATAAGTATGCCTCAATTTTTCAAATTAATCATTTACTTATTTGGCATCAATATTGAATTTAATGGGATATCAAGATTGACTTGTACTTTTAATGGTATTTGTTGTTGAAACCATAGTTAAGCATATTATGGAGATGGATAGGAAGGCATCAGGTTGAGCTACATCATCAATTCATATAAATAACTAAAAATTTTGGTGTGTTGAGCCTCTAGTGCATTAGTGATGAACCTCTAAGCTTATAGAGCTACCTCAGGTTGTTTATAGGTGTCAAACATCTTGCTTTTACAATGGCATTCTTCTAGAATTTCTAAGTCATAACTATTATACCTTAACTATCTTATTTTGATCATGTGGTTATAGTCATAGAAATTAAAATAGCTATAGCTCTGATACCAATGATTTACATAATGGGTCCCATGACTAGGTGTGTGAATGAACACTGAGTTTGGTTTTGTAGAGTGAATACACCAAGATTTATTCAAATATAATAATCAAATACACCATTCAATAAATCAAAAGTCTTATTGTAGGACAATCAACTTCTATCCAATAATAAATAATAGGGTAAAATTGGTACAATGTGTTATTTAATAGATATGTAGAGAATCATATCTATGTTATAACTATTTGTGGAAACAATTTGACTATGTCCAAATGCATATGTTACATATTTAACACGCATGATCACAATATAAATAACAAGAACTATTATAGAGTACAATTGTTGGAAATATTTTCATTGATGTCAAAGGTCTAACATTATTGATGATAAAGGCCCCATTGCATTTAATGTTGTTTTTTATATTCATATCTTGGCTAATATGTGTTAATATTTATTTATTATTAATGAATATATTTTTGGTTGCATATAAGTCAAAAGAGGGCCCATGGAGAATTCGAAGAGTCATGGGGTAAAAGACAAAACAGGAAAGGGATGCATTTTCTCATGAAGAGTCATCTTGAGGAATTCCAAGAGTCACCATGTGAAGACAAAATAGGGTATGGCACATTTTTCCATGAAGGGACACTTTTAGGAATACAAAAAGTCACCAAAATAAAGATAAAAGAGGAAAGGCTGATTTTGATTATGAAGGGTCACCATATGACTTTTCAAATGCAAGGATATGAAGGGTCATGCAATTTTGGTACCATTTTCCATGAGGATTGAAGGGTCATAAAGGGTTAATGCCAAAGGTCACTTGGAAAGATATAAATAAAGGATTGAGAAGCCATTTTTTATATGAAAGAGAGTGCATGGTTTGTATTTGTTTTCAAAGAGAGAAAATTAGGAGATATTGTAGAGTTATATAATTTTTTGAGTAAGCAACATTGATAGATAGTTGTGTTTTATACACAAGAGGGGTTGGTGCTCCTATGATTTGGTGCTCACAAATCTTTGCAAGGGGTTGGTGCTCACAAATAGTTGTTGTGTTGGTGATTGGAAAATGGGTTAGTGCTCCTAAAATTTGGTGCTTGCAAACTTTTTAATTTGATTTGGTGCTCATTCATATACTTGAGATTGTTCTCCATGGTTTTTCCCACTTTGGGTTTCCACATAAAAATTTGGTCTCTCTCTCTCTCTCTCTCTCTCTCTCTCTCTCTCTCTCTCTCTCTCTCTCTCTCTCTCTCTCTCTCTCTCTCTCTCTCTCTCTCTCTCTCTCTCTCTCTCTCTCTCTCTCTCTCTCTCTCTCTCTCTCGTGTGGTGCATATTATTGTTTTAGTTTTATTACATATCTTGAATGTGTGGTTAAGTGGTTAAAGAAAATGAATTTGATTAATAAATAAGATATATAATATACTAATTCACCCCCCTTTAGTATATTTCATGCTTAATAATAATGAAGGTGGAGCTGACACTTATCACCCTCCTTGCATGTTGATGATGGAGTTCTTAGTTTGGTAGTGACCACTAATTCAATCATATGATTCCTAGTTTTTCACTAATGGTTTTGATCCAAAGAATATCAGTTGATGGCTAACAATAATTGATCCTAATATTCTAGGTTAATCTTGGGCCACTAGTCAAGGAATGTAGTCAAGGGTAGTATGACACATGGTTATACAAAAGTGGGTCCTAATAGAGTGAGATAGTCTGAAATCAAATTCTAGTAATGGATGTAAGACTATGAGTTAATGAGTGTGCATTGAGATGAATGCATTATAATCTGAGGTTATCATTGCATGTATGTCTATGAGCAAGTGTAGACTTGTGTAACGGATTATGAGAAAAATTCATGTAGAGGAGTGCATAGGATTGTGTGAGGTGTGAGATTTATGTAGAAGAAAAAATTAGGAGTGTTTTAGGCTATGAAAAAGATACATATATCAACTTTAGTTCAACATATTTCAAATATTTAATCATAAAGGCTATGGGGGGCTCTCTATCTTCACATCATTATTTTAAAATAGTTGTAATAATATGATCATAGGAAAAAGAGTAGAGATATAAATCATTATCATAATCAAGGTTGACCAACATAAGAGCTTGCATAATTAAATTTTAGATCTCTTTAAATGACATTTTAAAATAAGTATTCCATTATACCTTAATTCTCTATTTTAACATGGCATTAAGAGGTTTATTTATCTCAGTGAAACTAGAAATAAACTTTCATACAAAATTGATTTTTCCAAAAAATGATTTCAACTCTTTCCTATTGTTTGGTAGCTAAATTTTTGAAATAACACTAACTCTATCTAGTTTGATTGACATGCCTCCTTTGGTGATAATCTAGCCTAATAGCTTACATTGAATTGTGTAGAAGACACATTTTTGGGAGTTAATTGATATGACATTCATTCTATAGCATTCACATACTTTCTATAGATAACTCAAGTGATCCAATTTACATTTGGAAAATGTAATTAGGTCATCCATGTATACCACTATACACTTATTGATTAAGAATTCTAAGTAGTGTTCATATCTCATTGAAATGTGGCACTAACATTAAACAAATAAAATGTAATTTTATTGTAGGTGTAGGTACCCCACTTGGTGGTCAATGTTGTTTTTGGATTTGTCTACTTTGTCTAATAAGATTTGATGGTAACCTAAGGATCCATATAGAGAGGACATCATCTTAGACTTGATAAATTATTGAATGAACTCATAAAGTAAAGGCAAGGGGTAATTATCTTTGTCTAATGCATGATTAAGATTTCTAAAATATACACAGAGATGAATTTCTCCATTTTTATTCCTCACAAGTGTTAAGTTTGCCATCCAAGTTGAATGGCACATAGGGAAGATAATAGCAAATAATAACACCTTTTGGAATTATTTTAGGATGAGTGGTTCTAAGACTAAATTTAATGGCCTTTGATCAATTTTCAAGGGATTGTTATTGGGAATAACATTGTGTTTGAACTCTTTCAGTACATTGTATCTCCATGATATGATATCTTAATATCATAGCAACATATTCTTCAACATTTGCATCTCTTCATTGCTACATTCATGACTAAACAACATGTTTTTAGGCTTGTCTAGAGTTCCCATGTTGATAATTCATTACTCTTGACTAATTTAAGGCTCTTTTTATGATTTAGATGTTATATTATCTAAGTCAAATAATATCTCAAGTGATAACATGACTTTTGGAATATGATTATCTTTTAGCTAAAGTACTCCATCTAAATTGTGTTGTTTCTCTCAAAATCAATTCCTTATTCTTTATCAATTACCTATGCATCAAAATAATTTGATTTATCTAATAATTTTATTATCATCACAAAAAAATTGAAAATACCTAACATTATCAGGCATAGAAGGATAAGAGATTAATTTGACAAAAAAAATTTGCAAGTTAGTCTTGTCCAATGGCTTGAGGTACATTGATGAGATAACTAATGAATCATCCATAGAATTTTATGATCTAAGAATGACTAAAACATCAAAATAATTAAAATACTCAATCAAGTCCCAATCATAGTGTTTGTATTTATTTAAATATGAAAGATTTCACTAAAATTTATTGTGTACCTAGTTTAAAACCAATTAAAAAACACTAAGGACTCTTAACTGATAGACATCAAAATTGATTACAAACTGTAGATCTAAGATCAAGCCTTCATACTTTATCATGTTGTTATTATAATGAAATCATAATCTAAAAGATGCAACATGTATCTTACCATTGTGATTGATGATAAAGATACCAATAATGGCTCCTTTTTTGGAGTGTGTTACATATAAATAAATTCACCACATACTTGAATTTTGACCATGATTAGACCTTTTCTTCTTTATTGGTTTGGTTGATAGAGTATAGACACCTACATTTATAGAAGTAAAACTAACTCATTCATTGATCACATTATATTTGATTATTATCAGTTTCATGTGTGGCTCTATATCAATTCTAATTTTATTTTCCACTCCTCTCCATGATAGCCACATATGGGAAAAATTTGTTGCCATATCCCCATTGAGTGATCTTGACCAATATCTACTTAGTATTAATGTATATGCTTCTATTATCTTTACTACTTTTATGTATATGAATTGATATACTCTTCGATCAACTTATAATTGCATATAGACATTTAACAATTATCTTACCACCTTGAGTTCAAACTTGACTAACTACACTATCACTTTGTTTGATTTTATGGGTTTCAATCCTAACTTCTTGAAAATACCTATAGGCACAAACATTAGCTAATACAAGATAATTATGGATATTCTTACCAAAAATTATGATTGTAAGAACTAATGCTCAAACTTTAGTCCTAGTCTTATGAATTACAACATTAGTATTAGTAGGGTTCTTTTTCTTGGGCTAAATACTCTTGTATGTAAGAGAATTAATAATAAAATCTCTTTATTCAATGATTTATGCCAATTCATGGAGATTTATGTTGGATTTTATATTTTTGATATTTACTATAATTTTGTAGTTCATTTTGCTAGTGGAGGTCTGATATCACCTAATTTTGGTGGAGATGGATCATTTTTAACTTGAGGATCAAGATGTGTAGCAACATTATCTAGTGTATTTAAGGTAGTTAAAGGTTAATGTGTTCTGATCCTAAGAGTATATTTTCCTCTTTGGTACTGTTGAAAAGGTTGAATATCATTGGTGTTTTCCTTAGGTTCATTATATTCTACATTAAGGAAGTCTAAGTATCTAAAACCATGGTTGTATTAGGGTATTTTGATGAAGTAGGAGCATAATAATTACTTTAATCATTATGATAATTTTGGATAACATCATAGTTATCAATTTTTTATATAAAATGTCAAAATCTAGACAAAACTCAACATAGTCAAGTTATCCATGTTGGGTTGTGTTATGGACACACCACCAATTATATAAGGAAATCTCCATGATGTTGATCTTAGGCAATTTTCTAGATGAATATTTAGCCTATTTACCATCTCTATTAAAAGGTCTGTAATTTCTTTGGTAAGTGAAATTAGAGACAACATTCCCACTACTTGAGCTACTAACTTATTTTTTCAATTTCAATAAATCATTAATCAATATTTAGACCATTATTTGGATTCCATCTGACTCAGGTTTTGCTGAATCTTGAGAATAATTATATGCATTATTAATTTTTATTACAATTAAAGCTCAGTTATAAGACTAAGGTATTAATTCATTGCTCACTAGATTTATAAATCCTAAATTTTAATTAGGGGTAACATGTTGTAGTGTAATATGGTTTTTAATTGGAAGAGGTTGTGGCAATGGAATATTTTTATTTACAAGAATGAATAAGTTCAACACTATCATGTTTGGGAGAACATTAGGAATGGGAGCCAACATTTTCCCTTATGGATTAATTTTCCTTTCTAATTTTGTTACTTATATATATGTAAGGTAAAATTCAATAATGGTTGGATATATACTTAATAAAGTGGCATTACAATGATCCAAAGCATTATTGAACATTTCTAAGGCTATTTAGACATTTGATCTATACAATTCTAATAACATACTATATATATTTTGAAACCATGCATTAAAATTATGTATAGGCTAATTAGATTCCCTTCTCATGTAAGAAAATTACTAGTATAACATGCTTGGATCAATAAACTAACCAAAATAGGCTAAAAATATGTTATTAAATTAATTCCATCCCATGATTGAATTTTTAGGGAGGTTCAAGAACCAATCATAACCCTGATCAAGTAAGGTGAAAGGAAATAATTTATAGTATACATCCTCATGCTCACCATTAATCAATCTGAGAGATGTTTTTAAAGATGTAACATGATCTTATATAGTCTTTCCAATGCTTAGAGTGAACTTTGGAAGATAAAGATTATGTTTTTGGTGTAAATCCTACACATTTCTAGGAACATTTATAGTTGATCCAACTAACCAAGATACAACCATTTGGACTGGTCTATTAGTGATAGATCATGGGGATGATGTGGATGGGTAAAATAATCTCATAACTCTACCTTGATCAAATCTAAGACATATATGATCTTAAAGAGGAGAAATAAATAATATTATATGAACCAACCCAACTTTAGATCATGTAATCCTTGAATAAGACTCCAAAATGATAGACACTAATATCTGTTAGCATGGTTTTTAAGCATAAAACAAATGAAAATCATTTGAATGAGGATGAACTAATAATATTGATTCATTAATAAGATTATAATATAATATATTTAATCTCACAAATACCACATAATAGATAATATGGTTTTGGCCCTCCTTCTAGTGCCAATTTATGTTAGGCTAAAATTAATACCCATTCAGAGACAATTATTGATTTGACTATTATGAGTGGATAAGAGTAGCTTACAACACATGGGATAAAAAAAATCACTTCATTTTTAGGATCTAATAGTGATTTAAGGGCCATTAAATTCCATATGATATAACATGGGTAAGGTGTGATTATTTTTGCTAGAGGTTAAAATAGTTTTATTAAATATTTTTAGGCTCTCGTTGTTGATTATTTCCAAAAATGGGATATTTAAAATGTAATGGGTAAGACATTCTTCATTAAAAAAAACCAATGAGAGAGAAAAATAGGGTCGAAAAGAGGTAAATCCTTTTTTTGAGATAGGTCTTCCAATAATCAAAAATTTGATTAGTGTGAGATGTAATCAAATCATTGGGAATTAAGTCTAGCTACACAAACTAGAAACCACAATGAGAAAGACTCAAAAAAAATTTGTGTAAACATGAAATATAGAACTCTATTCAAAATAAATTCATTACACAAGCCTATAGATATTTTCAAATCATGACTAATGTAAGATTTAAAATAAATTGAATGATCTCTCAAATATAATTAAATTAGCTACTACATAATCTAATTATATATCCACTTACACACTAATAACATCAAAACTTATTTGCATAGATTACTTTTCAAATCAAGATCTTTGTCAAACCATCAATAAAAATAAGGAAGAAGGGCAATTGAAATCTTAGCTCAATCTCAAAAATGTTTTGGTACTTAAATTTGTCTACCCTTATAATGGACAAGCAATGTTACTTATATAAATAATGCTTGTTAGTTAATTGACTATGATGGATAACTAATATTAACTACTCTTGATACAAAAATCAAATTAATAACTGATTAGATATCAATTACTTGTGATAACACATCAAGAATCAATAAGATAAGATTAATCTCATCATGGTATAACTTACCTATTATAACAACCTCTTAGATGAAATAATTATAGTCCCTAATGCATTAAAAACTCCCATTTTATCCTTATTAATGTGAAACCTTCCCAACTAGCTAATTAGTGGTCCACACAACAATGGAAACATCATATTAACATTTCTCAATGATGGATTTTGGTTCACACATCATTGACTAATTACCAATTGCATGTAATTATACCCATGATAACAAAACACATTCCATATGCACCATTTCCTATTAAATTTTAATGACATGACAATATTGAAACAAGTCATTATTCTAATTATATATATAAATGCACCCTTGCTATGAACATTTTCCTAGATGTATTCTAACATGTCTCTAGTTCATGTTTTATTTTTCCTATGATGCTAAGGAGAAAATTTTGTTATGTGTTATTCTAATTGTACAACACACCTTTATCATTTATACGTAGTCAACATCTTTTAAATGTCCATTATACCTTTTGATTCTATAGTATAAGAGGAATTCATAAATTGCAAGCAAATTTATGTTTTTCCACTTAATCCATTTTATCCTTTGGGCTTCACTGGTTATTTTAATTTATATTGGCCATTAGTACCACCTAAAAACTTCATTATAGGCTATTATAATTTATTTTGGGTTGTGGATACTGCATGACATCTTCAGGTTCATGCTTTGACACTTCATAACTCCATCCATTCATGCCTCTTATTTTTTCAAGAATTTGAATTCATATTCAAGCTCAAAACTACCATTTTCATGTCTCTTAGTCTTCACCTTGGATATAAAATTTAGACTCATTATCTATTTATTTCATCTACAATTCACTTAGACTCTATTTTTTTCTCCATCGCTCTATGTATTTTTTAACTTGTCATTCATCTGACATCTCTTTTATCCTTAGACATAGAGTAATTACATCATTAACCACTCTCTAAACTATGAATGTATGGGATGTCACCATGTGGCAACATATTGAGCCTTCATGGCTCAAAGGTCAATCCTAATGAATTTGCTTATGGACCCTTAAGATCTTATTACCTATGATGTGACCACATGTCACAATCATAGTAGTCAAGGGATTAGGACATCTTGACTATGAAATTGGTTATTCCTTGGGCTTTGAATATCAAATGTAACACCATGTGGATGATGTGGAATATCTAGTAGATTTTGAATGTCAAAAAAATCATAGATCTTCCATTTATCTACAACTTCTAGTTATCCTATTGAATACCAAATGTCAATTATATATTTTTTCCTCGACTAAGATTTGATATTGTTCCATATATCCTATTGACCACCACTTATCACTTTGATGGCTTACCAAATATCAATCTAGTTTCCACTTATCACTTTGATAGCTCACCACCTATCATCCTAACTACAACTTGTTCTAGTGATTTTGGAAGGCTCAATATTTTGAATGAATCTTTAAAAATACATCTTGAAGACCAATTCCATGAGATTATGCCAAGTGGCATGATCCTAGGATCGATAGATTATCATTTGTTGACTATGGACTATGTCTTCATGGAGCCTAACATTTTGTGATGCCACCACATGGTAACATCATAGGCCTTAAAGATCACAGGGATCCCTTACATAAACGTATAACTTCCTTTGGTCCTTGAATACCCATGATTATGACACATGCCAAGAATCAAGAGGTCAAGTTAATGGAAAACTTGGTTAATTATGTGTTTCCTCCCAAAATTTGAACTCGTGAGATTATGACACTTGTCATGATCTTGGTAACTCATGTCAATTAAGAAACTATGATATGTAAAATTTGTAACTACTAAGTCTTAGGAGCACTAGATTATGATAGCTATTGAATATTGATATCTCATAATTTATGATGATCTTTATGAACAAAGAAAAATTAAAATTAGACTCAGAAAACTATCAGTAAGTTAGTCAAAATAAAATTTTGCCTAAGCATGAATAAAGAAACCTAAACAAAGCATGTAACAATTTAGTCCCAACCAAGTAAAAATCAAAAACCATATTTGATCAAACATGATATTCACTATAATTAAATCTCAAAAACATAAAAAATTACTGATTAACATACAAATTTGGGTATGAAAGGACATTTAAAATTGGTAAAAACAATGATTTAAGATAAAATAAAGTCTATTATGATGATTTAACCATTCTAAATTAAAAATTGGAATATATATGGACTAACAAAGATCAAAATAAAATTCAAATATACCTTGTAAATTCAAATCCTAAGGAGATCAAAGCTTAGAATTTTCAAAATATGACTTTGAATATATAATGAATCAACATAAATCAATAGTGACAAATTTAATGAACCAAATTAAATGCTTCTAGGAAAGGCCAATATATAATGAAATGATCATGCAAAAACCCAAACTCTACTTGAAATTTGAAACTACATGAATTATATGTCTCAATGATGCATATATAAACCTAAATCATTTCACAAAACTTCAAAAGTTGATTTTATGATGTTTAACTTCTTGACAAGGACTGTCTAGTCATTTTAAATGAACGATAAAGTGAATCTATACTAAAGTTATCAAAACAAGTCTAGATCATGATTTATGTATTTAAATGGAACCTAATATTTATAATTTTAATGACACTCAAACTAAACTTATACTAGTGTATAAAAATATAGATAAAATATAATTGTGTTTAAGCAAGAAGGTCCCTATGTGTAATTTAATTATGGGCATGTTGGACCCAACAATGTGATATGACATGATAAAATGTGTCATATAAATTTAAATTCACTTGAACATATTTCACATAACCTATTTGAACCTACAAGTCCTAGTACATATAATCTAAACTTATTTTCAGAGGATACAAAACTAATTCAGGATAAGGGAAAAACACAAATAACAGATGAGCATGTAAATGATTTTTATTCTACACATCCCTCTTGAATACACACTTTTATTCAAACTAAAAAATATAAAATTTATCTACATAATGCAAATAATGTGGAGGCTTCTAAAAAATCCCCATAATAGATTATACATCTTTTAGAAAACCAAGATGCTCTGGATATAATAATTTCAATGTTACTTGAGAAGCACATTATATCTTTACCTCCTAACAGGCACAGATCAAACATCATTATTCTTCCTAAAGAGTTATTACCATTTTTTAATTACCATTGAATCAATATTAATTATATATATAAATTTTAGGTGTTGAATAACCAAACTAAAAAATATAATAATTAAGGATGCATACAAATTATGTTTGAAACATAGAAATGACCTAATACTTCTAATTTTTCAAAAGGAAACAATCCTTGAAAGTAGTCAAAGCATGAGAATACAACTATTACCACAAATTTTTATGGGGTACATTACTCACATCTCAAGGTTTATGTAAATAATTAGGAAACAACTTGCAGTATTAATACATTACAATATTTGGGACATAATATATATTAGTTACACCACTCACCAACTTTTACACAATCTCTTGGATATATCATATTACCCATTACATGTGGACAAAAGGTAGTAGAGCTTTCTATATGGGTAATGGACCAACAACCATAGTTTAAATTGCACCTTAGACAATAGTGGTTGACTGATATGAAAGCAGTTGTTAGCATTACAAATAAATGTCTTCTTTTTCAACATGACAACAAAGAGGTTCATATACCATATAACAAACATGGGAGACATGTACCAATGATTGTTTATAGTGAGTTACTAGTAGACAAAAAACTTTTGGCACTTATGAAATATAAATAATTTTAGAAAGAAAGACCACCACAAATTATCTTGGCTCCTGAAGTTGAAGACTTGTTGCACTAAATAGGTCTCACATATTCCAAAAATACCAAAAAATAAAAAAACTTCAAAATTGTAAAAATGTTTTTAGAATTTACATGTTCTATTATCTCCTTAGCATATATGTTGTTAGTTCCATGTTGTTAGATGGCATATAATTATTTTTATATATACACATGTTTCACACATATTTTGAGTGTGATAAAGGCATATAGAGATACATTATCTACGCACATTCATATGTTGGCTTTTCCCTCTACTCACATCACTAGGACATTGGGGGAATCCAACTATATGATCATGATATATATAGGTTATATCATTCTATGGTCACTTTTCGTTATTATGTTTGAACTCATATATGTACTTACACATGACTTTATGCATGATTATATATTTTGTAGTGTACTTGATATTCTATTTACTTAACATTTTTTGATAATACATATAGCTAGGGACTAGTATGATATGTTTATAATGGTTGATTATGATTTTATTCATGTACTTAATTAAGTGTATTTACTTGATATTATCTTACTTGTTTGAGAATTTTAATATGATTCATTATTTACATCCCTCATTCATTTATTTTCCTCTTTAAGATTTGAGTATGTCATTACTTTTTGTATTTTGACATTTAAGTATTTCATTCCATGATTTATGGACATTTGACTAAATCATATCCCTTTGATTGTGTATCATTTGAATATGCCACTTACTTAAGGTCTCCTTGGACCATTATATTTTTCTTTTATTTTGAGTGCTATTTTGTGTGTGCTTGATTACTTATTGAGCTTGTGTTATTACTATCTAAACATTTCCATGATCTATATCATCAATATTAGGACTTGATGTGATCACATTTGGTGTGCTTCAATGATATACCTACCTATACATGGCTATATTATACTTTGGAGGTAAGTCAATTACTATTATCTAATTTACCTCACCTAAAAATGGGGGCATATCAATGGGGGAATGTTATATAGGCATGACTTCCACATAAAAATTTAACACTATAGTGGGGACATGTTTTCATAACATATTATCCACATTTATTCATCATGAAACATAACCATGTTATAGTGAAGGGATGTTATAGAAACATTTATTTTTTGTAAACATGTATGTTTTAGAAACATGTCCTTCATATTAGAACTTATACTAGTTCTCATACTTAGATTATAGTGGGGCATGTTTTGGAAACATGTTCTCCACACTTTCACTAGTTTCAGTTTTAGATATACAGTGGGGGAATGTTATGGAAACATGTTATCTGCACTTACATAGTTTTAAAATTAACCAAATTCACAACTATATGTTTCAAATACACATTTTTAGTATTATTATATACATTATTACCATTATTATACATAGTTTCAACATAAGACACATCTAAGGTACAAGTGTTATGCAATGTGTACCTAATATTACAAAATTGAATAATTTTTAGATTTTAAAAACTTTAAGGGACTATCATCACCCACCAAGTTGGACTTTTATATACTATATTGAGCTAATATACTATAGTGATTGGTTCACCTTTAGTATTATAAGGTGATTAAATCACTCAATCTTTCCAAGTTTATAGGTTGGACTTGATTACATAATTTAGCCTCACTAGTTTTATGGTGTGAGTTAACTTGGTTCAATCACACTCACCAGGTTATAAATATGGTTGGGTTGTATGGTTGATATAATATCAATGATCAAGTGGAAACTCACATTTTCTCCAAGGTTGGGGGCATATTTCCTCCAATATCTATATGCATTTTCAAGGTGGAATCTAAAATGGTTGCATCGATACATAGATGTACTCCTAAACCTTGATCTCTTTCAATTTCAATGATTTTAAATTTCATATTATATGCACTAATTATATACTATAACATTCTCTTAGTTTTAGGTAAATCACCATCAAAGAACTCAAGTTAGATTCAAGCAAAGATATGTTATACACACCTAAGTACACATTTCTTTATTTTAAAATAGTAATTTCATTAATAGATTAAATGGGGAGAAAATTTTAGACACTATTTTTGAATTATATATCACCTTAGAATTACACACTTGGAAAATAAATATCATGGATGTACCTTCAACTTTTAGACCTTTCCTACTACCAAAAGACTAGCATACACTATTTATCTATACATCATTGGTTATCTATTAGTTTGACTAATGTTATTCTAATGACTCAGACCTTATATCATTCTTAGAATTTTATAAACCTAATTATCTTCCATATATACAAATTTAAACTTACACCTATTTCCCAACTACCTAGATACTTGCATCCTAGTTAGATACCTATGTTGATGTAAGTGTCCCAACATAATGCAAGTGTCCAGTGCCCTAAATTCATCTATTTTACAAATAAAATGTATTAATATGATCATAATAAGTGATTTAATGTGATATATTCTCTAAATGGATTGATATAAATATAATATAAACCCTCATTTATTCCTAACCTAGAATAAACCTAGAAAATATCAAGGTAACTTACCAAAAGCACTCAATCAAGCACTGAGGTGAGTAAAACTTCCTTGTTTTCTCCAATTTCCTTATCAATCATAGGGAAAACATATCTATAAGTCTAATTTATTGAAGTATCATTTCATGATCCATATTTTTCAAGTTAAAATCTAGGTCACTATTGTACTTATCATACATTACATGATTCAAACATAAACTAACACATAGGGGATAACTACATAAGTCTAAGACCCTATTAAGAGTATTGGATATATAGGTAGTGTTAATTAATATAAGGGTATTTAGGGTAGCTTTAAAATATGTTACCACTAACCCATTTTTCCCATAACCACTATGAAGATGAAAAACTAGGGTTTTGTTATTTGACAAGGAGTGGCAATCCATGACCTAGTTCTAAATGCACTGAAGTAAAGGCAACATGGAACCCAAATTTTTAATAGTGGTAACATATAGTTTCAATATGTATTCCATACTATAAACACATGTTTAATTTAGATATTATCATCTATGTAACCATCCTAGGTCGACACAAGTGTCTATGGGTATAGAGGCATAATTTTTAAAATCATGCAACTAATCCAAAATCTAGATCAAGTATACTTTATGTCTGATCTAGGTACAAATATATATTAGCATTAGGATTATATAGGTATATTATTTTCATTATAATTTCAATATATATCATAGTTTTACTTTCTATATTTAGTATCTCTAAATAATAAATTCAATATCATTACTCATAGATTTTTTACTTTTTATCTTGTATGTTTTTGGTGCTTGTGAATGGCATTTCTCATGTATTTTTTGAGAGTGATAAATGGGTGAGAAAATGGGATGCCCTATTCCATTTTATCTTCATCATCATTATAAAATCTCTAAGTATATTTATTTATAAAGCTATTGGCTCTTTAGATTTGAAAGGTTTTAAACCAACTTGATTTGTGGAGCTCATCTCCCATCAAAAATTTGAGAATGACACAATTATTTTGGATGAATATTATATTTAGGAAAATATAAATATTAAAAAAATATTTATTATGTATGAATAGGCCTTTAATCAAAAAATCCACTTTGACAAAAGATCAGTTTATTTTTTCAATATGTCGATTGCTAGACAAGATAGAATAGCTCTTATTTTAGGACACCAAATCAATTTTTTACCTTCCTCTTATCTTGGCATTCCAATTTTTAGTAATAAAATATTTGTGATAGTGAGTAATCCATTAATTGATATATTTCAAAGAAATCTCATAGGTTGGAAAGGTAAGCTTTTATTTAAGGCCATCAAGGTTTTACTAATCAAAAATGTGTTTTAAAGTCTTATTATTTATATTTTTTCACTTTTTATTTTGTCAAAGTGCATTGAGGATAATTTATAAAAGATAAAACATAATTTTATTTGGTATGATACTAAAGAGAAATAGATTTCATCTTGTTTCATGGAACAAAGTTTGTTAAAAACAAAATGGTGATCTTGGCCTAAAAAACTTGAAAATGAGGAATAAAGAACTTATTTCTAATTTTGTGTTGATATTTATCAATACTAACACCATATGGGATAAATTATCTATTTAAAATACTTATAGGACCATGATACATTGAGCATTCTTATAGAAGATCATTTTTTGCATGGATCCCATATCTGGAATTTATTGATTTCTAATAAGGATTTGATGAAAAATAGTTCTAAATGGTAGATTAGAAATGGTAACAATGTTTAATTTTGGAAAGAATCATGGGTATTATATCATCCACTCAATAAAAATTATATATGGTACCATTTACAAGAGGATATCTAGAATAATTATGGGTATAAAGTTCAAGAATATTGGCAGGTGGTAGAAGGTGTCAAATTTTGGAAAATATTGAGCTTAGATAACATTAACCATGAGGATTATTTGAGGTTATCTAATTTAAACCACGTGTTGAGAAATTTTCATATATCTTACATGAATATAGAGGATTAGCTTATATAGATTGACTCTCTCAATGGTCACTATAAAGTTAAATCGGGGTATGATCTTCTAGAATGGAATCTTGACGACATCTATAATTGGGAGATTTTATGGAAAAATGGCTTATACCTAAAATAAATTTGTTTCTTTGGGTTTTAGTTTAGAATAGAATACTTACCATGGATTATTTAATATAAAGAGGTTGAGTTTTATCTAATAGATGTATCCTTTGTGAAAAGGATAATGAGTCTATTTTCCATCTTCTCATGGATTGCACTTACTTATAGGAAATTTGGAGAAATTTTATTATTAAAATTAATGTTTTTTGGGTGTAATAAGGATCCTTATTTTAAGTATGGTAGTCATGGGAGTTCCCCTTTCACAAACATCCTTCTCAATAAATATATGAAAACTCTCTTTACCTCATATCATTTGGGGCATTTGGGGAGAGAGAAACAATAGGATTATTAGAGTGAAGAAATGTAATATAAAACTAATATCTAAAGGTATATTTGAAAAAATTCTAGATAACTACAACATTGAGCCTAATAATAAATGTAAAAGTCTCTTCCTATTTGAACAAATTCTTACTCATAACTAAAAAATTGATATTTCTAGGTTGCATAAGTTTAATCCTAAAGATGAGATTAGAAAAATAAATAAATTGAAACCCCATCCTTTGGGATGGATAAATTTAAAATTTTATTGAGCTTAAAAGTGAATATGGGCCCAAATAAAGGAGGTGGTATCATAAGAGATCATCATGTAAATTTAGCTACAGCATATGCCAGAGATATAGGAGTTAACTCTAATCACTAGGTTGAAGAACTTGCAACCTTGTGGGGGCTTAAATTGGAGAAACAATTATGAGTGAAAAAACTCATGATAGAGGGAGATTATCTTAATATATTAAATTGTTTATCCAATAAAAATGTCATTAACTAGACTATTAAATTTTTTATAGAGGAACCTATAGGAATTCTAGACTCCTTGCATCAAGTCCTTATTCAACACATATATCAAGAGGGAAAATATATTACATATTAGTTCACAAATAAGAGTGTGACCTCATTGGGTCAAAAATATTTTGATGGACTTTGAAGAGCTTCCTAGGGACCTCATCTAAAGGATAAAAAATGAAGGTTTATCTAATGAACATTTCATATGAGGAATTGGGAAACCCTCTAAACCCTAAAGGGAAGAGACAATTAGAACTTAGTATTAAGTTTAGCCATTACTTTAATAAAACACCAGGGGTAAAAACTTTATTAAAACTCAAAAAACCAAAGTACAAAGCAAGAAACAACAAACACCAAAGGCAACCACAAACAACCACAACAAGCCAACATCCGACCTCACTCATCTATACCATACCTATCTTTGAGAAGAATTCTCACCATATTATCCTTGATTTCTACTGGTAGCGAAGCCTCCTCAGCAACCAACCACTCCTCAGTTCTTTTCAAAGCCCACTTCGCCAAACAGTCAGCAGCTCTATTCCATTCTCTCAGAATATGATCAAAAATCACAGAGTCCATAAGCCTACTAGCCTACCAAATCTATTGAACAATCAAAGAAAGTTACCAGCAAACTCCTGACGTCGTACCATCCCAGATCATATTAATCATGATAAGCAAATCAGCCTCACAAAACACATTTCACCATCCTAGCTCATACACTTTCCATATCACAAATAAGATTGCCAAACCTTCCATTTGGTTGACCGTCTGAATACCCCTATGGGCCAAAAACATGAAAATCACCGAACTCAGCGCGTCCCTAGCAACCCCTCCGATACTCGCCAGACCCAGATTACCACGAGATGAGCCATCCATGTTAACTTTCAAAAAACCCACCTACGGGGGCATCCATCTCCCCTCTCTCTAAATTCTCTGCCTCCCTACACCCCTTCTCCTCCCAAACTCATCATCGTGACAAAAGAATTTCAAATCCAAGCTGCCTACCAGCTCTGCGTCCATTTGCCCCAATGGCAAAGTCACCTCCCCTTTAGCACGAACAGTCTCTTGGATCATGCTTATGACTCTCTGCCAAACTTGGTCAGCCTCCTTCTGCGTCTCCCTAAAAATCCACCAATTGCATTCTAGCCAGACCTGCCAGAGTACAAAGGTGGAGCCATCGAACCAAACATTTTGCAAGAAATGCGCCATAGGGGGAGGTTTCCCAATATTTGAATAGAATTCACTCGAGGAAGAGACATGAAGATAGCTTCTGCCCCAAACACTCCACCACGCATGCCACAGCCGGTTAGTATACTGGCATTGAAAAAAAATATGAGCTAAGTTCTCCTCCTGAGTGCCACACAGAACACAATAGGATGGTCCAGCAAATCCCCTTCTTCTGATATTATCCCAGGTTAATCAATGATTCCATGCGAGAGTCCACATAAAACAATTGCATTTTGGCCAGGCGATGCTATTCCATATCCATTTCCACCAATTAACCTCTCTGACCCCCCTGATATTCTGCATAACAAGTTCCTGATACCCAACTAAAATAGTGTACTTACCTTTAGGGTGAGGATACCATGTAATTTCATCCATTCCCCTAAGGGAACAACAGGTGTGGCTGGCCAGAATCCCTTTCAGCTCCTCGTAATCCTCCCCCAGACCCCTAATGGGCCACTCCTTCACATTTTTCCATCTCACTTCCCACAGCTGATTCTGTTGTCCAGCAACTTTGAAGTCACTCACTTTACACCAGCCAACCTCACAAAAATTTTGAGCCAAAACCTGAAGATGTGGGTACTGCAACATAATGGGAGGAAACCCATCCCACGAGTCATACCAAAACTGCACCTCCTGCCCACTTTTACAAATCTAGAATAACCCTTTTTTTATCAAGTTCGCTCTTTTCTTCAGTGTGTCCCATATCACCGACCCCCTTCCCATCAATGTGTATCTAGGAATGTCTTTCTAAGACTACCCCAAAAAATATTTGTGCAACAAAATTTTAGCCCAACTCCTCTCTTACTCAGTGCACCACCTCCAATATAACTTAGCTGCAAGCGCAGTACCGACCAACGTGGATTGTCTTAATCCCAATCCACTGAGCCTCTTCAGACTACAAACCACATCCCATTTGATGAGGCTCCACTTGGTTCTCGATAGGTTCCCCACCCACAAGAACTAACATGCCAAGATATCCAACTCCCTAACAAAATTAGCCGGTGCCACCTGAAGCATACATTTGTATAGGGGAAGCGCCTGAACCACAGCCTGGATTAGCTGGACCCTACCTATAAACGATAGCCACCTATGAGTCTAGTGGTTAACCTTAGCCCTGAATTTGTTTAGAATCCCCAGCCAAGACTCCTTAGATAGTCTTCCTGAGGTGATCGAGATGCTGAGATACATAACCGAAAGACTGCCAATTTTGAATCTGAGAATTTCAGCCACTCTCCTCTGAATAGCAATAGGGGTATTAAAGAAGTAAATTGAAGATTTATCTTCATTGATAACTTGCCTCGAAGCTGCTAAATAGGTATCCAAGCATCTGCAAAGATTGTTGGCCTCCCTTAAGGTAGCCCTTCCCATTAATGCTACATCATCCATGAACTGTAGGTGGGAGAGAACTGGCAGTCCACCTCCCCACATCCACCCTTAGATCTCTCCAACTCTGGTGAGATCCCTGATTTTCCTCCCCAACCTTTCTGCCATGAGAAGAAATAGATATGGGGAAAGAGGATCCCCCTGCCACAGTCCTCTCTTAGCACCAAAGAGGTTAGAGTTTTCTCCATTGACCAACACCAAAAATGAGATCAAGGTAATACAGCTCATAACCCACTCAATCCATCCCCTCTCAAACCCAAAGGCCTCCAGCACCTTCCACAGAAAGGACCACCTGACCCTATCATACACCTTAGACATGTCCAGCTTCACAAACATGGCCTTCTCTTTGGAATTGTACATTGAGTGTACCGCTTTCATAGCTATCACAATGCCATCCAAAATCTGCCTGCCTTCCACAAAACCACTTTGCTCTTCTAAAACCAGCTCCTTCAAACACCGCTTTAACCTTTCAGCGATCAGCTTTGAGAGGATTTTGTAAATAACATTACATAGTGAGATGGGATGAAATTGACTTAAGCGGTCAGCCCCTTCTCCCTTAGGAATGAGGGCCAAGAAAGTGGAGTTCAACGCCCTCAACATTTGTTTGCTGTCCTGGGATTCCCGAACCACCGCTAAGAGGTCCTCTTTGATAATTTCCCAAAACTCCTGATAAAACTCTATCAAGAATCCATTCGGTCCAGGAGCTTTACCCTTCTTCATCTGAAAAACTACTCTCCTCAATTCCTCCTCTGTTATCGGGCTCCTCAATTTATCCTTCATGTCCTAAGAAACCAAAGAAGGAATACAAGCCAGGATCGAGTCCTCCACACCCTCCATTCGCTGCCCATTCTCCTAGAAGAGGGTGCTAAAATACTACTCATCTTCCCAACACATATCTCTGGTTGAAGACAAAACCTCTCCTCTCTCTGTGACCAACGAGCTTATGGCATTACCGTGACGCCTAGCTTTAACCATGTTGAAGAAGAAAGTAGTATTTTTGTCTCCTTCCTGCAACCAATCTATCCTAGCTTTTTGCTTCCAAAAAATCTCCTCTCTCAATTCCCACTCCTCCAAAGTTTTGGCTGCCCTTGCTTCCTCTTGTAGTAGTGCATCAGTTAGGCCATCCTCCCTGATCACTCTGGTAATGTCATTTAATTCCTCTAGCACCCTTTTCTTTTCCTGGAATATATTCCCAAAGCTGTGCCTGTTCCATCTATGGAGCCTATATTTCACATGTTGGAGAAGCTTAGCGAACATAAACATCGCTGTCCCATTCATTGGCCGTCCTTCTCTCCACCAATCCGAAATAAAGCCAAACAAATTCTGATCCCACAACCACATAGTCTGGAATCTGAATGACAGCTTTTTATGCCTAAAAGTGGATGAAATGTTTAGCTTGATTGGCCAATGGTTCGAGCACCTCCAATCCAAAATCTCAAACCTGAGAGTCCACCAACCCCCCACCCAAAATCAAGATGCCAAAAATCTGTCAATTTGTTCTGCTATGAAACTATCCCCCGATCTTTTGTTATTCCAAGTAAATTTGCCATTACTCAGCTTGATGTCCACTAAATTTAGTTCTGAAATCTTATCTCTAAGCAGAAATGCAAAAGGCTCCATTCTTGTGTTTCCTCCCATTTTTTCTGATAAATCCATAATAGCATTAAAATCTCCTGCTAGAATCCAAGGCATATAAGGAAATTCATTACGAACCACCATAATATTATTCTAGACCAAAATCTTACCTTGCAAATCATTCAGAGCATACACATTCGATAGAAGTACGTACTCTCTTGAATCTGTACAAAGGGCGACCACTAATAATGATGATTTGAATGCCAGCCAAACCATTGGCTTAACCTTACTCGGATTCCAAAAACATGCCAATCCTCCTGCTGTCCCCTGTGCCCCTCTGCATTGGCATGATCCTTGACCCCATATCCTCGGTGCTAAATCCATCATATACTCCAATGCCACTTTAGTCTCTTGTAGAAAAAGGAAATCTGGATGTTGACTCCTCACTAATTCATGAATAGCCTTTTGTCTGAGGGCACTGTTCAATCCCCTCACATTCCATGATAACACAATCATTTAGATGGTGGCAGAAAATGGGCATCTAAGGGCCTCACAGCCCCTAATTCCACCAAATTCTCTCCAATCAGTTTCATCCTATCTATGTCCTTTCTTCTTCCCACCTTGACACTTCTTTCTGAAAGACCTTTCTTGTTGTCTTTTTAAAGAATTCCCAGACTGGGTTGGGCTTTCCCCTACTGTTCCACCCCTTCACACCCCTCCCTTACTACCTTCTCCACAACCCCTGCACCTTGCTCTCCTACCTCCACTTCTCCAACGTGACCCACGCCTCTCACCTATCCATCCAAGTGCATGGGCAAGGCTGCTTCTACTGTGTGCTCCAGAGAAGTAAGTGTTGCCTTAACAGTCCCTCATCCTCTTCCATTCTCACCTCTTCAATGACCAAACCCGGATTCACCTCTTGCTGTCCTAGTTCCTCTAGCACTTCAAATTTGTTGTAGGAGTCTTCTTCATGTCTCTCCCAAAATGTCCTCTTATACCCTTTATTTCTACCTCTACTCTTAACTTGCACAAAGCCTTCTGAATCCTTGCCTCCCCCACTTCCTATTTTCTTACCTGTACTCTCTTCCCCTAGCTTATTCACAAGAGTGGAAGGAGATTACTGCTGCCTCTCTGGCTTATTTTTCGGACACCTCCTTACCAAGTGGCCATATTCATGGCAGAGATGACATCTAAAGGGCAAAGTCTCATAGTCTAATTGTTATACCCATGAGTATGATCCTGTACACATTTCCATCGCATCAGGCAACGGTCTACTCAGGTTAATTTCAACACATATCCTTGCATATGTCATAATTCTTCTCCCAAGAGTTTGTGAAGATGCCCCCACTAGTTTTCCTATCAATGATGCTATCATGAGCAGTACATCCTCCCGACAACATTCAATCGGTATTCATGGTAGATGGACTCAAACAGGAACTTTGTTAGGAAGCTCCTCCATGGGATTAAACCCAGCCTGCCAAGGTTTCATAAAAAGGCCAGCCTGGTTATAGAAGTAAGGTCCACCTTCGAACACCCGACTTCTATCCTCCAAGCAGTTAAAAGTAACCATAAAAAAATTATTTTCTAGTAGCACCAATTCCATCTCCCCCGATGGCTCCCATGTCCTACGTGCCCAATTCTCTAGGAAAGGCAAGGACACTTTTAGCCCCAATAATTTACAATACAGAGAGTGATTAGTGTAGTACTCCACATCTTCAGATATTAATTCAAACGAGATCACCAATTTTGATCTTTCTGTGCACCGCTCCAGACAACCATTAACCTTACTAATTCTTGTCCCACTGCTTGAGTTCAAAGCCTGCACCTCTACCTCCTGATTAGAAACCACAACTCCCTTCATTCTATCCCCCTGCCCCTGAGGCCCCTTGCCTACCACATCCCTGAAGCTTTTCCCCTCCTTCAGACCTAAATGTCCCATCTGCTCCATAGCCTCGGCTTACCAACAGCTCTGCTCCCCCGCACTTGCCCATTAAACACTAACCCACCAACAAAAAGGAGCCTATGCTACCCCTAACTCCACCCTATCCACATCACGCTTCCTACCCTCACCCTGTCTACGCAACCTTCAAAAAAATCCGTTCAAAGCTAGGGCATGGCTGCCCTAGCTTTTCTGCTAGTTACATCACCCGCCATCGCCCATCATCCCAATTCTAAGTTTAGCCATTACATTTTAATGTTTTGCTTATACTTTTTTAGGCTTCTTGAGAAGCTTATATAATCGATGATGCATCTATTAAACTACTTGAATATCAAAAGCAGTAAAAACACTACTCTATTTTATGTTGGGGATACTTCTATCTAAATTTGGGAAAGACTCTTTCACCTTTGTGTAGGAATTATTGGGAGAATTATGGGATTAATGAATGGAATATAACCTAAAATTCCATAATAAGTAAATAATAATGAGATAATTTGGGAGGCATTATAAGTTGTGGGATTTGTAGGGTTCATAGAAAAAATAAAAGGACATGATAGGCATATATCGACTCTTTTTCCTAATGCTTGGGAAGATAGAACTATCAAAATTAATTGAGTCACTTTAGAAATAATGGAGGATTTTATTACACATATAACATGTTTGGAAATTGATGAAACAAAAATCTTCAAATCTACTAGACACAATAAAAGAGATAAGGAGATATTTTTAGAGAAAGAAAAAACTCTAAAAATGCTACATAATGTGTTTGACCATGAATCATTGCCCAAGCCATATGGTGAGGTTACCTACTATTTTATGTAATATTTCACTCTATAAGGTAGGTTTAATGTTTTTATATGGTCCTTGTTTATAATTTTGAATTATTTTAGACATGGCATTCCATTTAACCTCCCTTTCTCCATCCTGCATTCACTTGAAGTCTATGTCCTAAAGTATAAGAAAGGTAATTACCTAGCTCCTAGACATAAAGGGGTGATTTATATAATTCATAAATATTTTAAGGGTATTAATCATATCTCTCTAGATATCTCTCAATCTTAAAATAAATATGTAGAGGAGAAACCAGTGGATATTAGGAAAATCAAAAAAGGTATGGATTAAATACCCTAGAAGCAATAGAAAGAATACATAGGCCAATTCATCTAAGATCCATGTCAATAAATCATCTATATTTTCTAATTTTAAACCCTCTAAGACACAAGACAATATAAAAAAATGTCTAAGGAGTGAGACCAGGATCTATGTGGACACACAAGGCAAGTATGGTAAAATATGACCTTCTACAGGAGACTCCATTGTAGTTGAAGATGAAAAAACTGAGATGGAATATGATTATAATCATGAGGATCAGGGGGATATGTTTTCTCATCCAAAGCCTCCTAAATTTGGGAATGGAATGTCTAGTGATGATTCCAAATACAAAGCTAATAATCCCTCTAGTAAGCAATATCAAGATCTTAATGAGAATTTCAATAATCTTGTTAGTTCCCTAAAGGGAAAGGAGAATACAAATAATGTTGTTGAATAATTAGATTTTTAAAAGTATATCATGTGCTGGTTCATGAGGGAACTTATGGACTTAAAGGGAAAGTCATTTTTTTATAATAGGAGAACATCAAATTGAACCAAATCATAATAGCCAAGGAGGATGATCAACAATTGTAGAGTCTCTAATTTAGGGTGGATATGTTGGATAATGATAATGAGAAGTGTAAAAATAACATTAGTTTCTTGGTAAATTATAGTAAGGCTACCATGAATGATGGGATTCATAATGTTGAAAACCTTAGAGCACACCTTGGAGAGTTATTCAAAGCTAAGGCTACTACCAAAGGGAAAGGAAAACAAGGTCAATGTATAGGGTGCTATAAATATATTGACAAAGAAAAATTATTGTTTCAAATTGATGTTAATCTCAAAAGGATGAGAATTTTCTAGGATGATGTCTCAATAAACCTAGACATGGATTAGGATTGGGTTTCTTCTTCATAGTCTTTTTGTGTATCTTCTACTATATCTAGGTTGTGTTTTGGCTATATCTGAACTTGTTTTATCTTTAATTCCCTCTTGGTCAGTGGTATACCTCTGTTTATATTCTTTTTGTGATTCTCATAGACCCTAGTTTAAAAAATACCCCATTTTAACCTTAATAAATAAATAAATTCAATATATATTTTTTATCTAAGTTTTGAAACTAATTGGCCTTCTTTAGAGATAGTCTAGAATCATTGTGCCATATGCTATCTCTACCCCATTTAACCCTAGGTTATAAATAATATATATTAGGGTTAAACACTAAATATTTTGTCACACATTATTTTATAATCACTTTAAAAAACCACATTCTAATAAAAAATTCATAATATCATGAATAAGAGCTACATAATATAAACCATTTAATTTACTGCCACTAATAATTGGAGTAGAATTAAAGTTTATCATTTATTTCATTAAACCATAAATAATATAAACATATTTTAAACATGAATTTATTGTATCATGTCAAATAGATATACACAAGACATATATAGTGTCCATAAACCTATGAAAAAATATAAAATAATTAGCAAACATAAACATACATAAACAAGGGGAATTAATAAATAATTAGTATTGATAAATAATCAACATTGATAAAATATTATCATTGACTAAAAAGGGTCAATAATAAACATATGAAGACATATGAAAAAATAGAAAATAATTAGTAAACATATGCATCTATGTGTTGTCCATAATTATATGCATGCTCCAAACAAAGTTTGTCTTCACCATTTAAGTTTATCCTAGAAATTAAGTTTGTCTTAGACATCTAAAAATATACAAAAATTTATATCCATGTTTGGATTATTTTGGGGTATTTATTTTTCTAAAACAAAATTATGTTTTTATGTATTATTTATGTTAAACATGTTCCCTTATTTTATACTACAAAATAATAAACAAGAACATAGTCTAGGTGAATGTTATGTTCGTTACCTCTCTAAGGTTTATGCCCTTGAATCATGAAAATGGATCTTGTAAATATATGTAGGAATAATGAAATTTTAGAGTTTAATGATGTATCTTAAACTCAAAAAAACATTAAAATATGGATGTGATGAATTTGTCACACATTAAGGATAGTAAAATTTTGTTCTACATATCTATGTAGGAATGATGAAATTTTAGAATTGGATGATGTATCTTCACCTCAAAGGAACATTATAGATGTGATGATTTTATCAGACATTAAGGATAGTAAAATTTTGTTCAGAATAATATTATCATGCATCCTTGATAATATCAATCCTAATGTTAATGACATTTCTTTTTTTGATAATATCAAATTTTTAATGTTGTTCTTAGTTTTATGCTTATGTTTCACTTCCATGTAATTTAGAATGGTGTTTTGATAAATCATTTTCTTCTTCATCAATTTGTTTTTAATAATGGATATTTTTCAATGATTTTTTAAATGTAAGTATATAACTGATTAGGTGGGTATTCCTGAAAGTGGAATTAAAAATGCCAATTAGAAGTGTAGTGAGTAGTATTATCTTATGCAGATCTTTAACCACACAATACTCATTTTTATTTTATGTTTCAAACTCACTAAATTAATTAGATGTTCTTGTAATTATAAGTTGGGATTATGGGACAATTTTAAACTACATATCATTATGTAAGTGTTACTAAGATTAATAAGGTATTCCTCATTACCATGCCAACATGTTATTTTCATTATGATTTCATAATATCCTATTCTAATTTACTTTTAAGTTTATATGTATTAAGGTGTTGTAAATATTTAATTGTGTATTAAAGCTAGTGTTATAATAATATTAATTTTATGTAAAATTTTCATGTAGTCAGTAAGAATATTATCTTGGTGGAATATGTCACAACCAAGGTTCTTTATTATTGAACCATGTTCCAACTAACAATATGGGTTACTATTATGATCATAAATACACATTAACTACGGGTTTATATCCAATTTTTATCCTTTAGTAATTTCTACAATATGTGACCCATATTATATGTAAACAAATCTCCTTAAATATAAATACTAAAAATTCTCCACCATTCCCATAAATTAAAAAAAAAATATATGTCATTTATACTAAAATTGTTCAAACTACATGGAACTATGTTTACCATAGACATGGAGTTAGTTTTATTGTTAGATATAATGAAAATTTATATAATATAATTGAATATATATAATCATTTTTTTTATCATTATAAGTCAGGCATTATAAAAACACAATTCATATTTGTAGTTAATAGTGTGCCATGAAATTTTATAAACTCAAACTATGTGTTGAATTGTTAAATTGTATTACTTAAAAAAACATGTTCTATATTTCATTAATTTCTCATTAAAAATGTAAATTTTTTGACCTTATAATATTCTAAAATTATATTATATTTAATAGGTTTTAATATCTAACAATGAAGATAATAAAATTCATTATAGGTAACCAACTTGTATAGTAAATGTTCCTTTTAGATGCTCATACAAATGTGATACATGCTTATGGAAGCAAGTAATGGCTCATGAGATCATATAGAGATAAAAAATGAATAGGTTAATTCAAATGAGATATGGAATAGAGGAATGTTTCACTAATAATAGGTATAACTTTTAATTTTTTGTTCAGCACGTGGCTTGTATTCAACCTAGGTTAACATTTAATTTTCCTTAATCATCATCATTAGGCTTAACTAATTTCATTTTACTTAATATTTGTATTTTTACTCTAGTAAATCTTAACATACATTAATTTATCCATGGGTGATAAAATTTAACCACTTTTTTATGGCCCTTAGACACATCAACGAGAAACACAAACATACTAGTTGGTTAAGTCACTCAGATTTCTAACATGTTGGATATCAATCCAAAATCTGATATAACCCAAAAAGAGAAATAATTTTTTTTAATAAATCCAAGATAATAAATATTATTCAAGTCTAACCTCATATCTATTTATAAAGCACTGGGTAAATAATTGAAGATTAAAATTATTGTAAACATAAATCTTGTTTATGAATAAAGCTAAACAAGCTTTGTTTCTAACTATTCTCTTATAATATATCCTCAAGTGAAAGTTAGAGTGGGATAATATATATTTATTTAACACATTTACTAAGAAAAATAAATGAAATTAAAGATGGAAATTTATTAAAATATTGGTGTAACATAAGGCCCAAGGGGAAGCAAGCAAATGTAATGTTAGTGTTAAAATTTGTGTGTATTAGAAAGAGGATACTAGAATCATGTTTACCATACAAAATCAAACTCACATGATAAATTATTCAAGATAATTAAAAAATAAAATAATTATATACATGAAATAACAATCTTTAAAATGTTCATTCAAATCTAGAATGGTACTATTCTTGGAACCCTCAATTTAACATTAATGGATTTTGTTTAGATGATTTGGACATGCCAATTTTCATTTTTCACTCCAATTTATAAAATATTATTCAACTATCTAGATTTTTTTGAAATTAAACATAAATATAATTCTAAATCCAAAATCTGGTCACTAACTTAGAAAATAATCATTATAACACATCCACCTCATAATGGAAAACATTTTTGAAGAAGGATAGAAAAGATCAAATGTTATTTAAATGGATAAAACACAATCTAAAGATTAAGTACTAAAATTCAAATTTAGACTAGAGCATAGTTATTTTAAATGTAACATAGAAAATTTTATTGTGATAGGTATACAAATTTTTATTTAGAAGAGTAAAAAGTAGTCACAAACATTAAATTCAATTAATAAAATTGAAACATAGCTAACCAAGCAAAATATAGTTTATAAGAGGTAAAACATGGTCCCCACTGGTTTTTTTCTTCTTATATTGCATCCTCTCCCTAGGTGGCATTATCTCCCTTCATAAAATGTGTCTCCTTCAATAACCACTTCATTCCTCCAATGTGGCATGTTATATCAAGGAAGAATGCATCTAAAAACTCAATACTTCAACTACCATGATAAATTTTAACAAGAGAGCTTATTTTTTAGTGGCACACTTGGAGAGAAGTCAAAATTTATAGGTGGTGAATTAATTTTTAGGGAGAGTTATAATTTATTACAAACTCATTTTTATTCCATAGGTAACATAACACTTCCAAATTAAACTAACTTATTAGTACCTACCTGTAGACACCTAAATCTGGCCACTGATAACATCCAACTAGGCTTTTGACCAATTTCCACCCAAAATGCACAATTTGGCCTAAAATCACCAAAACATGCTAATTTATGTTAAACTAACATATTAAAGTGATGATTTTGGATAGGGTATCCCTAAATGGGGTAATGAAATTTATGGGCTAGCTAACTTTGATCAGATCATTTCAAGTGAAAATGCCAATTTTGCACCTAGGTGCTCTGAATTGCTTTCCTATCAAATTTCTTACACAAGATGCATGATTTATTATTTTTTGTTGATAACATCCTAAATGGGAATATGGTTTAAATGAATATAACATTAAATTCCAATTCTAATCAAGTCCAATTTTGGACCAATAATAAGGCATTCTGATCAATCTAAATAATTTGTGCATAAAGTGCTTAAACATGTTTAAGAGATAATTAATCCAAATTAGAGCCTAATTAAGAATTCCATGGAAACTTATTGAATACTTGTTTTTAAAAATGAATATTTAATATCTACATCATCAGGTAACCTCATTTCTTGGGAATACATTGCTAGGCCATAAATGTGACAAATATCAGGATTCATACCCTCCATGCCTCATCAATGCCTTCCATGATGCCCTCCATGCCTCCTGATTGCCACTTATTACAATGTCATGATGAGGATAATTATAAAATTAATTATAAAAATTAAATTAATCCTTAACCACACATCTCAATCTCAGGATGGATGGTTTAGGTTGATTTTAGACATTCTCAAAAATCTATAAATAGAGAGGCCATGAACATCATTTTTAAGCTATTTTGGTGCAAAGTTATAATGCAAAAATATCTTCAAGAATGCATTGTAATTAGTGTTACCATGACAAATTTATTCCAAGCCAATCCAAGCCACAAGCCAAAGGTGCCAAGGAGAGATGGAGGTAGACAAGCTTTCATTGCCAAGGACTTCATGAGCACAAAGTCGAGCAAACCACTACAATAAGCATTTTGGAGCATCCAAGGAAGGTAAAAGATGTTTATTTTGTATTTTAGTTGCGTGTTTTATTCATTTTTGTTAACTAATCTCTCCCTTGTGTCTAGGCCTAGAGATGTTATGCTAGTTAGTGTGCTTCTTTCATTTTATTTTCATTTTGGAACTAACCCCATACTAACCATCCTCTCTTGAGTCAAATTCCTAGTTCACACTACCTGAATTATGTACTATATGTTTCACCTAAGAAAATTAATTGGCATGAGGATTCACGTCTGCTAATAAAATTCAAAAATGAATATGATTCCCTAATGTATGTAAATAATATCATTTAAAGTGTTTTTTAAATAACTATTATCTCCATAGTCATTCATTGCTCATGATATTTCTGGTGGAAATATACAATTTTCAATAAGCATAAATATGAAAAATGTAATATCCAATTAGAATTTTTACACAAACGTGTTCCTATAGTTATAATTTGCATCATTTTTTTGCCTCCATATGGCCAATAAATGTGTTTAGTCCATTTTTGGATACATATGGTGACTTATTTGCCTTTTTGGCTAGTATCCATTGTTAATGAAAGAATAATAGTGATTTTTGTTAGAATATCACTAATTAGTAGCACTATAAGATTATTGATTCCAAGGAAATATTTATGGCCTTTAATAATATACATTCATTCTAATGGTGATTGAGCAAATGTAAAAAAAAATCAATTGTTATCAAAACCAGTAACCCATTTCAAGTCAATAAAATGAATACATATTATTGCTAAATATTATATTATCATCGAGGGTTTTTGTAAAAATAATTCCCTAGCTTCGGCTCCTCATTCTGACAAAAATAAGGATTCTCAGTCCATAAAGTGTAAAAAGGATGATAAAGTTAAAGGGATAGAAAAGGCAAAACCAAAACCCTCCAATTCTAAAAAACAAATTGTTGAAGAGGAATTTGAGTTGGAAAATACTGAAAGTTCTGAGAAGGATGTCCTAGAGGAAGAGGAAGGAATGGATGATGGGGAGTTTATTTCTAATTTAGAAGGATATTTGGAAATTAAAGGAAAATTTGAGAAAGGGAATGAAGGGGATATAACTGAGGGAAACTTAGAAAAGAGCATTTCTGATAATGAGGATAATTAGACTATGTTAGGGGGAGGTGTTAAAGATAAGAATATTTTAATTGATGATTCAATTTATATGAGAGAGGAGGATCATATGTTTTTGGTTTCTACTCCTGCTATGGAGATTGAGGAATAAGAAAAGGAGAACCCTATTCAGCATGAAGACCCTATTGAGACTAAAGAGGAGGAATAGATGGAAAGGGAGGAACAAAATGAAAAGTTTGATTCCCCTCCACATGATAATACAAAATACATTTTTGACTCTCGACAGAGGGACACTAAGTTTTCCTTCCTGCATTCTACCAAATTCAAAGCTGATTCTATTCTCCAAGTTGATTCATTCATCTATAATGAATTAATGGGGTTGAAGAAGAAAGTGAAATAATGCAACACAATCAAGAAGTTAATCAGATCAAAATCAACCATATGGAGATGCAAATGAGAGATATCCCAAATAAAATCAAAGATTATGAGAATAATCTTAGAACACTCATCAAGGAAAGAAGAACTAAGATGGAGCAGGTAACATCTAGCATCTGTGCTACTGTAGCTAATCTTGGAAAAAGAGCAAATGAAGAAATAATATCCTTAGAGGGTCCAAGTAAAAGGACTAGGCAGAGCTCGAGGAAGAAAGCCCTGCAAGATGCTACTACTTCGACTGCTATCTCCATGCAGGATACTGCTACGATTGGTAAGGAGGTTGTTAAGATGATCCTGGAATTGCAATAGAAGAATAGGGTCTTCTTTGTTGATTTTGTTCTTATCCAAGTCCTTACTTCTAGATGTTTTAACTGGTCTTTGTTTTTGGTTTTGATACTTGGTTCTTAGTCTTAAACTTTTTTTTTGAGTTTCCAGGTCTTTATAAAACTTGGGTTCTTCTATTGGTTTAGGTTTATGGTTTCAGGTACTTGTAAACCCTGATTGTGTTGCTATGTTTCATTAGGTTTTAGGATTGCTCATCCTGGTGGATGTAATTACTTTATCTTTTTATCTCTATTATAGGGTTTTGGGGTCCCTTCAAAACTTGATTTTACCTTAATCTAAAACAAAGTTTATTAATCAAATCAAACATTTTCCCCCAAAAATTATCAAAATAAATTGAATATTATTAATAAGTATTGTGTTTCTCCTCAAAATAGATAAAACACAATTAATAAATCGATACCTTTACTCAGTTTAAAATGTATAAAAATGGTTAATAAATCATGTATTTTCATTAATTAGTGATTTTTAATATATTAAAAAAATATATCTAAAATGAAAAATAATACCTACAAAAAAAATTCCATTTGGCATGAAACAATTTCCCCAATGACTCATTAGAAAACCCAATCCCTTAAATATTTTGTAGAAACCCAAAAATTACAAGTTGGTATAAAGTATTAGAGGGAAAAAAATTGAGCACCTACCTAGATCCAAATGCCAACACCCAATATTTTTTTATCATTAAAAAGTGTGCCCTACTTGATCTAGAAATATATCATCTTTCCATTCAATTCAACTTGCTTAGGAATCCACTAGAAGAAAATCATGAACTCAAATAAAAGAACAATTTATAATTCTTTAAGAGTTGTATTTTACCAAAAAAAATTAATAAATATTTGTTTGCATATCTATGATAGAAGATCACATAAGATGACATAAAAAATCAATATAAATAAATATTCATCATTTTTTCCACATGTAAATAATTGTGGGCTATGTAAGTCATTAAACTTTAGCTTTTAATTCTTCAAAACTTTCAAAAAATTTAGACACATTGAGAAATACATATTAGTGGCTAAATACAGTGTTAAATGTGCTCTCTCAAGAACCTCAAGGTATAACCATATTTGGCTTGGGATCTCATGGACAAATTGGCAATATTTTAAATCTCCTTTTTTATTTTTTTCCCCATTACAAAGCTTTCCCTATTTGGAGAGCACTTTGTATGAGGACTTTTTGGATAGCTAAAGACAAATTTTCTCTAGATAAAAATTCTAAAACAATAATTATTATAGAATATATCTAGGAAAAAAATTCACAAACACAAACAAAGCTTAAAACCATGAATTAATAATAAATGATATTATTGACAAATAACAAAGGAATATGCCAATTAATTCTAACCTTGTTTCAGCTGGAATAGATAGAGATAGTATTCTTGATCATATCATGGTAAATGATCATCTCTATGTCCAGTATGTAGTTTTTGATGATGCAAGAAAATCAACATAACCTATTGCACTGAATGCAAGTTGGTAGGGTATGGGATTCTTCATAGCAATTATAATGTACCCAAACAAAAAATTGTTTCTCCATCAGAGATAAAATCTCAACCACTTGAATAGTGTGACCTTAAAAAATAAGATGAAATTTAGATTGTAGAAATAAGGATGAACTAAAGAGCAGTCAGGATAAGTTACGAGAATGGTGATTATAAGAATAGAGAAGAAGAAGAGCATAATGCAATTATGGAGAATCAGATAGATAAATATATATAAGTTTTCATGGAGAGACAAAATGATCTTCTTGTAATTAAATTTCACCCATAAAAAAGGCTAAAATTTGGTTTAGATAGTACCCAAGAATAATATATATTACCACCATCGCTAACTACCACCTCTTCATACCTATGTGACATGTTGTGAACCTACCTAAAATTGTTTATATTTATTCCAATTATCATCTACCCAATGGTATATGCCAACTCAAATTATTATCTTTAAATTAATAATTAATAACATCCTTCATAAAAAATCCCTCATGGATTATGGAAATCCACCCATCATTGATCTTTATGCCAACTTTCATCAAACCCCATCATGGATTTTATAAATATGCCTTTGCATTTAATAAAAAATTAGACCATGAGATGTCTTGGACTTAGAAAATATTTACCTCCTTCCAAGTCTAAAATCCTCTAAAAATTATGATGTCAATGCAATTTCCATGAAATTTCCTCGTGCTTTACATTTTTATTCTTCAAATTTGGCCCTATTCGTGGAAGCATTTATAGCCTCTCATATGACCACTACTAGTGGTTTATGAGGAGTCAGTCTTTGGTCTTAGAAAAAAATGTTTGAGGTAGTGCATATATGACATTTATGTCATTTCCCACCATTAATAAATGTAATATGGTAAATTTTGTAACATTTTTTATTTTTTAATTTTAAAAACATGGAACACTAGGTAGGTACTTTTGTCACCATAGGGATCTTGTTAAATAAATGTCCAATCCTTGATTCTTTCCAAAGTACATAGATAATTACTATTCCAACCTACATAGTAATAAAATAATTTATTTTAACAATAAAAAATTTCACAAAACTATTAAAATTTTGAAGAGATTAAAAATTTAAAAATTCAAACTAAGTTAAATAATGGTTTAGAATATCATTATTTTAATTCCACCACTTTCCTATTTTTTAATTATTAAGGATGTTTAATGTCTAAGAGAAAAATATATTAATAAATCTTCAAATATTTAAATTAGATAGCAACAAGGCACACCCTCATTGTAGAATAATTAAAAATGATAACATAACAAATATTGGAATATTAACATTGATAACACTATAAAATTTACTATAGGTGATGACTCATGTGATAGTGATATGGATGGATGAAGGTGGTTTAAACTAGTACCTAAATAATATATACCAAAATACATTGTTCCTAAATTCCAACAAGGTACTATACACAAAACATGTGTACGAGGAGGTCAAAATTACATCAATAAAAAAGGATATGTTAAACATTTGACAAAGTATCTAGTTTTAAAGGAGGGGTGTTACAACATGCCCTTCACAAAAAAAATTATGATATACCTCTTCTTGTAACTTATACTAGTTTACTAGTGACAAAATATTTGGAGGCTTCCTTATTTCAATTCTACCAAAAAAAATTCTATATTTTAAATCCTAAAATAGGTGGGTGTAAACATGTAAATTTGGCACAAGACCCTTATTCCCAATGTCTTATTTTTATTTACCTTATTTATAAAACTATTACATTATATCATATTTATATGAAAATAACAATTCCACATAGGTCTACACTTGTTTCATTGCGCTTATAAATCACATCAATAATTATAAAAAGGTATTTATTAATAAATTTAGACTATTACTCACATGTTAGCTAGCCTGGCCTTAAAAATAGAGCTAAAATCTTATCTGAGACAAACCCATGTATTATATTGGTCCATCTAGGATAAACATGTGCACTATATGGGTTTTTAACCTTTAGTTATGTGGTCATTTTTTCACTTTATCATTTATTATGCACTTCTAACTTGGCCTTTCTATATTTCTTAAGTTAGTTAATTTGCATAACTTATCCTAGGTTGACTTGTATATATAATTTGACAAATAAGTTTAGTGATGAGAACAAAATAATAAGGGGAACTACATATATCACATGTCAAAAAAAATTTCAATCATAGATCCAAGCATCACACCTTCAAACTTGGGACATTGTCATTATATCTTAGTCTCTCATAATTTCCATTATTCCAAAATATATTATTATACTACAATAGTTTCATTATCACTTCTATGGAAGAGGAGATTAAAAACCTTCACTTGAGATACTCCATCCACATATTCATATAACTCTATGAAAGTTTGATTTCATGTGTGAAAAATACATAATTTACAACATGACCTTGGTGGTTTCTCAACTCCATTACTTTTATTTGTTATTTTTTAGTGTCAAACTAGGTCAAAGAGGAGATTATTATATTTTACATATTTTTATTGATAGATTGTAAAATATAAGTTTTATTCATAAAAAAATATGATATTACACATATGGTATAAATGTCATCCCACAAAACCCTAATAGGATAGACAAAACCACAGGTAGACAAATATAACCCTAACAAGACTATCATAACCAAGTTTATACAAGATGCACCTACATAGTGCATGGGTATGTCTAGGAGCACAATAAAATTTATAGAATTCAAGATCAAGCTTCATATAGTTATTATATAATCTCAAATTTCCAAAATAACATTTGGTGTGATCATTCCTTATCCCTTTGTTACTTACATTGCTTATTCTAGTTTCATGAAGGCACTTGGAATTTTTTATTTTCATATCCTATTAGTGTTTAACACTTTTTATAATTGGGTTAAGGGAGAATATCCTAGTTAAATATGGAATAATCTCTTCTAAAATCATATCAATTAATTAAACTTAGATTTATAATATTCTAATAAATATGTTGAATATGAGAATATGCTAAATACAGACAAGTACAATGCCAAACAATATTATGAAAGTTGAAATATGAAGGAGAAATACTACTTATATTATTAAATTATTCATAAAAAAATATGACATGTATAGGTACAAAATAAAATAGACTAATTTTATACCTTGATTCATCAAAGTCTAAAAATAACTCTTTATTAGTATGGACACTACCATTAAGATCTAGATACTACCATTAGGATTTGGACACTATCATTAGTGATTTTATTCTAGTTTTAACTTTTATGTCTGTATCTAGACACATTTTTTTTAAAAACCACCTACACTTGTTAGGGTTTACTTTTTCCTTTAATTTTATCAACTCATATTACACACACATATTCCTATAATAATTATTTTACTAAAAACCCTAGGTTATCTAACTTGGCATGTCACCTTTTAAAATAGGGGATATTGGGCTCAAGTGATGTTAAATTCACCTCAAAGATACCTATGTAAATTATAACTAATTACATATCCATATAATCCAAATATGGCCTCAAACCGGTGTAATTCTCCCCTTATATGGGCTTGTGTGTGAATAATCATGCAATATGCTATATGCAAGTGAATATAGTGAACTAAATTTTAACTTAAAAAATATATCTCATGGGATGATATTTTAATATTTTATACCTATAAGAAGATTAATCCCATGATTAATTTAGAAATGGGGTAGTATATCTCAGTTGTAAAAATGATTTTCAATTGTGTAGTGTGATCTTGAGAGGTGATTTATAGATGTTTCTTAGATAGATAATGAAAGGATTTTGATTTGTATTTATACCACACCTTTTTAAATCATCTCATGGGAGGGTTAAAATAATACCATAGGTTGACCCATATGTGTCTAAATATTTTTAAAATTTGTAAATTAGAAGGCAAGGACATTATCATTATAGTTGGGACACTAACATTGATGTTAGTATCTAAATTTGGATGGTAGTGTCCTATAGAATAAAAAAGTGTTGAGGATTTGTAACTATCTAATAAGGATATAAATTAGGTTTTAGATAGAATGTGAGATACAAGTGATCTGGTTCATCAAAATATTAGGTTCAGACTATAGGATAAGTAGTTAGGCACACTGATATAGTGAATGTGATCCTTGCAATAGTGGAAAGGTCATTAACTAAATGGTTGATATTTTTTAAAGTGTATAATACTAGCATATTATATAAAATCATATTTGATTATATAAAATTATGTAGATTTTAAATTTTTTACTTTCATTCATGTATTCTTAGATCTATTTAAATATGAATATTTAATTCATTATTTTATATAAAACTAAAATTTGGGTAAACATAAATGGTGAATGATATATCCTTTACACATTCATCTTAGGTTTAATACAAAATCCTCTCTTCTTTAGGGCTTAGATATTATTCAAATTTTGATTGTAGTGTTTATTCAATACTTTAAAAAATATATGTTTGTGTGTGCATTGTTTGACTATCATCATGGTTTACATTACTTAAATTACAGGGAACACTTTAGATCTAATGAATCATATATTTCACAAACTAAAAAAATCAACTGATAAAAGTACCATATCTTTGTTAATATGAGAAATGAAGATCTATTAATTAATGGAAAAATTAATCAAAGTCTTTGGCAAGATATTAATACAAACCTATATCTCCAAATGCAATAATATATAAAAAATAATGAGATAAGTGACTTTTACTTTCCATATGTTTTTTATTTTTTCTCTTACTCTATGCCTTATAGTAAATTTCTAACTTTTATACAACATAAAGCACCTTTATAAATTACAATGCATGATTATATAATAACATACATGAATAAATGACCTTATTAAGAATATTACCATTCCTAAACCTTAATTATAAACTTTGATATATTTTATATGGGACATACAAATGCAAATGTGTATTTTAATATAGGAATAATAAAGCTTTAAGGATCACATGAAAAATAATAGAGTATACACATACCATAAAAAATTCACACATGTCATGCCTATTTCACATGAAATGATTATTATAAAATTACAATTACTTGATGTTATAAAAATATTTAAAAACACCTTTACAACACTTTAACTTATTTGGCAACCATAAGGACCATCCTTTGATGATGATTAAACTTTTTCCAATAATTTTGGTTTGTAATGCCTTAGATTGGTTATATAAATTTCCTATTGGCTTTTGTATCCTAAAAATTCACCATATATAATTCAAGTATACCTTATCAATTTTAAGATAACATGGAATTATCTCCCTTCATAGACAAGCCACTACAAGAGATAAATCTCTAGGTTTCAAAGGGCTAGCTCCCTTAATTTGTCTCTTATGTTCACACTTTATTAAGATAATCACATTTAGGGGGTTAAAATGTAAGAAGGATACATAGAATAAACATATGATAATGAGGTGATACACCAAGATATCTCCATACAACACACTTACATCTACACTTAATAAAGAAGACAAATCAAAATGAATTCAACCCTATATCCTTATATCATTAGTATTTCTCATAGAGGTAGATTTATATGTTTATCTTCAAGTGGGTGAAGAGAAGGTCTGACATAAGACACGACTAATCCCTCTCACACTTCAATACACACTTAAAAAATAGTATTCCTTATGAAACCTATTATAAAAGATCTCATTCACACAAACATGCAAGAGTAGACATGGAAATAAGGAGAGACTTTTCATCACTTTTCAACACACAAACCAATTAACACATTCAAGTAATACATTTAAAATAATGAAATCAAGAAAAAACTTTTATTCAAAGTAACATTGGGTGTCAAAACTAGTAGGTCTTCACCATACCAATTGTGGATCCCATACAAAGCCAAAAAGGTTTGAATTTATAGAACTTAGAAGAAGAGAGAGAAGAACTTAAGATAAAACTTCATAAGACCAGATGTCAATATCTGATAATCAATTAAAAATCCATGGAATGAAGTGGGAAAGAAGTTAGGAAAATAATATGAACATGTGTCAACCTCAAATAGAACACCTTCCTCAAGTTGGCATAGACCATTCATTGTCTTACTTCAAAATGCCTTCATGATGGTGAGGAGTGAAATTGAGTGTCTAAAATATGGTATGTAGCATTAACACATATGTTCTATTATGAGACTATAGAGAAAAGGTTATTTCATGTCATAAACTCATCCTTCATTGATGGATTCATCTCTATCACTTGTCACTCATTACCAGTTGTCATTCATTAGCCCTCTAGGCTTGAATATTCACACTTATCATATAAATGGATTGAAATTTATCTTAAAGGTGAGTTTAAAGGGAAAAAGTACACTTTTTAAAGACTTATTTTCATTCCAATCCACCAAGAAGACCTCAAAATTTTTTAATTCACCTATCTCACTATCTCACTAGGCAATCACATTGTTCTCACTATGTTATACTCTAACTGTCTACCACAAATGGTCTCACAAGGATGTTTTAATGCTTAAATGTATTAGGAATTAAGTTTTAGAAGCTGAAAAAATTCCTTTAAGACCTCCCTCAATGGTTCTTACTTGAACATCCTCTTTTGTACCTATAAAACATCCTAATTTCTATAAAAAACAAAGTATTAGGCTATTCTGTATAGATGATAGTATGGCCAAGGTGCATGTCATGGATTATAGGAGAGTTAAAAACATGTATAAGGAGATTTCATGGCCATTTTATCACTTTTAGATGCATCTCCCACCATCTTTTGTCCATGAATATCCTAGATAGGGTTTTAGGAGGGTTTTAATAAGTTTGGACTGTTAAGTATTGTTCATAAAATCCTAATGTCCAACCTTAGAACCAATTTAAAAAATTTGGGTATAAGACCCCTATCATACTTACCCAAGTTATTAATTTCTCATTCTTGGTGTACATATAGTTATGAGTACTTAAACTTGGCCTCTCAATATCTCTCATGCATTTTGTGTACCCCTAAGATGATTTTGGGTTAAAATGACCAACTTTGGATAATTACTTGCAAACCAATGACTTCCAATAGTCCTCCATATTTAAATTAAGGTATTAAAAGTTTTTTTTAAGGTTATTATGGTCATATAGGTTATTCTAAGCATTTGTAGGGCTTAAGCCTGGTTTTAGGCCTAATAGGCCTAACTGTGTCTCTTGTACATATAATCCACCTATGTGTGGTCCAATGGATTTAAGCCCATTTTCCACCCTTGTAATCTTCAATTAAACTATATGCATCCTATAATTTTTTTCTTAAATCTTTGTTCCTCATCCATCTAACATTTCTATACTCACCCTGCATGTTGGGTTACCTATGGAGAGACCTTTGTTTGAGACAAAATAGAGGGAATGTCCCCTATTTTATAGATTAAAATGAGATAGTATATATATTTATTAGGATATTTTGTTTCTATAAACAAGTTTTAAATTTTTTTCATACCTCAAGACTCCCCAAAACCTCAAAATGTTGAGATAGGTTCATTACGTCTATGTGTTATGTAGGGTTTAGGGTTGACTATAAGTTAAGGTTTAGACCTAGTATTTGATCTATTTATTTATATTTTAGGATAAATTTGAATGTGATATGTCATTTTAATATGTTTTTCACCATTATCATCCACTTAAAACCCCTCTTCTTGCCTCCCAACTGTCTCTCTTCACTAGCCTAATTTAGTTTGTAGACTAAGTCAACTATAGGTGTGTATTTGGAATCCTCAAAGTTCTTATAGGTGTAGATGCTTATCTAAGAGCTATATGTAAGTGTGAACCATTATAAAATTTACTATATATATATCCATTCATTTCATATGTTTGACCATGTTCTCATTTACATCTTCCACTAGCATGAGCTAAGTTGTGAATATAGTCAGACTATAGGTGGCTTTTTAGGGAAAAGTTAGAGGTTTATTGTAGGTGTAGATGTGTTTGAACATTGTACTTTCATTATTTACTTCCTTGAAAGTCATCAGTATCAACTCATACCTTGGATTAGTTTATTTGACACCTTGGAACTAACCACCATATCTATTTATCAATTGCATTATAAGGCCATAGTTACACTTTTCAATTCTAGACTCATTTGAGTATAAAAATCATTGTATCTCTCTAAGCATCATTAGTAGGACCTACTTGAGTATAAATTCACTTTAGCATTAGTTTATCTTAGCTTAGAAACCATCATTTTAAGTTAAGAGATGACATATCCATTCAAAAAACAAGAATTCAAATATTATTCTTGCACAAAGCACATAAAAAGTTACGAAAAGATGATTTATAACCTAATCAAAGAACTCATTTAGAGATATTAAGGTAATTGGGCTCATAAGTAAATTTTCACTTTGTGAACATGAGACTAGGTTTGATTATGTATAGTAACTTCATTACTACTACAGTGATATTATTTATGCATTTAGACTTGGATAAAGACCTCAATTAAAACTAAACACTTCTATTATCTTTTCTACACTCTATTTCAGACACCTCACATATTCCTATAGATGGTTATCATATTGAAGTCTGACTATGCATATGACTCACTTTCAACTACACTTGGTTTCAAAATTTGAGTCTTCCCTTGGTTTGTTGAAGTTGCCTAGACCATCACTATTCTTAGAGAGTATGTAATACAAATGTATTATTTTGATCCAAATCCACTATGAAAGGACAAGGAACTATAACTAAAAAAACTCATCTAAGACTATTGATGGTGATCACCCCAAACTTAAGAATGATTCTACCTACCTTTTGTAATCACACATGCAAACTAGCTTAGAGATAACATGGAGAGGAAGGAAATACTCTAAAAGATCATGTATAACACTTTTTAATGTAAAAAACTACAAAAAGATGAAAAACTTGAAGACCATGGGGATAATCAAGAAATTTTGAGTCATCAAACTTCTTATAAATGATTGATAGAGAATATTTCACCAAACCTACAAATCCTACCATGAAAAGAAATATAATTAAGTATATTATCAATTGGCAAATGCATTCAATTAAACTCCTCCTGTACTATCTATAATGAAATCAAAGTAGTTGACATGTTTTGACTTGTCTAGGAGAGAGATAAAGAATATGAACTAGTTTTTACTATTTTTAGACCTATTAAGGATTATTAATCATATAAATGGACTATTAGAGTGTTTATATATCCTCTTAAAGCTTTCCACATGCCAAATATACTATATTTGATCATACATCTACCTTTAATCTATTTGAAACTACCACTATCTCTTCTTTTCACATTAAACCTACATTTTTCAGTCATCAAAATTACTCCTAACACTCAAATGACATATTGGACATTGGAGAATATTTTGACACAGTTATCTCCTTGTGGAAACTATACAAGTCATTAGAAAGGCCAGAAAGATGGTATATTGAAATATTAAGACAAATGACCAAAATGACTAAGGTGAAACACATTTATTGATCATAATAAACATGAATAAACATATTTATGACCTTGAAAAGACCCTATAATAAGTTTTACTATATAGGGGTTAACTTATTTTGACCTAGTGTAAAAATTGGTTAACATTTTGGTAATTTTCTAGGGGTGGTAAACTTATTATGCCAAATACTAGTAGCCTTATCCTATCCATTGGGATATAGGGTCACCTATACACTATTATTAACCTTAATTTACTATGAAAGGACACCAAAAGCACCACACAAAATAAATAAAATAGCAACAAGACATGAAATAAGACACACATGTGTTCACATGAACTAGGGAAAACACAAACTAGTTAAAAGGAAACACATCTATCTTAATATGTACAAAACCTCAACACTTAAGGTAAATAATAATCATTTGCATTACTTCAAACAAGGTCAAATACAATTCTCCTTACATCCTTACTACTCCAAGAAAATAGATCCTCACATGGTGCATGTTTGTCAATGAAATCTTGTTTTTGGAGGTAATCAAGAGACCATGGTTTTAGCTTCTACTGACTACAAGTTTATCAATTGGAGTACTCAATAACACTCCATCTAGCTCACTAAATTACTTGTTTGAATTTGTAACTTGATTAGGAATTGATATATTTAATTTAAAGTCTTTAATTAGGTCATAGGAAGTCACCAAAATATTTTCATTTTCATATACATTTGAAATAAGGTATGTCTACTATTGGACATCATCAATACTATGCTTAGATTTACCAAGCACTTCTTCATTCACCATGATTGTTTCTTGTTCAACTAAGGTCTCCAAATTTACTTCATGATCATCAAACATCTCATATTATACCAAGGGTGTTTATTGCTTGATGGAGATCTCAAGCTCATCTTTATGTTCATTGATAACATGATTGACCTTAACATTAGGTATACACTTATCTTGAAGGATTGAAGATTTGTTAACCTCCTCAAATTACTAAATAATGGCATATTATTTCTACCACATGTCATTCACCTCTTCATGATGTTCAAGTTTAATCATCTTTTCTTCTTTTGTAGGCAGAATAGGTTGCTCATCAAGACTACCATGTTTTAACAAAGTTAGGATACTCACATCACCATCTAGATGTACAAGTTAGTTTCCCAATACAACTTTCTCTAGGATATTATCATGATTTGCCTCAAGGATTCCACTAATATCCTCTTGAAGAATGCAGGTTTCAAGTAGGTTTCTTAAAATCCACCTTGTTTAACTCCACACTCATCAAGATATAAATCATATGTGCCATCAAGGAGAGTTAGAGTGTCTTGATCACTAGGGTGATCATCTTATTCAATCACATTAAAATTCATGTTATAAGTTTGAGGCACATAAGGTTCAACATGAAAACTATAAATAAACTAAAACTTTATTGTTACTTTTATACCATATATAGTCCTAAAACCCATATAAGACCAATATTAAGTAAGATAACCTCCAATATTAGATGTGAACTCTCTAGACAAACAAAGTTCAAAATGAGGAGGCACATCTACCACTAAAACATCTTGAGAAATGGTGAAGGTTGAATAAGTGTGGAGAATGATTTTGAACCTCTAGTTATACCAATGGTCTTGACAACTAACCCATCCAATTGGATCACTCCTTTGGCATTGGGTTCATACTTTAAGTTTAGTTTGTTAGCTAACATCTTAGGCATAACATAAGAACTAGATCCACTATAAATGAGACAATTATGCACCAAATAATCTCCAATAATGATGCATAGATATAATGGAGTTGGTTTGTATACCTTTTCAACTCTACTTGAATGTATTTCATTTATCTTTATGGTGTTTGTCAAGGCTACCTCTCTTTGGCTTGGATGTTTGGATTTCAAATTGATATTTGAAACATATTTGAAACATCCTCTTGAAGTAGGTATGATTTTCTAGGTATATCTAATGTATCCCACATTATAACATTCACTTGAAACCTCTTCATTTTTTCCACCATGTTAGTAAAAGTACCATTAACTCTTACTTGACTAGTAAAAGCAATCATGTTGTCTACACCTTGAGAACTATTAGGTATGATAACACTCCTAGTATTCTAACCCTTTTGATTTTCTTGTGCATTTGGAAAAAAACTAGACATACCTAGTCTTGTACTTATTTGAACATTCATTAGAGAACCATTAGAAGTTCCTTGAACTTCTTCAATTTCCTTCCTTTTTCTCCTTGTATTTGTGGCTAAAGAACTTGTATCCATACTTGAAAATCCTTTGTTTTAGATTATGGTAAAAATAGGTTTTGAAGGGACCCCGAAACCCTGTACAAGGAGAAAGATAAACATTAAAGCACAACCAGGTTAACAAAAGAACCTAAAAACTAAAAAGAACCAAAACCAAGTTTTACAGGGTCCTATAACTGACAAATAAGAACATGAAAAAATAGCTGTCAAAACATAGACTTGAAAGAAAACCACAAGCTTCCAGATCCGTAACTAGCAAACCAAAAAAATGACCGGTTTACTGCCCCCAAAAAACCAATCAGCAGAAAGGAACTTTGGATGAATCTTTTAAATTTAGATTTTTCTTTTTGCATGACCGAAGATTCATTTCTAGAGGAGGGACCAAAGGCTTAGAGTTCTTTCTTCTGACTGCTGTCCATCCATCTTCAACCTTAGCTGCCTCAGCAACCCATGCCTCAGAAGACAATGATCTTTGGGCACTAGTAGGCATAAGCTCCTTGTGACAGTCTAACACAGTCTGGCTCTTAGAAAGATCCTCCAAAATAGGGGATGAGATCACCATCTCCTCCTCAGGCTCAGCTGTATCATTAACTATAGCCTCCTTAGAGGCTTCATTTGATAGATTCTCCAGTAAATCCTCTTCATCTTCTGATTCAGATTGCAGCCTTTCCTCATTCTCGGTCTCAGATTTTGATGTTGTCTCCAAAGGTAGTTTGTCAATGCTATGTTCAGAAAAATCCTTTGGCCACCAAGAAGGTGAATGTCTGGGATTGTATTTCCCAGCACCACAATGGGCAGCAATATGTCCCATCTGGTGACACTTCCTACACCTAAAAGGAATCCCCTCATAATCCAATATTTGTGTCCAGGTACCTCTTGGGGAATCAATGCATATCGCCTCAGGAAGACCCTTTGAAACCTCTAGAATAGCCAGAAATCATGCACAAGTTGAATGATGGCTCTTCGTACTGTCTTCTTCATATAGAAACTCCCCTATAGCATTTCCAATGGTTTTATAAACTGCCTCTTGCCATAAATGTATCGAAAGATAAGGGAGCCGCACCCATATAGGGATCTTGTTAAAGGATTCCGAGAGAGGATTAAAATCCTTATGCCAAGGTTTGGCCATAAGAGGAAATCTGGCCTGCCAAGAAAAATTATTATTGCACAATATAGACTGCCTATCTTCTGGGCTTTGAAATATTACTATAAAAAAACCCCTGGTACAGGGCTAGATTTGACCATCTTTAATATGCAGCCAACTCTTAGCAATCCAATTCTGTAGATCTACAAAAGAGGGCCAGAAACCATGGAAACGGAAAATGGCCGCACAAGAGGAAAACCATTTTTCTTCTTGGAAGATATTTTTTGCTAATTCAGGGTCTAGAGCTACCCTAATAGGTTTTAAAGCACTTACAAGCGATAAGCAAGTAGGTACAGGTGTTGTATGAGGCCGAGCATCATGAATATCTACTTCAAAGGCTACCACATCCACATAGGTTCGTCCCCCTGGTCCATGCCCTGAACCAGGAACATAGGCCAGACACACAGCTGTAGTTTCTTCAATCCCCGCAATAGGAATCCCTTTGAGGGTAATCTAGTTCCTCCCTCTACTAGCAGGATGAACCTCCTCCGTAACGGTAACCACAGCCTCACCGGCCGCTCGGATCACAGCAGCCGATTTCAAATTTGGGTTTGTGCGCGCATTAGCAGGAGCCAGAACCATCGTGAAAAAAAACTATCCTTTTGTTATTAACTACACATAATTCATCTTGATTTTAATTTCCAATACATCCCCCATTTGATTACCTTAACCATCAGTCACTCCTCCATTTGATACTTCATTTTGAGTCATAGTTGGTATAGTATATAACTTTACCATGAAGGCTTAGTTGAAGGCTTCATTGATATAGGAGGATGGATCATAAGGTTTATCTAATGAAGTTTGAATGTTTTGATCTCAATAAATATTATTTTTAGTAGGAACTAGTGTCCTTGAGGTAGAAGGAGCATTAGGATTGTAACCACCATATGGCTTAGATTGGACCAGATGTCCTTGACCTTAAGGATGACCTTAAAAAGGATATCTATTACCTTTATAGTTAGGTAATAATGATTAATTTGATAGTGACTTTGGAAGGGCTTGATTTGATGTTTTTGGATAAGCTTCTTTAGATTTAGGCTCTCTTGTTCCATAGCTCTCATCCTTTCTACCTCATTAAGTTTATTTGGTTGACTAGGACTAGTAGAATTATTTTTAGGTGAAAGAATGGGAGCAACAATAAGTTGAGTAGTTTTTAAGTAAGGAAAAAGAGGCATGGGAGGTCTTCGATAAATCTTCCCATACTGTATCAAACAATTATCTACCCTAACATCCACCTCATAGGCATTGGGTAGAATGTCACCTCCCATGGATTGTATCATCATTAAAATGTCATTATCAAATGCTTTAAGGAAATAAAGGAAAGCATGGTGATTTTTTAATCTTTCAAAGATTAGGATTCTATCCGAAGTCTTTTGTAATCTTATATTGAAGTCTTGTATAACTTTTTGAGATCATCTTTTAATGGTGTTTAATTTCTTTGTTACTGACAAGTTATCACTCTTATCCTCAAATCTTCTTCTCAGTACATCTTCTAGCTCATCCCAAGTTTTGATTGATTTAGGTGCTAATGATCCCTACCAATCAAAAGATTTTCCTTTGAAGGAGATGACAAAAACTTTATTGTATTTTTATCCTCTATGATGTGATGGATATTACAAAAGTTAGCAATATTTATTATATGCTCAATGGGTGTGATGGAATACTCATCAGTGTATGATGGAATGATTTTGAGGGTAGGTATGGGGATATCATATAGTGAGGAATATTTATATGGATATGTCCATTTAATTCAATAATGTATGGTTACTTTCCATGGTGGACTTATAACTTTTCAAGAATGGATGAATCAAGAACTTTTTTATGGGCTTGTGAGCAAGACAAGGCTTCTTTGGATAGGGATGGGTGTGCTCAAATATGTTTTTTTTGTTGGAATAAGGAAAAATATCTTTAAACTCAAAATTTATGCCTTTGGTGATATACCTCATGTTTACCTTAGTCATGAAATGGGTGCACTAGTTTACAACCAAGATTGAAACTTTAGAGTCACTAAATACTATAAAAAGTGGACTATTACAGCTCCTTGTTGTCAAAGCCAACATATACCTTCAACAACCTTAGTGTGTCAAAAAAAAATTATCCTAAAATTTCACCCTAGATAATTCAATTATACTTTATTAATTTTATTACAACATGGAACTATCTCCCTTCATATATAAGGCACTACAAGAGATAGATCTCTAGGTTTGAAAGGCCTATCTCCCTTGATTTGTCTCATAGGTTCATACTATAATAAGATAATCATTATTTAGGTGGTGAAAATGGAATAAGGACACATAAAATAAACCTATGCTAATGAGGTAATACACCAAGATAGCTCCACACAACACAATTCTATTTGTACTGAAGAAGAAGACAACTCAAATTGAATTCAACCCTATATCCTTCTAGCATAAGTATTTATGATAGAGGTAGATTGATATGTTTATAGTTATGTGGTTAAATATAAGGTATGACATAATACACTCTTAATACCTCTCACACTTCAAAACACATTTAAAAAATAATACACTTTATGATACCTATTAGAAGAGATATCATTCACACAAATATGGAAGAGTAGACATAGAAATAAGGAGAGACTTTTCATCATTTGTAAACACACAAACCACTAAACACATTCAAATAAGAGATTAAAAATAATGAAATAAAATTATAAAATTTATTCAAAGGAAAATGAGGTGTCAAAACTAGTAGGGACTTTCCATACTAATTGTGGATCCCATACAAATACAAAAAGGCTTATATTTATAGAACTTAGAAGAAGAGAAAGAAGTAAAGATGAAAGGTCATAAGACAAAATGTAAATATATGAGAAACAATTATATATAAATTTAATTAAGTGGAAAATTAGTTAATAAACTAATATGAACATGTGTCAACCTCAAATAGAATACTTTCCTCAAGTTGGCATAAACCCTTCATTATCTTGCTTAAAATTGCCTTCATGATGGTGAGGAGTAAAAATGAGTGTCTAAAATTGTTTTAGGGACAATTTAAACATATGGAATGTTATGATAAGCTATATAATATGTTAATTCATGTCATAAAATTTTCCCTAACTGATGGATTGATCTCTATCATTTGTCACTCGTTGCCAATAGTCATTCATTAGCCCTCTAGGCTTGAATGTTCACACTTGTCATCCAAATGGCTTGAATTTTATCTTGTATTTGCATTTAAGGGGTTGAATAAAACTTTTTGAAGACCTATTTTAATTAAAATCCACCAAGTAGAGCTCAAGTCACCTCTATCATTATCTCACTAGGCAGTCATATTGTCCTCACTATGTTATACTTTGATTGTATGTCATGAATGGTATCACTAGGATGTTTTGATGATTTAATGTGGTATTAATTTATTTTTAAAATATGAAACAAGTCCCTTAATACCTCCCTCAATGGTTCTTAATTGAACATCCTCCTTTGTACCTATAAAAATATTAATTCTTATAAAAAAACATAGTATTAGGCTATTCTATACAGATGACAGTATCACCAAGGTGTATTTAATAGAGAATAGGAGAGTTATAGAAATTTATAAGGAAATTTCATGGCCACTTAATCAATTTTATATGCATCTCCCACCATCATTTCTCCATTAGGTCCTAAATAGGGTTTTAAGAGGGTTATAAGAAGTTTGGACTATTAAGGATTGTTTATAGAATCCTGGCATCCAAACTTAGAACCAATTTATTAAGACATGATGAAATTTTAAAACAACTTTCAAATATTTATCATAACTCAAGACTCCCCAAAACCTCAAACCATCAAGACAAGCTCACTAGGTCTATGTAATGTGCAAGGTTTAGGGTTGTCTATAGGTTAAGTTTTAAACCTAGTATTTACCTTATTTGTCTATGTTTTAGGATCACATGTAATGTGATATGTCATGTGAGGATTTTTTCACCATGTTCATCCACTTCAAACCCCTCCACTTACCTCCCAACTATTTATCTTTACTAGTCTAAGCTAGTTTGCAAACTGAGTCAACTATAGGTGTGTACTCAGAATCCCCATAGTTATTGTAGGTGTAGATTACTATTTGAGGGTTATATTTAAGTGTGAACCATTATTCATTCATTTCATGTGTTTTACCATGTTTTCACTTGTATATTCCAATAGTATGAGCTAACTTATGAATACAATTAGACTGTAGGTGCCTTTTGGGGGATAAGTTTGAGGTTTCTTGTAGGTGTAGATGTTTTTTAACATTGTAATTAAATTCATAACTTCTTATGAAGTCATAATTATCAATTCATACCTTAGATAATTTAATTTGACACCTCAAAACTGACCACCATCTCTCTTCATCAATTACATTATAAGGCCACATTTGCACTTTTCAATTCTAGACTCATTTGAGTCTCAAAAGCATTGTATCTCTCTTAGCATATTTAGTAGAACCTACCTAAGTATAAATTCACTTTACCATCACTTTATCCTGGCTTAACAACCATCCTTTTGTGTTGAGATATGACATATCCATTCAAGAAATAATAATTAAATGATTACTCTTACACAAAACACATAAATAATTACCTAAAGATGATTTATAACCTGATTAAAGAACTCATTCAAATTTATTAAGGTAATTGGGCTCATAAGTAACTTTTCACTTTGTGAACATGAAATTAGGTTTGATTGTGTATAGTAACTTCACTACTATCACAGTGATCTTATTTATTCCTTCAAACTTGGTTAAAGACCTTAATTGAAACTAAACACTTCTAGAATCATTTATACACTTTATTTTACACACCCTACATAGTCTTGTAGGTGGTTATCATATTGAAGTCTAACTATGCGTATGAGTCACTTTCAACTACACATAGTTTCAAACTTTAAGACTTCCCTTGCTCTATTGAAGTTTCCCATACCATCACTATTCTCAAAGAGGATGTAAGATAAGTGTATTATTTTGATCTAAATCCACTATGAAAGGACAAGATATTGTAATTGAAAATAACCATTTGTAGACCATTGATGGTGCTCACCCCAAAATCAAGAATGATCTTGCCTACCTTTTTTGTTCACATATGAAAAATAGGTTAGAGACAACATGGAGATGAAATAAATACTCTACAAGATCATGTATAATAATTGGAAACATCAAACAACTACAAAAATATGAAAAAATTGATGACCATGGGGATGAGTAGGCATTTTTGAGTAATCAACCTTCTTAGTGATGATTCATAGAGAAAAGTGCACTAGAATTCTAACTCCTACCATGAAAATGAAGATAATGAATTTTAATATCACTTGTAAAATGATTTCATCTAAACTCCTCCTACACTGTTCATATTAAAAGCAAACTAGTTGACCTATTTTGACTTGTCTAATAGATTGATAAAGAATATGAATCATTTTTTTCCATTTTTAGACCTATCAAGGCTTCTTAAGTGTGGAAATGGACTATTAGATCCTGTAGATATCATCTTGAAGCTTCCCGCATGATAAATAGACTATACTTCACCATACAACTACCTTAAAATTATTTGAAACTATTTATATCTCCTCATTTCACATTGAACCTACATTTATCAGTTACCAAATTGAGTCTTGACACTAACCTGACATATTGGATATTGTAAAATAGTTTGAAACATATAGATCCTTGTGGAAATAATACAAGTCATTAGAAAGGCCAAAAAGGTGGCATAAGGAAATATTAATACAAATGACCAAAATGATTAAGTTGAAACACATTAAGTGACCCTACTAAACATGAATAAACATATTTATGACCTTGGAAATACCCTATAAAAAGTTTGACTATAGAGGGGTTGACCTATTTTGACCTAGAGTAAAAATTGGTCAATAGTGGCTCCATAGATTCAATGAGACACTTTAAAAACATATTTTTATGTATATACATTTCTAATAATTGACCAAGAGATACATTCATAATCATTCAAAATATAAAACAAGGTAACAACAAAACTAGGTGTTATTTCATATTTATATTTCATTGGCATGTGCATTCATTGATTGATCAAACATGTGATATAGAAAGGCAACATATTTTTATAAATAGTCTTATATAACCTATCAATATCAAGATACTTATAAAAAAATGAAAAGTGTTTGCTCATATTATAAATAAGGCTATTGATATAGAGGTAAAAAACTATAACTCAAGGTCAAAACTTCATAGCTTAAAACAACATTCGGATTGATGTATGAATTATCAAATTTCCTAATACTTGGATTAAGAATAAATAAACAAAATCTACCAAAAAATAAAACAAAGCCAAATTTTGTGAACTAACTCAGACTTCATTTATTTCTAGGATTGGATACATAACAATGCTAGACATAGAATAACTTTCAAGTAAATATACATACTTATTCATTAGTTAATATAAAATATTGAAATACTTATTGAATAAAGATGTGATCAAATTTTCCCTATGCAAACAAAATAAAAAAGAATAATAAAATAAAATAAACTATTGATCAACATCTAATAAAGACAAAGAATTTAATTCATATCATGAAACAAGGGGTCATTCAACATATAGATGCATTGCTTTAAGCTGCCAAATTTGAGAGCTAGTTGATCAATCCAAAATATCTTCCTCAAAATTTATTTACAAAAAAAACCACTAATAAAATAATCAACCTCCCAAAGGCATTTCAAAGTTTAAAAAGTTCAAAATCAATGATCAATACAAATGTGACCAAAACTTTTATGAATGCGATAACTTATTATATGATGAGACATATTGGGTGGATATTGACCACCTCCACTAAATACATTAATACCTAATAAGGCATAACATGGGCTTCATATATACATATTTTTTACACTATAGTCTTGCACATATATTTTCTTCTTCTCTATGTTATGACTTACATGTGCCTACCTCCTAGTGATTTATTTATTGAATTTTTTAAAATAAAAAAAATGTTCATTAAATACATTTAAAAAATTTATTTTCCTTTATCTTAGTCATATTATATACATTGTCCCTATCTATCTACATTAGATGGTTTTGTACATCCACATTTTCACATGTGCTTCTCATGGTATACTTTGATCAGGTGAGGAATAAAATAATCTTATTATAAATGATTATGGTTACAATTTCACCTATCCTATGGGTGTAATTTTCTTATTAATTTGATAGTTACATAGTGGAGGCACTTAAATTTGGTATTGAATAAATGAAAACATCAACCTTGGCACAACTTGACATACTTGGACATTGTGTACATATTTGACTCTTATGCATGTTTCTCATTATCCATCTATCCACTTATTGTGTTAACCATCCCAATCTAGTAGATATACATATTAAAAATCACCATAGTTTGTGTAATAACCTTACTAAATCCTAAGCATACTATTACCATAACTTAGATCACTAATTTTCACTCCTAAGATAGCATCAACAAAAATCAGATGGTTGTTTAACTCAGGTGTCTACAATTACCATTAGTGTCCATAAAATATCAAAAAATAATTTAAAATTTGGGAATAAAACATTAGGTTGACCTATACATGTTTTATGTATTGTCATAACATGAAATATCAAGATTCATACATAAACACAAATCAACCCTAAAGTTATATTAATTTGGTCACTACCTATAAATCCTCTTATAAATTTGTAACAAACTTAAAAATTAAAATAACACTCTCTTAATATCCATCAACATATAGTGATAGTTCATATTGACTATTTTGACCACAAGTCAAAATAGGTCAACCCCCTATAGTACAAAACTTGATATAAGGGTATATTAGGATGTAATAGGTTGTGTCATGGTCCTATTTGATGTCATTTTATATGATATTAACCTTGTTCATAGTATAATTTAGGCCTAATTCATTTCATGTCACTTAAGGGTCATGTTTGAGACATTAATGGAGGTTGTATGGTTTCCCTTGGCAGACAAGTGTTCAAAACTATCCCTCAACATCCATTATGTCATATTTTTGTTAGTCATGTTAGTACTAACTAAAAATGTGTAGGTTCCTATGTTACATCAATAAAAAAATTATAAAAAAGAGGTTTTGGTAGTTGTACAAATTCTAAAGGAGTTGTTGAGGTCAACATACCCCCATTCCTAAAAAATGGGGACCCTTGTGTTAAATTGTGAAAATTTATACCTTGAAATTTAAAATTTACTTAATCAGAGTGTCACTAGCATGTTTTCACAGTGTCTTTATTTTAATATCATCCAAAACTGGTATGGTTAGCATATTTCTTCATGATTATGATTTAATCTTGCCTAAAGTTGCTAACATTTGATCATTATGTTTCAGGTCATAGATCTAATGTAGTCCATTTAGAATGAGAAATGTCTAGGTTTTATGGTTTAATAATGATTTAATTTTTTATTATTCTTTATTATTTGAAATCAAGTTGAATTCATGTTTGATCAACTTAAAACCCTAACTCCAATTACCCTAGCTTATGCCCTTTGAATTGAATTCAAATTTGGTAGGACTTTTTCATGGGAACACTTTAAATTGAATTAATTTATATTTTATCCTAAGGTATTAGACATGTCTATTAACATGACCAAGACCTTAGTCTAAAATATTTAACCTAATTTCTTCATGTTCTAATCCCCCTTGGTTCCTTTTGTTTCCACATGGTCTAACTAACCATTCGGACCTTTTGATTATGTCTATAGACTTAGCCTAAAAGGCCTTATCCTAAAACTTCATGTCATGTCTTGTTATTATATATGGGGTCCCCTTTATTATGTTTCTAACTTAGGTTAATATTTTATCCTAATTTTTTATTCATATTTATTAATACAAATGAAAACATTAGTCTAAGACTTTAGCTTAAATTTATGTCCCTGAGCACTAACTTAAATGTCATTTTTATTTGCAAGATCAATGATCCATATTTGCTTGAATGATCATGATCCAATGGTATGAGCTTGAAGTTAAAGACCCTAACCATAAGCTAAACCTTAAACATCTTTTCAATATCAATGCCCTACATTTTCTTGGGCTAGATTTATCTAATGATGCATATCAAGTCAAAACTTCAAAGGAGCCCTGGGATAAATGAAAAGGTGATAAGTGTCACACTTATAGCCAAAGAAAACTCAATAGATAAATTAAAAGGTAATAAGTGTCACACTTATAACCAAATAACACTCAATAGCTAATGGTATTTGACCTCAAAGATCATGATCTAATGAAATGCATTTGATCATATGAGGATGATCCAATGGTGCGAGATGAACATTGAAAAGTCAAGAAGAATGCAAAGATGACATTTGGCATAGTTGTAGGCCACAAATTAAAGCTCTAGCATATTTTCAAGATCAATGATACATGGATGAATGTACATAATAAGATCAATGATCTATAGAATAAGAGGTACAATTAATTAGATCAAGATCAATGGAGAATAATTGATCCATGTAACTGAGATCAATGGTGCATGAAAAAAATTAAAAAGTCAAGGTGAGTGCCAAAGTGATAAGTGTCATAATTATAGGGAATTTAGTGAGCAACCAATGGTATTAAAACTCTTAGATCAAGATTTATGATCCATGTTAATCCATACAAGGATGATCTAATGGTGCAAATTTGAGTGGGAATTTTAAAAGGTAATGGTCATTTTTTAATATAAAAGAATAAAATATCATGAAAGTACCATATGGAGGCCACATTAGTATAATTTTCCAAGTGGAAGAGCATTAAATCTTAGGAAACATAAGGGCATAAGCACATATTCCATTTAATATGTAAATAATAAAGTTTATGCAAGTTCAAGTAGATGTCGCCATTAGAGCATTACAAAAAATAAAATAAAAAAAACCCTAGTTTGGCCCTGCATTTTCCATTATCAAGATATAGAAGATAAATTTTCATTTATGCAAGAATAATTTGATCCATAATTAGATAACAAATCACTAGTGAGAAATTTGATCAAATTTTTAGCCATGGTAGCTCGTAGAGGCATTCCTAGGGAAAATGTGGAGCTTTACCCAATAGTTACAATAGCAAAGAGCTTAGTCACCCAATTATATAATTAAAGGGATAAAATAAAGGATCTAACCAAAATCTTGATGGAATATTGAATCATTGGTTTCAAAACCATTAGCCTAGCTCATCTAAAATATAGTTATGGGACTACTTGTAAATCCTAAACACATGGTCCAAGAACTTGAAAAGTCTCCTTTAGGATGATAAGTAGATGTAAAATAGGATGGAACACTCACTTAAGACCATGATCACCAATCCATCTACCTTTATCTATAGAGGCCTCATCACTAATAAGGATCTAAAGCATAGAACTACTCAATTCATGTAGAAGGTGAGGAACCAAGGATAAGGGAAGATAAAGGCTAGAGAGAAGATAAGAAATGTTGAGAGAATAAAATAGGCTTTGAAAAGAACTAAGAAATACCTCAATAACCTATTAAATTAGGAAATGATATATTCATAAGACACATTTCTAACCTCTAGTTGATCAATGAACAACATTATGGAATGAAGATCCTGCAAGGAAGGCATAAAGTTACAGTAACACTAGGATCCCAAAGCATAGTTGAAGTAAGAATATTATTCTAGAAGCTAATAATTGTACATTTTTAAAATGGAATATTTTATTTATAAATGTATGTGAATCTTGTAAAACACATTACCTATACATCAGTCCATGGGGAAAAGTTTAGTGTATTCTAGAATATATTTGGAAAGCATAGTTGTCCTAACACTTTTAATTTTTTAATTGGATATGACTAATCAACATGATTCCTTACATCCTATAAAATGAGCATTATCAATTTTTAAAAAAGGAGGGATTTCTTAGAACCAAAATTAATTTTTAAAATTTGAGAAATTAATATGAACAAGGAACTTTACAAAGTTTATCCAAATTTGATTGTATTTTATTATCATGTCTTCTCTCTCACTTTTTTGTTATGGATTTTAGATTTGAATGGTTCTTATGAATTATTGGAGTGTAAATTTGAATTTAGAGATATTAAATTGTGCCAATGTTAGGTTAATTGTATGTTCTTAGGTTCATTTCATTTTCTTACTCTTCTTGCATTTGGGTTAATGTTGTTTTCTTACAAGGGTAAATCTTTAAAGTGAACTTGGTTCTTATTTTTATTATTTCCCACATTCCTTAGATGTTTTCCTAATGTGTGATAGTATTTGAGATTATGATAATTCATGTTATACATTATTTAAGTTCATGATGGATGATATTTTAACTTTGTCATGATGTTTGAAATGAATATCAACAACATTTTTTCTCTTCCCTACCCTTCCTTTTGTTCCTTTTTAACTAGATCACTCTAGCTTAATTTTCATTGTAAATATACATCTTATATTATTGTTTATATTAGTTCTTTATTAAAATTCTCCATTCTTAGCATAGAGTATTTCATATTTTGCATAAACTAACTTTTGGCCATAATGGATCTCAACCACCAAACATTATAAATATTCTGAAATAGTCCACTTGATTTACCTCTATTCCATCAATAGATAATAGGATTATCACAACCTAAAACTCATGCACTTAATTCATATAATTCTAAAATGATAAGTTTTATTGAAAACTTTGGGCACCTATGATACATGTTCATGCATCAATATGAGGGGCTTCACTGGCACTAAAAGAAAGGCCTTTAGTTAGATCTTTGTGAATTTGTATAATGTTTACACAATTATGTCATTCATTTCTCAATTGTATAAAGATCATTGATATTTATGATCTTAGACCCATCTTTGTGCTTCCTTTAGACAAAGATCAAAATTATTTGAATCTATATGCTTAATTATGGTAAAGATGGCTTAAGGTTTGGTAATTTAATAGGTTTTGAGGTTATTAATAGTTGTTTTGATCAAATATTGATAAATCCTTTGCTAATTTTAATTTATTTAAGATTAAACATATAAATATCAATCATATTTATGTGTTTGGATACATATTTGAGATAACTTAGTTAAATATTACATTCCTTTGCCATCTTTTATATAAATATTTGCAAAATTTTCTTAATGTGTAAGTTTGATCATTGTTTCCTATAAAGATAAGACTAATGCATCATATTTCAAATAAGATATAAAGCACATAAGATGTAATTATCAAGAATTAGGATAAGGTCACATTCAAAGATTAGAGAACCTTTGCTTTCATTATAATTTCAAAGGAGAATTAGGTGAGACAAAGGTAAGTGTAGAATTTGAAAGTCTTTGCCAACTTCACTAATTTAGGGTGCTTCTATATTCGATCCCTATGAAGGTATCTCTTAGTTAAGTGGTTCTTAAATCAATGTGACAAATGTGGTACATGACCTTCCTCATAATCTTAAAAATAATTTGCCAACATTTAATCATAGTGGCATTATAACTACTAAAGAACACATTAAGAGTTTCAAATTTGCCTTAAGATTACTGAATGTAGCTCATGAAGATGTAGCATGTAGATTATTTCCTTTTAATTTTAAGTATGCTGCATATTAATGGTTTCTAAACCTTCCTAAAAACTACATTACTAGTTGGGTTGATTTTAACAATATTATCATTGACCAATTTGATAAGATCATTAGTCTATGTGTCCTATACAAGCAATTCACTATAGTGAAAAGAGATGCAAATGAGCCCATAAGAGACTTCAATGCTAGATTATATAATATGTTTAGTAGGACCATATCTCCTTATAGACCTGATGAATCTTTAGATTTAAAAATCTACAAGGATGCCTTGGATCCCATGACTTTTGTGTTTATAAAGAGAGTTGTTGGGCCCATGAATACATTAGCTTTATATTATGTTCAAGCCATGATCATTAATGACCAAATATATCCCTAAGGATAATTGGAAAACTCCATCCCTAATGTCACTCTATATTTACCCATTATTAATTTTATTCCCATTTCTAACCAAAATGTTCCTACCTTGAACCAACTTCCAATCTTGAACCAACTACCTTTAACTCATGCACATCCCACTCAAAGCCTAGGATTCCTCAACAATGTTGCCAGTGGATCGAATCCACATGATCATAAATCTTTACTTCTTATAACTAATTATAATAATCAAGTTCATAATTTTAAGGCTCCAAAGAATGAGAGTGGCTCTATCCTCAAGATGGTTCAAAATCTTAGCACTGACTTCCTTCAGTTGTAGAAGAAAGTAAATAATATTGGAGAGATCTCAAGTAGGAATTTCTCCTTCCAAAGGTTTAATAGGCCCACTAATATATTTTAAAATGATAGTTACCACAACAACAAAAATAATGAACCATCTGATATCAATAATGTGCCTTATATAAATATTACTAATGTTACTTTACTTAACTATTGTAGAGTTCATTACACTTTTAAGCATGTGGAAATAGACTATGTTGAGTTTTGATTTGATTTTGAGGCCTTCCAAGAAGAATTAGATACTTTTGAAGTTGTTCCTAATAAGGATTATGATGCAAGTAAATCTAGTTCTTTAGGTCATATAGATCATCTAATTCAACTCTCATGGTGGAGACATTTGAGTTCCCTTTCTAAGAGGACAATGATCTTGAGGAGATTCATGTTTTTCAAAAATTTATAAAGAATGCTTATCCTCTAATAAATAGGGAGTAGAAGCAACCATTTACCACTTCAACTCCTCCAAATAAATTTGAGACCCCTCTTGATACTACCTTAGATAACAATCGAGAGCCTCCTAAGGGAAGTAATTCTAAGCATAATTTTGATGCACCTAATTCTTCCAATAGGATTATATATAATATAGTGTATGACATGAAAAAGATCAAAGATAACATTACCTTCCATGAGTTGACTTAGATCACAGAACAAAGAGATTTATTATTGTAATCTTTATCCAAGAAACCTAATAAGTATCAAAAGTATGCACATGTTAATGTTTCAATACACAAAATTAAGGTAGATGTTCCTCCTTTCCTACTTACAGTTAGGATATTTAGCAAGAATTTGTATAACTATTTGTTAGACTCTAGTGCATCTACAAATATTATGCCTAAATGTATTTGTGAGCAATCAGGCTTAACTCCTATTAAACCTAATAGAGCTATAACTCAGTTAGATCAGACAAGAGTCAAAGTAATTAGTGAGTTATTAAATGTTCACATGTATATTTCCTTAGAGCCAAAGATCCAATAGTTCATTGATATCCAAGTGGTGGGCATACCTGATGCTTGTGGGATGTTATTGAGCAACTACTAGACTAGGAGCTTAAATGGTTATATGTCAATAAATTATTCACATATGTGGTTACCTTAAAAGGGAACCCCCAACCAAATCAACATATAAAGGGAACCTAAAATGCAACATATGATCATCGAGTATAATACAATCAATGAAAGGGTCAACATGGTTAATTCAGATCTTGGAATTTACACTCTTGACACTATAAAGGTATTTAACTCTAAAACTTCTCATGCTATGCCTAGATTATGGAAGCTATATTTTGATGGTGCTCGATGCAAGTTAGGTTTTGGATTAGGAGTGGTATTAGTCAATCCCATTAGGAAATAATAAAATGCTTCTTACAAACTTTCGTTCTCATGCAATAATAATTTGGCTAAGTATGAAGCGCTTATTCTAGGATTACAATTTGTAATCAAACATGAGGCTAAGCAACTATTATTTTTTAGTGATTCTAAAATAATGGTTAATTAGGTTAAGATTAAATATCAATGCAAGTTTTCCTATCCCAAAAAGTATAAATTTAGAGTGTGGGACTTAATTGAATGTTTTGATGCTTTCAACATTATGTCAATCCCTAGGGAAGAAAACAAGGCTACTAATGAACTTGCTTCAAATGTAGCCAACCTTATACCCAATAAAATTTCCAAGTTACCTTGCCTTTCCATTGAATTAATCCCATGTCCCTCAGTGCCAAACAATGTCAGCCACTTATAGGGATTTAGTGATGATCAATAGATCATAGACTTCATGAATAGTTCAGGAATGTTTGAGGGTCAAATTATTGATAAAGTTAATCTCCTTAATGAAGATAAAATTGAAGGCAAACTCAATGACAAAGTCATTTATTTTAATGAAAATAAGATCTGTAAAGGCATGATAACCTTAGAGAGAATCTTTGATTTTGATAGACTAGTTGAGGCTACCAACATTCCCAAAGTAAATGAGAAAGATTATAATGAAATTGATCTTAGATTTTAAGGGAAAACTCAATTGGTTAATATTGGTATACCCTATACAATCATTTAGTCTAAAAGATCCACATACATTTTGACCAAATATAAAGATATCATAACATGTTCCTATGATGAACTAAAGACTTCTTTTGTTACCAAGTGGGGCATGTTTGCTTATAAGAGAATGCTATTTGGATTGATAAATATAGGAGACAATTTTCAAAGGGCTATGGATCATGATTTTTAAGGTCTTTTAGGTAAATTCATTATTATATACATGGATGATTTGACTAAATTATCTAAAAAAAAGTAAGATCATATTGTGCACCTACAATAGGTATTTGAAATATGTAGAAGGTATGGGATTTCTCTCAACCCAAAAAAAATTGTGTCACTAAGGGAAAACTATTAGGACATGTTATCACAAAGGAGGGAATCTATATAGACCCTAATAGAGTAGATGAAATATCTAATATAGAGCCACGTAATAGTAAGAAGGAATTAAAGTCATTTTTTGGTAGAATTAACATTGTAAGAAAGTTTATTTCTGTTTTGAAGAAATAGTGAGACCCATAGATGACATGTGAAAAAAAGAGGCTAAGATCACTTAGAATGAAGATACAAAGAAGGATTTCAAAAAATCAAAGAGGTAACTAGTAGGCCCCAGTCTTGATAAGTACAGACTTTACTAAAGATTTGTATCTTTACTCCTTTGCTTTAGATCATATAATAACTATAGTTCTAACTTAAAATATATATAGATGTGACAATCTAGTTGCTTTCATGAGTACTAATTTTAAAAATACTAAGTTAAACTACTCTTTGATTGAAAAACAAGCATGTGCTTTAGTCAAGGTAGTGAAAAAGTTCAAGAATTATATCCTTAGAAATAATATGCATGTTATCCTACCAAACCCTACCACTAAGCTCATCCTAACTCAAAATGAACTAGGATAAAGGAGAGGTAAGGGGATGTTTGTGCTCCAATAATATGATATAATTGGTAAGGTGCCAAAGTTTAATTCAATTTATTTCCAATACTAACCCTAAGCTAAGTGTTATGCAGGTAGAGCAATAAAGTTTCAAACCCAATGATTGGTATTATCCCATTGTTCATTTACTAATCAATGGTTATTGTCCTATAGGATTAATTAGGGAGCAGAAGAGAGATTTAAGGCTCAAATAAGCTCATTTTTTAATCAAGGATGGAGTGTTTTATAGGAAGATATTTGAAGGAATTTACTTGAGATGTGTCTCCAAGAGTGAATCAGCCGAGATCATGATCACCTTCCATGAAAAGCTAGGAAGTGGACATCTATTTGGAAGGATAATAGCAAATAAAATATTAAGGGATAATTATTACTAGCATACAATCTTCAAGGATACTCACAAACATGTGAGAGAGTTCCACTCATGTCAAGTCTTCAATACAAAATAACCTAAGGCAGCCATGCCACTAAAGATAGTAGTGGTTGGTAAACCCTTTCCCCAATGGGGATTAGATTTTTTGGGGGTCATTAACCCTAATTACTTTATTGATCACAAGTAAATTTTGGCTGATACCGAATACTACTCTAGATGGATTGAAGTAGTGGAAACTAAATAGTGTAAGACCAAAGAGGTGATCAAATTTTCAGAAGAAAACATATGCACAAGGTTTGGGACATTTTTATCTCTGGTCTATGATAATGGATGTGATTTATATCTATAGAGATGATATAATGGGAATATGATAAAAAAATCATCCTCAAGTTCTCATCAAACCATTATCCTCAAGGTAATGGAGTATTTGAATCAATAAATAAGAACTTGATGAAGGCTATAAAGAAGTCTACAACTGATAAACCTAGAACATGTCACAAGCTCCTTGACTATGCCCTTTGGGAAGATAGAACTAAAACTAAAATCAAATAATCTCTCAAAAAATCACCATTATTGTTAGTTTATAGTCAATAACCCATCTTCCCCATCACCCTCAAGCTACCAACATACATGTTCATACAAGAGTACATGGATGAAAACCAGTAATTTGAAAATTCAAGGTTTTTGGACATCATACAAATGGAAGATGCAAGAGAAGAGGCTTTTACCAATTTCAACAGGCACCAACCCATAATGAAAATATGGTTTGATAAGCTTTTAAATATAAAGGTGTTTAGGCAAGGAGACTTAGTTATTTTTTGGGATAAGGCATCTGAGCCTAAGGGTAAACATGGGAAGTTTACACCTTTTTGGATTGGTCTCTATCAGATTGTAGAAACACTTAGAGACAACACATTCAAACTCAAAGACTTACAAGGAGAAGATTTCACACTACCCACCAATGGACAGTACCTTAAGCACTACTTCTTTGCTACTCCACCTGGAGTATTTATGGAGTGAACTTTAAAACTATTTAGATTTAGTATAGGTAGGCTAGATTAGTTTATTTATATTATTTCCTTCTTGTCCCTTATTTATACATAGTGTTCATATATGTTTGTTTTTATTACTTCCTTTGATTTATATTTGTTTACTTTTTATTTGGTGTGTTTACTTTCTCTGCTTCATTTTTTACTTCTAATAAGTCTTCTCAAGATAACCCTCAGCTCAAATTTCACCTAATTACTTAGGAAATCCATAGTTCAAGAATGTAGGTATAACCCCTCAGTACTGGTCAATCATGGATTATTTAAATGTGAGCTTAATGATATAGTTTTGGGAAACTAGTAAAGACTAATTGATAAGTTAAATTTTTCCTTGAGATTTTAAGCCTTGTTTTGATCTAAGCTTGATTTTAAGAAAGGATTGATCATGTAAAATGAAATTTTAAACTATTAGGAAATATTCATGTTTTCACTTAACAAACATTATTTCTTAGGACAAAGTTTTCAACTAAATATGATTTTCTAAAAATCAAATTGTTTCTATCTAATTTTTAATTTTTCATGAGTGTAACAAGAAGAAACTTGTGATGAAGGGTGTGGAAAAATACTTATTAAGGTGTGTGTGATGGATCCAAGTGATTGTGAAGAGATCCTCTTTGGCTTGGAAGAATGACCTAAAAATAATAAAACACTAAAAAAAATTGGTTTGTTAGACAAGTATATGGGTAGATTACCTAATGTGAGCTAGATCCTAGAAGCAAAAGCTTTTTAGGAGGTTGTCAATCCACCTAATTTAAAAAATTAATTTTGATGAACAAAAATGATATAATTTTCATTAAATGATAGAAAACTAAAACTAAGAACAATAAATAATATAAAAATAATTAAATTCTTTTGTAAGATGACCAAAATGAAGAAACTAGTTGGGATGATGCTAATGCTGAAAATTGGTCTGGTCAAAATGGTGGTTTCCAATTTGTTAAAATGGAAAGGGTAAAGATGATAACTTAGTTAAGTTTTGTAAGTTTTTAAGGATGCACATAGATAAAGAGATAAATGGGTAAATGGGGCAAAGATGAGAAATGAGAAAGATGGTAAATGGGGTGAAGGTGGAAAAAAAGGGTAAATGGGATGAAGCTAACAAAGAAGGAAAGGGGATTAAAGGGGAAAAGGGAAAAGAGAAAATAAGGGGTTAAAGGATAAGTTTTATAGGTCAATAAATAATATTCCAAAGGGAAAAAAGGAATTGAATTCAAATAAATAAAATAAACAAAAGGAAATATTACCTTCCAAGCTTGAAGAAGAGTGTTGATGTTGATGATGGTTGATGAAGATGGAATCCTATAGAAATTATGTCAGAGCTTCATTACTTTGAATTATTTTCCTTCCAATATGATGATGACCTATAAAATTATTATGACCTCCAAAATTATAACCTCCTTAGAAAACCTACAACAAGATGTTAATAACCAAAGACTAACTTAGAACTTAACCTTGGGTGAAGGAGAGGGGGGTATTTATAGAATTTAATGTTAATAAACATGCCAAAATATGGGAATAGTAAATTTGGAAATTTTTTCCAAGTGAAGCTCATAAATAAGTCAAGGATGAGGTTGGTGGGATTCCCATTTTGTTTGGTAAGTCTCCCACCTTGCACATGGGTCGAGTTTTGAATGGGAATCATACACATGGGTTTGAATGAGGATTAAAGACTTTTCACCACCATTTATTGTATTCATCCAAGCACTTAAAGAGGTGGAAAACTAAATATGTCACCATTTTCCATGTGGTTCATGAATATTCAAAGATGGGGTTGGTGGGGATTCCAATTTGTGTTGGTGAGTCTTCCACTTTGCACATGAGTCCATCTTTGAATGGGAATCATGCACATGGGTTTGAATGAGGATTAAATAATTTTTACCACCATTTATTGTCTTCATTGAATCACTTAAATGGGTGGCACACCAAATTTGGAACCATTTTCCATGTGGTGCATGAATAATCAAAGATGGGGTTGGTGGGGATTCCCATTTGGGTTAAGAAGTCAAAAATAGGTGCTCTTTGTCTTTCTCATATCACTAAAGAGGTAGGTATCTTATTTTGGTGTATAATTTCATGTGTGAAGTCAAAATTCATGTTTAATTATGGCCTCTTTATGTAAAATTAGTCATATTTCAAGGGGGGCTTGTGATGCTTAAATGATGTCATTAGGCACTTTGGAAAAGGTTTCCAAGTGGGTTATGATGTCCCAAATCAAGCCACCTCACTTCTAAGCCATATCACTTACAATATCACCTTTCATTTCACTTATCATGTCACATTGCATGTCACTTTCCATGTCACATGCCATGTTATTTGCCATGTCATCATGAATAGTGTTAGTGAATACTACTTTTAAACAATACTTTCAAATAGTGTTTTTTAATAATATTATGTGACTAGAAAAATAGTGATTTGGCTAGGTTAAGAGGGTTTTGTTAAGGATTAAAATTTTTTAGGGGGTATGTATGGGGTCTTGAGGTATTTAGTCATAAAAAATGCAAGTGTTTAGCTTTCTAGTGTCTACATTTTGGCCCTTTTTGTTATGCAACTTTGAATAAACAAGCTGAAAAATAAAAACAAATAAATTGGTTGAAAGTGAGGGTAATATGAGTTTTGGAGGAAGTGTTTTCCCTCAAACTAAGAGTCAATGAGGAGAGGCTAAATCAGGTGTAGGTTTGGTAAGCCATTAAAGGGGAGGCACTAGGTGGTGCCATAAGGTAGCTAGGTATGTGAAATGTTAATGGGTTCACAAAATATGACTAAGCACAATAGTCAAGATATTATAGAGACTAAATATACCAATATTGATAAAAAAAAGGCTAGGTTCTAAGATAAATGACAAGGTAACTAGTCCCCAATGTTAGTCATAGATGATTAGTTTACTCTTATCAAGGCTCCTAAATAGGGTCAATGTTGACTCAAGTATCTAGGGTAGGAAGTGCTCCTAAGAAAACATAAATGATCTATTTTTGCATGAGGTGGTGCAAACACTTAAAAGTTTAACATGGCAAGGTTGGTCATTGTAGTCAAAAGTTACTAAAATACACCCCAATGTTTTGGGTCAAAATTAACTGATGTCAAGGTGGATGTGGTGAAAGGATGGGTGGATTGGGTATGGGATGGAAGGGGATGGCTGAGCTAACTCTAGATACATATGGAAAGTGGATGCTACCTACATAGTTCCATGGATAAGAATCCAAAAATAACATCAGGACAAATGTAGTTCTTTTGAGGTAAAGAGTGTTAGTTAACTTGGTTTCCCCATTTTTATATCATGTAGTTAGGTCTAGTTAAAGGACATTAAAGAAATGGAAGCACCAAAGGGTGGAAAAGATGGATATTAAAAAGTTTCTGATGGGTGTGGTATAAATGATGGATGATATTACCTAGGATGCAATTAGATGATTGCATCAACTATGTAAAATGAATTTGCATCTATGGATAAGCAAGTTGAAGCATGAAAATTTTTCCACCTTTTTAAAGAAAAGAAAAAGGAGAAACATTCTTTACCAATATTTAGAAAATTTGGAACTACTCAAATTGCCATGGTGATTTGATGGGTTCTTTCATCACCATCCAAGTAAGCTGACATTGTGCACATACCACAACAATGTTGTTAATAGGCTATGAAAGGGTAGTATGCAATGATTCGAAGTGGTGAAGATTTGAACCCTTGACCCTTGAGCCAGTGGGGTCCCAAAACAATTAAGCATTGATTTTTGAGGGAATTTAGAGAAAGACTTTGAGGGGTTTCAGAATATAGAGCAAGGAAAATAATAATATTAATTAAATGAGGGAGTAGGTTATGGATTTTAGGTATTAAATTAAGGGCTATTTTAATGCATAAGAAGATGTAGTCTAGAAAGGGAGAATCAAGGGGAATTATTGGCTGGAAGGTAGGGTGCATGATAGGGTGTAACTAGCATCCCCACATGGGTATCCCAATGCTTCCATTTGAATGTGGTTTTAGTTTTGATTGTAACATGTTCAAAGGTTAGAGTAAGATGGGTTTAAAATAGGTAAGACCAAAGGAGGTGGGGAAAGAATTTTCATTTTGATGGCTTAATAACACTCAAGCTTGATAGTTGGTCAGATGAGCCCATGGTCCTAGTCAATTATGTTATAGAGAAGGATTGGTATATATCTCATAGTAAACCAAAATTGAGTGGAAGACCTTGGAGGCTATAACATGCTCAAAATGGGTAGAGGATTTAAAATGAAAAAGGTGATAGGGAGGGTGAAGGGAGTAGCTAGAAAGGGACAAAAAGGAGAGTTTGAACATAATACATAAAGGAATTAAAGGAATAAAGGCATAAAACTGAAGTAATGAACCTGACTAGATTTCATGCATTAAGCTAAGGGTATGGAAGACATATGAAGTAGACAAGGAGATGTATACAAAAGTAGTATAACTAGTGACCATACTCTAAAGAGATGAAGGTTAAATTGGAGAACATAAGGGAAATCCAACAAGGGATGAGGTGAAGGTGGACCAAGAGATGGATGAAGAGAAAACAATGAGGTCATAGATAAAGATGAATGTGGAAAAGGATGGAAGAAGCTAGGCATGGTCATATAGGTTAAGAATAGTAGGGAAGGGAATTAAGGGAGACAAAAAAAATGAAATGAAATAGAGAAAAGAGGATAAAAATAAAAGGTAGAAGATGTGGGGTGAGATATGCACTAACAAATGATAGTTTAGAGAATTGAAAAGGATGGGGAGAGAAGCATAGCAATCATGAAGGGTAAGGGGAGGTTGGTAAATATGGAAGGCCATGAAAGGTTTGAAAATAAGTATAAAAATATACCAAGGAGAAAATAGTTTGGTGATGAAAATGAAAAAAAAAATCAATAGAAGAAATAAAATAGGAGGAAAAAAGAGTGAAAGGATGACACAAAAAGGATGATAGGAGACTGAAGAATAAGGTGGTATCTTGAACAAGTAAGCATGGATGATGATGGATAATGAAGAAAATAATATGGTGGTTTTGGAGATGAGAATGGGATGGAAAATGGGAAAGGGTTTAAGAAAAATAAGGGGAAGCAAAGGATGGGTGGGTAAGAAGGTGAAGAGAGAAGGCAGGCATAAATCAACTTGTTAGAAGAGATTTACAAGTAGAAGAGGTGATTAGAAGAGATTTTCAGGCTAAAAATTGGTGATTTGGTGAATAAATAGGGGGACACAATGAAATGGAGTGAGATGAAACTAAGAGATGAAGATTAGGGATGATAAGAATAAAAAGGAAGAATTGAAGCAGGGATACAAAACATGGATACTCACACAGATGCAAAATATAAGTGAGTATTGAGATGGAAAGAGGAAAATGGGAATGAAAAGGGTAAAAGGCAAGAAGAGATAAGAAGAAAAGGGAAATTATGGAAGGATTCTCAAAGGATAAAAGCCCAGTTAGAATCTAGTTGTGGAGAGAAAAAAAAGAAGACAAAAAGGATGGTGAAAAAATAAGAATGGAAAATGGGTATGGTGGGAAGAGTGGTGGAATGGTAGAGAGTGGTGGTACATGTAAATAAAAAATGCAAAAATAGAAGAAATAGAAAGATTGTAATATGCACAGTATGATGTGGAATGGGTGAAAAAAAGAGAGTGATAAAGAGGGTATGACAAATAGCCAAGGGCGAGGGGAGATGATGAGGATAGAGAAAGAAGTTGAAGGGGATGAAGGGAAAGGTTGTTAATAAGGTGAAAGAGAGGAATAGAATGAAAAATGTGGGTGGGGAAGTGAACCATGAATTATACTCAAGGAAAGGTGATGATGACTCAAATGAAATAGAGTAGGTGGTGGTTTTATGGGAGATAAGAGGGGTCAATGAGGAAGACTATCAACTCTTCTATTAAAAGAGATTGATAAGCTAGAGGGAGGTATGTGGTGATGAGATAGGTAGAGAAGTAAAAGAAAAAAATATTAAGTGAGAAGAGCCAATAAAGTAAAGGACATGACCAAGCTGAGTTCAGTAACTGAGCACTGCCTACATAGTCCAAAAAGACCTCAAGCCAATATAGGGGAAAAACTTAAGAGGAATTATTATATGGTGTTAAAACATAAGGATTATTAAGAAATAATTAAAATCTTGTTTGAGGTAGGACACCCTAAGAAAGAGGGCACTGTTAGAGATGAAAATGAGTGAGAAGAAAAAGGGGATAGGAATTAGTTGTTAGTGTCTGAGTTGCCCTTAGAAGTGGAGTGGTGCCTACATAGTCTGTAAACATCAAGCCAATGTAGTTCAACAAGGTTTGGGTGAGTGGTGTTTAAATTGGCTGCCCCAATTTGATGGACCACATGAGTTATTTTGGGCTGAGGGAGAAGGTTTTGTAAAACAATAGTTTTGGGTTTTGGTGAAGGTGTCGATGAAAGTGAATGGTGTAGATTGGTAAATAGTTACCATAATGATCCCACATTTAGTATGATGAGAGATATAGATGGGAAAGGTAGGATAATTAGAAGGGAACACAATGTTAAGTACCACAAATGATCTTCAATGGAGTTAATACAAAGAAAACGTGCCTTTGTTAGGAGGTTACACCTTCAAAAATTATATGAGTGTATGAGTTTGGAAATAGTGTCTACTGCTATGAGCTAAGTTTTAGGAGGTGGGGGTCTATCCAAATCTACAAAGTATTTGGCCAAGGTCCATCACCACTATGAGATTATTTTTAAGGGTAGTAGTGAAGTGATGACCTAGAAAAAAATTCTTTGATGGTCAAGTAGATTCTACAAGTAAGGAAGTTAGAAACATAGTGAGTGATAGAGGATAAACCTTGCCTAACATAAGAGTGACATGGGTAGGCTAGACAAATGGTGGCCATGTCTACATCCTCTATTCCAAATCCATGAAACTAATGACTTATTGATTCTACTAGGTTGGGCTCAACCAATAATAAGCTATGTGGCTGAGAGAAGGTGATCATTTTCCTACTATGGATGACCTTTTATCTGGCATAAAAGAAAAGACTGCCATGTTTGAGAAAACACTACCAATGGTTGAGGTCTGAATTTCAAAGCATGTGGTAATGGGTTAGTAGGAATAGGAGGGTAAAAGGGGTAAGAAGTAAAATATATTACTATGAATTCATGGTGGCCTACCTCTAATGGAAGAGTGTCTATAGCAACAAGGATTTGGGAGTTACCACCACTAGAAATAGTGGTAGTTTTAAAGACATGATCGTTATAGTGGCCCCTGGTTGGAAGCCAATTTATGTCAACTAAGGCAATGGTGATAATGATACTAATGACCAATAGGACCAAAAATATCACAAGATGAAAAAATAAGAAAATACATTAGATGCAGATCAGATGATAAGGTTAACATAAAGATATCCTGATGGTGCATAATGGATTTATCAAGGTAACCAATTAAATTGAGGGTGATGTGTCCACACAAAAAGGTAATTAGACATGACCATTTCAAGTGGGAGGACTATTCAAATGAATCAATGACATCATATGACCTTCCCCATCGATGAAATGGTTAATCATGTTGGAGAGAAAGATGCCAAGTATTCTATTTAAACAATCATGATAAGGATGAATGTCTATTATTGAGTTATTTATTATTGTAGGTTATAGAGAGTGTAGAGAACTACATAAGGTTAAAGATGGTTAACAATGGGAACAATGGTGGAGATAACAAAAAACCTTCATGATCTAGAATAATTAATATGGTGAATGTGTAGATCTACCAGATATTGCAACATGTAATGGTGATAATAGAAGTACTACTAGCTCAACGAGAGAAAAGGAACCCATGGCTAGAGATTGAGCCTAAACTTATGCAATAATTAAGAAGATGAGAATTTCATTATGTAAGATGTAGGGATAGAGAACATGACTATTGGCCTATTTATGGAAGGAACCCTCACTATCTAAAGGGATGTGTACTGAGGCAACAATCAGTGGTACTGATGTAAGCAAAACAACTAGAGTAGAGGATACAATGGCTATGATAAGTTAGCAGGGTGAAAGACCCAGAGTGTAATATGTTTCTCACCTTGTGGGGATGAATGTGGAAGAGGAGAACACCCTTTAGCAACAACTAATATATGGAACATTATGGATGTGATTTCATGGAACAATTAAGTAGAAAGATGGTTGAAGATAAATCTAGAGTCACTAGATAATTAGCCTAATTCTTAGGTAGGAAATAATGTATGTAGGGGATTTAGGTGAAGTGTGGATAGTTTAATAACTTTGTATGTGTCATGTGACTCCTCGTACCTAAAATAAAATATTGCATAGTTTACTATAAACATGTATAAAATGTGTTGGATAAAAATGTTATGGTTATGGTTATGATTGGTATGGTTACTATAATCTTGCTTAATATAAAAATAATGATTACTATTGGTGCAATACTGAATGGTAAAAGTCGTGATGAAAAAATCAACCAAACACATTAAGAGAGGAATAAGGAGTGATTATTTGTCTTTGATAAGGACTAAAAATAAACTTGAAGTGGGATCAACTTAATGAATGCAATCCCTTCAAATATTACACATGAGTGGTCATTAGTTGATAAAAAAAAGTTATTTGATCACAGGGTTTCATGTAAGCTCTAAATCCCTTGATTTAAAAATAGTCTAAAGGGAAGATGGGTGATAGGTGGTGTGAAGGTTAATGGGTTATATGTATGATAACCTCATGTGAATTAGTTTTCTCTATCTATAGGTGGCCTAAGAATCACAATAGATAAGTCCATGTCATATGCTAGATGTAAACTAATCAGTTTATTAAGTCTACATGGTAAAGTTGATTGTGACTTCTCGCTTATTATGTTGCTTGAGAGTCAATTACCACTTTGGAATTTGTTATGATAGTGGGTCTTTTGCTTTATTGTTGTATATGAGAAGCTGATCAATGCAAGAAGCTTCCATGAAATTGCTCTACTTTTGAAAAAGTTAACTTAACCATCCTTCAAGGGATTGGTCTAATATTATTGGCTTTGTTTTAATGTTCTTGATAGTAGTCCTTCAAGGGAGCAGTCTACCTTACATGTGGCAATTTTTATTTTGTTTTTGGGTAGCTATCCTTCGAGGGAGTAGTCTGTACTACTTAAGATATTAACCCAATTATTTTTTTCAAGATGAAATGTGTTTAGACATGGACCAATCCAATTAGGTTCAGAGGTTTACCTTTACGAGGGCAAAACTATACACAAGAAGGTCAATGATATGTGAAAGGGTGTGGTTTTGAGAGACAATGACCATGTAATTCCATCTTGTTATAGATGAAAAGTATCAATGAGAACCATGTTATGGGTAGATCTATGGCACCCATATTTAGTATTAGTCCATGATTCTTATGGTTAATCACATGGTTCTATGTTGTAATCAATTATCCTCAAAAGGGGAGGAGGAAGGTGGGTGAAGGTTAAAATATCATAATCAAGGGATGAGCTTAAGTTAAATAAATAGGTGAGATTGATCCTTCTTTAATATAAAAATGAATGTATATGCAAAGTGTTAAGAGGCTTAGGTTCTAGTTTTCCTTCAAGAGAGGATAAATGATAAGCTCTTGATCTATACTTATGGGTGATGATGTAGGGTCTAACCCAATTGAAAAAAATCTTGCCTCTTTTACTCTTCTCCATGTTGGTCACATGTTGGTTTTATTTTAGGATGAGATCTCTGATATTGAATTCTAGTTGTTTGAGGTTCTTGTTATAAGTGTGTGTGATATGCTCTTGATAGATACAAAGGTGGGCGAGGGCTGTTAAATGATGCTGATGAAAATATTCCTCATAAATGATTTCCTTCAAAGATATGTGAAGAAAGGAGATTTGGATTTCAAGAGGTAAGATTGAATCTACGTCAAAGACTAGATAGAAAGGGGTAGTACCCGTAGAGGTTCAAATGCTAGTGTGATAGGCCCATAAGGCAAATGGGATGTGCAAGTGCCAATCTCGACCTGAAGCACTGATAACTTTGGTTAATATTTTTGTGAGGATTTTATTAGAGGCTTTTGCTTGTCCATTTTATTATGGTTAGTAAGGTGATGAAAATCTTAAATAGATTCCAAATGCATCATATAAACCTTGGACTTGCTTATTATTGAAGGATTTTCCATTATCGGTGATAATGTTATGAGGAATACCAAAGTAGAAGATGATATGGTGGTTGATAAAGTTGACAATATTTTCCACTTTGGTAGAGATTAGAGGAATATCTTCCACCCACTTGGTGAAGTATTCTATGGTTGTGATGATGGAGTTATGCTACTACAAAGAATGGGGGTTAATTTCCCCAATGAGATCAAACCCCCATTGAGAGAAAGGCTAAAATTACTTAAATATTTAGAGGCTATTGGTTGGCACATGATGTAAATTAGTATATGTTGACATTTAACACACTTTCTGACATAATCAGAAAAATCTTGGTTAAGGGTGTATCAATATTAATCAAGGTGAAGGATATGTTTAGTGACCACTAGACCACTAAAGTATCCCCCATAGATCCCATCATGTTTTTCTTTGATGGCATGGGAAGCTTCATGGCTACGTAGGAAACAAATAAGGATACCATCAAATCCATGTTTGTAAAGGATTCCCCCTAGTATGGTGTAATGAGATGTACTTTGAATAAATTTTATGCGAGCATATTCCTAAAGAGGTTGGGAAGAATGATGCCTAGGTTGAGGTAGTTGAAAGTTTGGTCATACCAAATGTCGGATAGGGATTCATCCACATTATAAATGGTAGGGAGGTCAGATTGGCCATAAGAGGGTGTGGTAAAATGATGAATAGTGATGAATATTTTGGAATTTAAAATCTGAGAAGGGATTTGAGAAGCAAGGTAGGCCATTATATCCACAAATTTATTAGTAGATAAGGGAATGGATTGAACTAGGTAATATTAAAATGATTTTAAGAGTTTGCCAACTAAAAGATTATATTTTTTAATACATCATTCTTACATTGATAGGATCCATTGACTTGGTTGACCATAAGTTAGGAATCACCAAAGACATGGATTGTCTTAATTCCCAAGCTTTGAGTAGTTTAGAGACCTATCACTAGGGATTCATACTCAACCATATTATTGGTACATTCAAATTCAAGTTTGAAGGAGAGAGGAAGGGGTTCATCATCAAGAGGAATGAGAATAAATCTGGCACTCCCTCCTTGTTAGCATTTAAAGACATCAAAGAATGTGGTCATTTGGTAGGTTATGTCATCTTATTGAAAAAGAGTCATGATAGACTCATCCAAAAAGGCAAGAGGAGGTGGTTGGTTATTTACTAAAGGAGATTCAACCAATTGATTGATAATGACCTGACCTTTAATCAAATTTTGCTAGAGTAATTCGAGGTCAAATTCAACTAGGAGCATGATCCATTTAGCCATACACTAATTTTGGTATGGTTTAGAGTGTATTTATTTGAGTGGGTCAGTATTAGCGATGACATAGGTTTTATGGTTAAGAAGGTAGTGGTAGAGTTTGGTGTCTACAAAGGTCAATTCTAAGCAATTTCTCAGTGTATAATGAGTCTCATATTATACAAGTTTATGGATAATGTAGTAGATGGCTTGCTCTTTATGTTGTTCATCTTAGTGAGACAACATTTCCCCTAGGGAATGGTCAGTGGTAGAGATATATAGGTAAAATGGGTGGTCATCCTTAGGAGGGGTGAGGATAGGTGGTGATAAAAGGTACTATTTGAGTGAATCAAAGGAATTTTAACAATAACTATTCCATTTGAAAGAGACATCCTTCTTTATAAGGTGATGGAAAGTTTGGCACTAATCTTAAATTTGGGAAATGAAATGGTGAATGGATTGGAATTTTCCCTATAGGCTATAGATCTAATTAAGTTAGCTAGAGGAGGTATGTCCAAAATTACTCTAACTATAGTAGGGTCTACTTTGATTCTGTGAAGAGAGATGATAAAGCCAAGAAGCTTTCTTGAAAAGACCCCAAAAATGTATTTCTTGGGATTAAGGCAAACATGATAACATATGAGGTGTTCAAATATGATTGTAAGAATAGTCAAGTGATTTTTTAAGAGTTTGGATTTATTGAGAAGGTCATCCATATAGTCTTCTATAATTTTATGGATGATATCATCAAAGATATAAGCCATGGCATGCTAGTAGGTTACACCAACATTTTTTAACCTAAAACGCATGAATCTATATAAAAAGGTCCCCCAAGGGGTGGTAAAGGTGGTTTTATGATGATATTTAAGAGTAATCAAGATCTGATTATAACCTAAAAATCCATCCATGAGAGATAACATCTCATGGTTGAATGTAAGATCAATAAGCTAGTCATTATTAGGTAGAGGAAATTCATCTGTGGGGTAGGCAAGGTTAAGATCATGAAAGTCCACATAAATATGAATACCCCTAATGGATTTAGTGATATGGATGATAGTTGAGACCCACTGAGGGTAGTCAAAATGAATTTTATAGATAGGAGAAACTGAAGCTCCTCTTTGACAAGAAGGACTATGCGAGGGTGCATGCATCAAATCTTCTATTTGACAATTTTGGCATCATGATGAATGACTATGTCATGAGTAACAATGGTGGGTTCAATCCTAGGAATATCATTGTAAGACCAAGAAAATGCTATGCTATGGTCTTGGAGGAAAGAGGAAAAATCCTACAGTTCTTTGGTATTTAATGATTGGCCTAATTTGACAATGCAAGGGTTTTTCAGAGTGCCTAAGTTGATATCAATGGTGGATTCATTCAATATAGTTAGGGCTTCAAGAAGAAGGTATTTGTGGATATAATTATCCCTTGCACTGAGGTAGGTAAGAATGGAATCATCATCTTGATGTCAGATGGTGTTGATGGTGGGAAAATCATTCTCTACCATTTCAAGATGTATGAGTGGAAGCACTTTGGTTTGGACACTCCTGTGGTAGATGAGGGGGACCAAACTTATAGTATTGATCAAAAAAATTGAGGGATGATATTAGGGCCTTCAAGTGGAGAAAGTGATTGGGTTGGCAAGGATGGGATATCTTCCTCTATGGTGGCAATGGGTTTGGGTGAATTGGTAGATTCTTGAGGTGGTTCATACCCAAGGCCAAATGACTCATAAGGTTGAATTTTTTTGAGATGGGCTGACTTATGAGGCCCTTTTTCATAGTGACCAAGGCTAAATCCTTTCCAAGAACATCTATGAAGATACAACTTATCAAACTCTAGTTTGCTAAGATAGGAAAAGTTAGAGGTAAATGGTTGGATGGATGATGTAGTGGTAGGGACTAGAAGTGGTCGATCAAGTCCCCCATAAATTAAATTCATTTGATGGTTAAGGAGACCAACATGGATGATGGTTCCAATGTTAGGGGCATGTCCAATATTCCCATATTCTTGGGGTATAAGGAAGGTATCTAAGACTAAGAGTCTATATTCCCCAAAAGAGAGATGTTAGAATGTAGTTGTCATTGGGTCTTCTATAGGAATGTGGGAAGAGGGGATAGATGAGCTAGTGGAAGCTTTAAAAACATTAGCTATGGGAATTATATGGGTTTTGGTTGGTGAGGTTTTATTTTTGGTAATGTTTGTGAGGTGGATTAAGGATGAAAAAGTACATCATTAGGCTGATTTGTCATATTTCAAGATGTAAAAGGACTAGGGTCAGCTTGGATAGTCACAACTTTCCCTTGATTTTCAAACTTAAAACATCAATGTAAGGTGGAAGGGACACAAATCATGGCACAAATACAAGGGTTCTTGAGTAAAATATTATATTGGAATTATCCTTATACAACATAAAAAAGTTTGGGAATGGTACGGGGCCCGACATAGATATGGAGGATATTGTGCCCAAGGTAGTGGCCATGGAATCATTAAAGTAATGAAGGACCACTATGATTTAAAACATGATGTTAGAGGGTATGTGCAACTAGTTCTAGGTGTGAGAGGAGAAGATATTTATATTGGCTCCTCCATCAATCATCACCCTTTTAATGCAGGTTTGATTAATGTATATTATAATGAAGAGGGTGGGATCAGGATCCTCTTGATGAATAGAAGGTATTTCTAAATATTTGAAGGAGACAAGGTTGGAAGTTTTAAGGGCCCCAAAAAAGATGGAAATAGGTTGAGGGTCGTTGGGTTGGACCTCAATGGATTGCAAGGCTTTAATGAGTGCCTGACAGTGATGGGGAGAGGTAGAGACTAACTCGTATAAGTTCATTTTTGTTAGAGTTTGGTGAAGTTGCTTGAGGATAACTTTCCAAATAGATATTGCATATGGGTAAGGGTATGGTGGGTTAGATGGGGAGGTACCTAATATGGGCACCTTGGGTTTGTTTAAAGATAGAGATGGTTGGGTATTATTTGCTTAGGATTTTTGGGAGGGGTAAGTCCAAGGAATGGATGCCCTATCCTTCCCTTTATCTTTATATTGGGCTCGAGATCAGGTAAACATGTGAATAGTGTGGATAAGGAGGTTTTTTGGATTGGGTGGTTGCTTTGGTTCCTCCTCTTTTCTTTTGGGTGAGATCAAAGATTGGATGGGTTGAGTTGGTGGTTAAACTGGTAATGGGGATGAAGGGGGTTTATCTGATAATAGATAATCATCTTTATATAGGTTGTGAATGAGTGTTTGGAGAGATTTACAATTTTTTGTGTCATGTCTTAGTGCCCTATGGTATGCACATATCAATTTATCATTAAACTAAGAGGGTTTGGTACACGAAGGGTTAAAGGGTGGTAAGCTCAAGGAAGAAGTTTACAATAATGATTGGAGAATGGTTAAGTAAGATTTAGCTAAAGTTGGTAAATGTTTAGTGGTTTTTATTTTTGGTGTTGAAGTGGGAGGTTTTGCAAATGCAAGTTTGATGGTAGGTGTCCTAGATAAATTGGTATGCTTGGTTGATGGTTTTGGTTTATGCATGATGGTTGATGGGTTGGTGGTAGAGGAAAGCAAGGTAGGTAGCTTAGTAATTATTGGTGTAGTGGGGAAAGGTGATTTATAAAGTAAGTATGAAGGTGTGACCAATAAAAGTGGTGAGAGGTTTTGGTAAAAATGATGGACTTTGTGTTTAAGGTATAGGTATCAGGACCCATAATGGATGGAAAGGTTGAGGGAGTTAAAATTTGGGAGTTTGGGCCCCTTGGTGATTTTACCTCTTTGGTTGTGTTAGTTGTTGATTTTGGAGGAGATTTGGTCACTTTAGTTGTCTTGGTGGGTTTAGGTATTTGAGGGTCAATAAATTTGGAGGATGAATTGGTTGGTTAGGTGGAGATTTTATTTGGCTTAGAAGGGCTAGGTTGGTTTTCCAAAGAAGGGGATATAAGTTCTAGTTTGGTTCCATTACCTTTATCTTGACCTCTTATAGAAGGTTTTACAATTAGAGGTTGGGTGGATGGATTCATCTTCTCTTATGAGATAGCTTCGAAAGATGGGGTGGATGGTTATGTGATAGGGGAGGTAGGTGTGGTATCCTCCAATGGAGGTGTGGATATGGTTGCTTCCTTTGTTTGGGTGTCCAAAGGAATAGAAGGTAGTCTTTTTTTTCCACTAGGGGAATGGGGAAAGAATTAGTTAAGGTAACATTTCCTTCATCAATGGGTTCATTAGTAACCACATTAATATCATATGCCTCATGACATGATTTTAGTTTATTTTCATGATGAGGGGTAGAAGGATCATGATTAGGGAAAGGCTTGTATAAGATATTGAGGCCTTGTTTTGGTGGTCCATTAAGATTGTCCAATGTAAGATCCCCCATGTCAATGAGAGATCAGATAAGGTATTTAAAGTTATTACACCTATTGATGTCAAGTATTGTGACTCAATGAAAAGCACAATGGTCATTCTCATTATAACAAATAGGCACAGGGTGAAAAGCATCAAAATGTTGGGGTTGTTTAATTGGTGGAATTTGGATGATATTGGATTTTAGTAAATTTTTCAAAATAAAAGGATAAGGCTCCCTAAGTGGAGTCAATTTCTTATTATTTTTTCAAGTTTGATTCCTTTGGTTTCAGTTTTAATAATTAAGGGGGTCAGAGATTTGGTTCTTTGGGTTTTATTGGTTGGTAGATGGTGGTGGCATGGCTTTGAGGTTAATGGCATTGGAAGTTACTTTGTTTTTAGTATTGGGATTGGTTTGGTTATGTGGTTTGGAATAAGAGGGATCATTGGGTTTTTAATTTTGGTTCTTGTTCTTTAACTTTAATCTTCCCTCATCAATGGCTCTATTCTCTAATTTTTGAGCCATGGTAAAAGCTTCATCGAATGTTGAGAATATTTGGACACGTAATGTGGATGAAATGTGTTTTACACATGCTTAGGCAAAGAGATATATAAACTCAGGTTGAGGTAATGAAAATTAAAGTTGGTTGATTAGGCTCTTATAACAAGCCATGAAATTAACAATAGATTCATCTTCAAATTGTTGGATGGAGTAGAGGTCAGTAATAGAAACTTTCTTAGATATATTGATCAAAAAATGATCTAAATTTTTTTGGGTTAGTTGGGTGAAGGAGAAGATGGAGTGTTTTAAGATGGAACTATACCAATATAATTCTAGTCTAGATAAGGACATAGAAAAGGTATGGAGGAAAAGAGTTTCATCATGGGTAATCAAGTAACATGCATGCCTATAAGCTGTTAAATGTTGTTGGGGGTCTTCCTTGCTTTGAAATTTAGAGAATTTTGGCAATTCCCATTGTGGAGAATATGGTTGGAGAGGGATAGAGGGATGGATGGGTTCATTTAAAATTTTGTCATAAGAGATAAGGTTATGTAATGCCAAGATAGATGACTCAAGGTTAGTCATTTTCTCCATTAGCATCTTGACCAAGTCCATATGGGGTTGTTGGGTTGGATAGGTATATGACATGTTTTGTTGGGCAGAGGTGACATGGGAATTATTAGTGGATGGTTGGGATGATGTCATGTGTGTGTGTGAGGTCATGTAAGGTCAGATGGAAGGTGAAGGAATGTATACTTATGTGTTAGGAATATATTAATAAGACATCATGGGTATGTGTTGGAGGGTTAATGTTGGGGGGTTTAAGTATGGCATCAAAGTAATTAGTGGGTTAGTTGGTTAAAGGTGGGTAGTGACCAAAGTGTTTATAGGGGAAGTGTTTGTGGTATGGAGAGTACCAAGTTTTGAAAGGGGTTGAGGTTGGTTAATTGGTTAAGCTGAAGGAAGTGGTAGAAAAAGGTGTGGAAGACACCATGTCAGCAAAAGAGGTAGAAGTGATAAAGGGTAAAGTTGAACCAATGTTAGAGGTATTTGTTGGGATAATAGTCATTTAGGTGGTGGTGGTAGATGGACCAATAGAAAAAGATGAATCTTGGCTAACAGAAGGGTGGGATGATGCAATAACAACCATAAGATGGTATGGCATAGCATATGGGGGATCCACAAGATGAATCAAAACCATTGAATTATGGTAGGATAAGGTATTAAGATAGTGTTTTAAAGAAATTGGATTGTTGTCTAGAAAGGTGGAAAAATATGAATCACCTTCAGGGATTGTTGTAGGCACCATAGGTGGGGATAATGGTATAGTGAAGCATGGAGTGATCTATCAATGTCTGAGGTATAATCCATGGATGAGGATGAATAAGAAGATGGTGGTGGGTTGTTTTGGTTTTTTACTTGTTATCTGGTTAAGACCATATGATAAATTTAGAAATGGATAATGAACCTTTTACCTGACACAATGAGCAAACAAAGAAAAACCCAAAGCAAACAAAGCACACACTAAAAGTGTAATTATTCTTAGGATTTATTTTAAATCTCTTTTAGATTATGACTTAAAGAATTTGAAAGGGGAAATTGGCTTGTAAGTCAGGTAATAGAAAAGTCATCTAAGGATGGTATTAAGTTGAATTTTGGTGTTTAAATAATCTTCACTAGATCGGGTATGTGACCCAGTACTAGGGGCTTGCTCCCCTCACTTTATGATCTCATAGCTAATGCAGGAACTTAACCAATATATACCATTTGTCTAGAGTTTGTAATCCATTAGAGAATGGAGTGGGTCCTCCCCTTGGTGATGAAATCCAAGTGGTATCATTGGGTAGGGTAAGGTGATCCAAAGGGTGATGAAATCCTAATGGGCCTTGTCTCAAATAAGTTTTGATTTTTAATTTGTGCATGTGGTTTGGTAATGTAACATATGTGTGTTATGATTAATTTATAATGAATTTAATTAATCTATGTTAGCTAATAATTAAGTAGGTAATACCATTAATGTACTCAATTTTAACTCAAAATAAGAGTTTGGTGTCTTTTCATGCAAACAAAGAATATCTAAAATGCGCTTAAATGCAAGATGTAAAATGCAAACTATCCCTAGGATGAAAAATATACTTTTTTCTTTTATGTAAAAGAATAAAGGAAATAATTTTATTTTTAGAATTTATAAATAATATAAATGAAATAGCATTGAACTTTCACTAAATGCAACTATATTCCTAAAAAACACTATGAACCCATAAAGGGGTCCCATTAGGCATGCCAAAATATTTTTATCTAATTTATACTTTTTCATAAGTGTGAAAAGAAGAAACTTGTGATGAAGGGTGTGGAATAATACTTGGTAAAGTTCACAAATTGGATACAAGTGATTGCGGAGAGATCCTTTTTAGCTTGGGAGGATGACCTATAAATAAGAAAACACTAAAAGCTTTATATGAGGCTGTCAATCCACTTACTTACACACTTAAGTTTGATGAATAAAAATGATATAATTTTGATGAAATGGTATAAAACTAAAACTAGTAACAAATAATAACATAAAAGGAATCAAATGCTTTGCTAAGATGACCAAAATGAATCAACTAGTTGGGATGATGCTAATGTTGAAAATTTGTCTAATCAAAATGGTGGTTTCCGATTTGGTAAAATGGCAAGGGTCAAAAAGATAGCTTAGTTAGGTTTGGTAAATTGTTAAGGCTACACATAGATAAAGAGATAAATTGGTAAATGGGTCAAAGATGACAAAGGAGGAAGATGGTAAATGGGGTGAAGGTGGAAAGGGGTAAAAAAAGGGTAAATGGGATGAATCTAACAAAGAAGGTGAGGGGATAAAAGGGGAAAAGGGAAAAGAGAAAAGAAGGGGTTAAAGGATGAGGTTTATAGGTCAAGAAAGAAGAGGACTAATGGAAGAAAGGAATTGAATTCAAATTAATAAAATAGACAAAAGGAAATATTACCTTCTAAGCTTGAATAAGAGTGTTGATTTTGATGATGGTTGATGAAGATGGAATCCTACGGCAATTATGACAAAGCTTCATTACTTTGAATTCTTTTTATTCCAAGATGATGATGACCTCTAAAATTATTATGACCTTCAAAAACTTTCAACAATATGTTAACGACCAAAGACTAACTTGAAACTTAACCTTGGGTGAAGGAGAGGAGGTATTTATAGCATTTGATGTTAAGAAACATGCGAAAAGAGAGGAATAGTGAAATTTTGAAATTTTTTCCAAGTGGGGCTCATAAATAATTCAAGGATGAAGTTGGTGGGATTCTCATTTGGATTGGTAAGTCTCCCACCTTGTACATGGGTCTAATTTTGAATAGGAATAATGCATATGGGTTTGAATGAGGCTTAAAGACTTTTCACCACCATTTATTGTCTTCATCTAATCAATTAAAGAGGTGGCACACCAAATGTGGCACCATTTTCCATGTGGTGCTTTAATATCCAAAGATGAGGTTGGTGGGGATTCCCATTTGGGTTGGTGAGTATTCCACTTTGCACATGAGTCCATCTTTGAATGTAAATCATGCACATGGGTTTAAATGAGGCTTAAAAACTTTTCACCACCATTTATTATCTTCATTCAAGAACTTAAAGAGGTTTCACACCAACTTTGGAACCATTTTCCATGTGGTTCATGAATATTCAAAGATGGGGTTGGCAGGGATTCCCATTTGGGTTAATAAGTCAAAAATGGGTGTTCTTTGTCTTTCTCAAAGCACTAAAGAGGTAGGTATATTATTTTGGATTGTAATTTCATGTGTTAAGACAAAATTAATGTTGAATGATGGCCTACTTAAGGAAACTTTTCCATATTTCAAGTGGGGACCCTTGTGATGCTTAAATGAGGTCATTAGGGACTTTGGAAAAGGGTCCCAACTGGGGTATGATGTCCCACATCAAGCCACCTCACTTCTAAGCCATGTCACTTGCCATATCACCTTCCATGTAATTTACCATGTCACTTTCCATGTTACATGCCATGTCATTTTCCATGTCATCATGAATAGTACTTTTGAATAGTACTTTCAAATAGTGTTTTTGAATAATATTTTGTTACTATAATAATAGTTATTTGGTTAGGTTAAGAGGAGTTTGTTAAGGTTTAAAAAGGTTTAGGGGGTTTTGAGGTATTTAGTCATCAAAAACTATAAGTGTGTATTTTTTAAGTGTCTACACAAATATATGACTAAATCCCTAAACCTAGCGAACCTGGTTCCCAACCATTGATCGAAAGTCAAAATGATCTAAAAATACAAAAATAAGAGATTACTACAAAATTCAAGAACTATCCCAGCAAAGGTGATTCTAGTAATCTCCAATGGGGCTATGGATGCTTGAATGGCAATGGATCAAGGCCTTGATTCAATTTAAAGGCATCTTTGTTGGGGTTATGGATGCTTGGCTAGTAGTAGATTAATTCTTAAAACTTTCCTAAGCTAAAGCATGGTTATTAATGGACATATAAATATGATATAAGTTAGTGTTAATGGTTAAATCCATAAAATATAGAAGTTATTCTCTAAATCCCATGGTAAATAGTAAGTGGAATCAAAGAACACAAATAGCATGACTGGGTCTTGATGTTTGATCCCAATTCTACATGTGAAAGGATTGTTTCAACCATTAATTGATATAAATCATGATAACTAATCAAGTGGAATAACTAAATTAATTATTATTCTAAACTAGAGTCTCTGAGATCTAACATATTTCTATGTTTCCCCCAAAAGTTGCCATTTATTAAGGTCAACATACCCCCATTCCTAAAAAATGGGGACCCTTATGTTAAATTGTGCAAATTTATACCTTGAAATTAAAAATTCATTTGATCAAAGCGTCACTAGCATGTTTTCATAGTGTCTTTATATGAAGATCATCCAAACCTGATCTAGTTAGCATATTTATTCATGATTTTTATTTAATCTTGCCTAAAGTTGTTAACATTTGATATTTATGTTTCAAGTCATAGCTCAAATGGAGTCCATTTGGAATGAGGAATGTCTTGGTTTTATGGTTTAATAATTATTTTATCTTTTATTATCCTTTGGTCTATTGAAATTAAGTTAAATTCATGTTTGATCATCTTAAAACCCTAACTCCAATTACCCTAGATCATGCCCTTTGAATTGAATTCAAATTTGGCAAGAACATTTTTTCCAAGAACACTTTAAATTGAGTTAGTTTATATTTTATCCTAAGTTCCTATTTGTTTTTATTAACATGACTAAGACCGTAGTTTAAAATATTTATCATAAGTTCTTCATGTCTCGAGCTCCCTTGGTCCATTTTGTTTCCACATGGTCTAACTAACCACTGGGACCTTTTGATTATGTCTATAGACTTAGCCTAAAAGGCCTTATCCTAAGACTTCATTCCATGTCTTGTTATTATATGGGGGGTCCCCTTTATCATGTTTATAACTTAGCTTAAGACTTTAGACTAAAGCTTTATTCATATTTATTAATATGAATAAAAACATTAGTCTAATACTTTAGCTTAAATTTTATGTTCTCTGAGCCTTGACTTAAATGTTATTTTTATTTACAGGATCAATGATCCATGTTTACTTAGATGATAAATATCCAATAATGTGATATTGAATTCAAATACCTTGACACTAAGCTAAAAATTGGACATCTTTTCAAGATCAGTGACACACATTTGTTTGGGCTAGATTGATCTAATGATGCGTAATAAGTTAAAACTTCAATAGAGCCTTAGGAAAAGTAAGAAGGTGATAAGTGTCACATTTGTAACCAAAGAAAACTTAGTAACCAATGAAATTCAAACTATAATATCATGATCTAATTAATTACATTTGCTCATATGAGGATGATCTAACAGTGCTAGATGAATTTTGAAAAGTCAAGATAAACATAGAGATGACACTTGGCATAACTATAGGCCATGAATTAAAGCTTGACTATATTTTCAAGATTAATGGTCCATGGATGAGTGTATATAATCATATCAATGGTCCATATAATATGAGGTACAACTAAGTAGATCAAGATTAATAGATCATGATTGATTCATGTAACCAAGATCAATGGTTCATGGAAAACATTGAGAAGTTAAGTCAAGTGTAGAAGTGATAAGTGTCATAACCATGAGGAATGTAGTGAGTAGCTAATGGATTTCAAAATATTGGATCAAGATCGATGATCCACATTGATCCATGTAAATATGATCCAATGATGTGAATTCAAGTTATAATTTTAAAAGACAATAGTCATTTTTTAAATATAAATAAACAAAATATCATGAAAGTACCATATGGATTCCATGGTAATGCCACATCAGAGCCCCATGAGTATAATGTGCCAAGTGGAAGAGGATGTAGTCCTAGAAAACATAAGGGCATAAGCACATAGTCTAGTCAAGGTCTAAATAACAAAGCTCAATCAAATTTAGGTAGTTGTCACTATTAAAGTGATGTAAAAAAAACTTTTAAAAATCCCTAATTTGGCCCTATATTTTCCATAATCAAGCCAAAAAAGTTAAATTTTCATTTGTGTGGGAGTAATTTGATCCATAATTAGATGGCAGACCACTAGTGAACAATTTGAACTAATTATCTACCATGGCATCTCGTAAAGGTGTTCCTAAGAAAGATGTTAAGCTTTACCTAATGGGTAAAATAGCAAAGATATTAGTCACATAATGATATAATTCAAGGAATAAAATGAATGAGCTGACCAACATCTTGGTGGAAGATTGAATCCTTGGTTTCAAAACCATTATCCTGGCTCCTCTAAAGTATAGTTATGGGACTAATTTCAAAGCCTAAACATATGGTCTAGGAACTTGGAAAACCTCCTTAAGGATTAAAAGTATCTATAAAACATGACAGAACACTTACTTGGGACCATGATCACCAATCCATCTTCCTTCATCTCCATAGGACTCATCACTCATGAGGACCTAGAGTACATAACTACTCAATTCATGTAGGAGGTGAGGAACTAAGGACAAAAGAAGATAGAGGATGGAGAGAAGATAAGAAATGTTGAGAGCATCAAATAGGCTTTAAATAGAGATAATAAAAACCTTAGTAACTTTGGAGATAAAGAAAGGAGTTGTTCATAAGACACATTATTGACCTCCAGCTAATTAATAAATAGGATTATGGAATGAAGATCCTACAAGGAAGGCATAAAGTTTTAGTAGCACCAGGGTCCCAAAGAATAATTTAATTAATAATATTCTTCCTGTAGCTAAGCATTTTACATTTTTAAAATGGAATATTATATTTTTAAAGGCATGTCTATCTTGTAAAACATATTGCATATAGATCAATCCATGGGGGAAAGTCTAGTGTAATCTAGAACATTTGTGGAAAGGATAACTATCCTAATACTTGTACTTTTGTAATTAGATATGACTAATTGACATGCTTCATTACATCCTATAAAAGGAGAATTGTCAATTGTTAAAAAAGGGGGAGGGAGTTCTTAGAGTAAAAATTACTTTGTAAACTTTGAACAATTAATATGAGTAAGGAATTTTACAAAGTTTGTCCAAATTTGCTTGTCTTTTGTTATCAAGATTTTATCTCAATTTTTTATTTTGACTTCCAAATTTTAATGGTTCTTATGAATTTTTGGTGTGTATATTTGAATGCAAAGCTGTTAACTTGTGCTAATGCTAGGTTAATTGGAATTTCTTAATTTCATTTCATTTGATTACTCTTCTTGCATTTGGGATAATGTTGTTTGCTTGTAAGGATAAATATTTAAAGTGAAATTGGTTCTTATTTCCATTATTTCCCACATTCCTTATATTTTTGCCTAATGTGTGATAGGATTTGAGATTACATTACTTCATGTTATACATTGGTTAAGTGCATGCCTAGATGATATTTGAACTTTGTCATGATGTTTGGAATGATGATTAAAAACATTTCTTCTTTGATTACTTTTGCTCCTTTTTAACCAAATCACTCTAGATTAATTATAATTTTAAATATCCATCTTAGATTAGTCTTTTTATTATTTTTTGATCATAATTCACTATTATTAGCATAAAGTATTTCATATTTTGCATAAAATAACTTTTGGCACGATGGCTCCCACCACCAAACATTATAAATATTATGAAATAGTCCACTTTATTTTCCTCTATTCCATAAAAAAAAATAGGATTATCAAAACCTATAATTCATTCATTGAATTCTTAGAATTCTAAAATGAGAAGTGTTCTTAAACACTTTGGGCACCTGTGATACATATTCAAGCATCAAAAAGAGAGTGGCACATGTGGAAATATTATAAAGTTTCTATTAAACTTATCTAAAATCAATGATATTTTATATGCTTTATAAGTCTCAAATTGGCTCAAAACCATTTTTTTCCTTCATCATTCTTCTTAGCATGCAAAACTAGTCAATATGTTTTCTCATGGTATGGCCCATAGGAAAGGTTTTAGGTCAAATTATATTATGGGTGTGTTAATAAACTTTTTATAATTCACATTAATGGTAGGATTTCAAATATTGGTTGCCTATTCTTTATGAACCATTATTTAGAAGTTGACTTCTTTTTGCATGATAATCCCTATACCCTGCATGTTCTCTCCTTGTCTGATCTGGTCCATACAAGAAAATGGATGAAATTGATTCTATAAGGTGTGTACATATTTATCTCATGGTTTCCATATTTTTTTTATGTTTGGAGGTGAGTGGATGAGCTAAACATCTCAATTTGTAGGCTAAGTACACTAATGGAGTTGTAGACATGTTCATCAATTGTAGAGGTTTTCATTTCCTATAATGGTTTCAAGAAAAAGTATGTTGATGTTTCATGATTATAAAAATTCATGTAAATTACCCTCTCCTTATAATCTCATTATAAAATGCTACATCTATGGAGTTACAGTCAATAAAGGCTATCACAATCAACTTTTTGATTGACTATTTACATAGTCAATTGAATAAAGGCCCTGAGCATAATCATGGGATGTAAAGAAGAGTTTCAAGAGAATGAAAATATTATTATAAAATTATAAATAAATATAATCTCTCCAAATTACATATGATTGAATGTGATAACTAGTTCTCATAAATATGTAGCCTTGCACCATTGATGTGCACATAAAGGTTCCCTATAGGAGGATAAACATGTTAAAATGAAACATTTAAACTATTTTAAGTAATTCAAGGTGGAGAGGATCCATTTTAATAATTTTATAAGATCTATAAATGATTATATGACAATACACCATGCACATTGTCCATGTTACACCTTCACTACCATTGTTTGTTATTGTGTGTACACCTACAAGTCTCCATAGAGGTCTGAGTGTTTGGAGTGCTAGTATTTAGATGTGTTTGAGACCTTCATAAAGGATTTACAAGTTTTATAATGCCATATTAATAAATATTGGAGCTATGTAATGGAAATAAAACTTGAGGAGCCATATTCATAAATGGAGAAAAAATTTAAGGACTTGTTACCTTAAAAAATATAAAACAAAGCCTTGTTTCACTTTAGGTGTTGTCATATAATAGGGCAACATGAAGTCTATATGGGTTTTCATGTTTCCATGATGTGATATAATAATAGGTACATTTATTTGACATGGAAAGTGATTTTTTATCCAAAGGAATATAATTCTAGAGGGTTCCCAACTCATGCATTCTTTCACTACACTTTTTTAGTGTTTTATACAATATGTTGAATCCCAAATGACCTCATAATCCAAAGTAGAATGATAGAAACATATCACCATGTCAAGTTATAATATTGAGGTTAGAGTTACAATATTGATACAAATAAACTCAATAAGAATTGGAGTTTAGGGTATAAACTTGTATCACCATCTATAGGTCTACCCTTCCTTCAAAAGGTTCACCTATAGTCTTACTATAGGTACCTACAAGTCCATAGTATGAACCTAGATATGGGACCATGAAAACATTAAAACTTTTAGGTTGGATTTGGTTCCAATATTTCAATAAATATCCTATAAGGTGTAACACAAGTTCATAAATTTAAAATGTAATATTTAATACCCTTTATCTCAAAATGGACATCTACAGTTGGACTATAAGATGATAGTGCACCAAAACATGGTGGTTTAGAGGATGGCCTATCATAGATATGATGTGAATAGGTATAAATGACTATAAAAATTTATTTATGACTAAAATAATATGTGTATCATGGTATATAATGTCTAAGACAAAATATCCACATACAAGTATCCTATTCTCTTGAGTAAACAACACAATCACATAACTCGCCAGTTAGGCCTATCCAAATAGAAAGGATGAATTGAAGGATTTTGAAAAGGTTTTGATGATGAAAAAAATTTAAATTACCTTAAAAAATTTTAAATACCATCTTAGGATAATTTCATATCAAGGAAACAAAGCATGGAGGGTTCTAATACACAACTTATAGTCAACACATAAACCCTGCACAATCAGTGAGTTTGTGTAGCCTACCTTGGAGTTTAGAAGAATTGGGGATTATATTGACATGATATAACCCTAAGTTTTTTATCATAGGATACCCATAAATTTAACAATCCCCTCATAAATTTTTTTCTGAAGGTAATAGGGTAAATGCCCTTTATTTTATCTTAGATAGAGGGCACTCCCAATAAATGCAAAGTTGTAAGTTGAGTAACTAAAAGGAAATGAGCTGATTTGAGAAGTGTTAAAAATTTTTAAGGAGTTTTATTAATTTTATTTAGACATTAAAAAACATAGGTAATCCCTCATAGTTATGACCAACCACTCAAAGGTGGTGGTGAGGATCTAAACACATTCAAGTCCTATTAGACCTAGACTAAGCCTACTACCTAAAGGGGGTCTAAAACCACTTATAGAGTCAAGTGAACATTATAAATAATTGGATAACCTCCATTGGAAGTTATAAGGTGAGTCAATTTTTTTATTTTATAGATAAGGTCATAGAGAATCCATTTCTTGGCTTAGAAGTATAACATGGTACACATAATGTAGGAAAGGACATGAGAGGTTAAGTTTAAAAGATTACAATAGTAAGGATACTTATCATGGGAGTTTTAGGATATATGATATGTTTGAGAGGGTACTAAAAAAGGTTTTAGTGAAATTTGTTTGAGGATTTAACATCATAGTTTTATAAACAATCCTTAAAGGTTTGAACTACTTAAAACCCTCTAAAACCTTTGTTGATGACTTGATTGTGAAGAAGTTGAAGAAAAGGCATCTATGAGGGCTATTTTTACTTTTAAATGATCTTGTAATTATAGAGGACTCCCCTAGGATTCTTCCTAGCGAGTTAGATTATACCCTATCTATACGAATAAGGTACAAAACTATTTTTTATAACATTTTTTTATATTTTGAAAGTATAGAAGAGTTTTTAAGGATGAGGATCACTTTGGGATATATATTGAGACATAATATAACCCCCCATTCTCACTTATCTCTTCAAAAAATCACACAATTATCTATGTTAGTACCTTCACTTCAAGCAGTTTAAAATGGCATGGTAAATGAAAAGTGATCACCAAGTGAGAAGGTGATAACTCTAATTAAGAGGCCTTTTAATGTCTGTTTGATTGATATAGAGACTTTAATACCATTTAAAAGTGTCATATCCTCCCATATATATTTTTAATTGAACAACTAAAGACCATCCTAGTGCCAAGTGTGAAGGATGAGTAGAATAAGGATGATAATGACTGCAAGCAATGAGAACACTTGTATAGAAGAATATAAATGATTAGGGTCACATCCAATGCATGTTTGATTCTATATCTAACCCATTATTCATATTTCATTGGTGTAAATTGTTCCTAATATACTATGGAGTGATCAAGGAAGGCCAAATGATGAAGGCAGTTTACAAACATGCAGTCGAAGAGTCCTACACCACAATTGAAGAATTTTTCTTAGAGGGATGTTTTTCCAAATATGCCTTTCATGGTATATTTAAAATTTCATTATCATAAAAACATAAATATCTCTCTCATATTTACAAGTGTTCTTATGACTCTTGAGCTTCATTCTTCTCTCTCCTCTCTCACATTTTATAAGTACTACCAATTTTAGCTCTTGTATCTAATTCCACACCATGTATGGTGAAGCTATGCTAGTTTGATGTTGTAATTTGAATTTAACTAATTTAATAAATCAAGTTTTTATTTCACAAACATATTTTATAATTATGCAAAGTGATGAATGGTGAGGTCTAGTGATAAGATTATATCCTTATTTCTCCTTATCCTTTTATGTCTAATGAAATAAATTATCATTCTAATAGGTCATATCAAGTGTAGATAGTGTGTTTTTCTCCCTTTTTCAAGTGTGCTTTGAGTCAATATACCCTATGGTCCACTTAACATGAGTTGTCTCATGCATATCACCTCTATATTGAAAAACTAATGTTAGAACATCTTAGGACTTTGAAGCTAGTTTATAGGTCTTGTTTTTAGTGAAATAAGTATGATAGAATTATGGGAATCCTTATGGTGTATCACCCCATTAGAATAAGTTTATTTCCATTAATATTTCTTCCCTTTTTCCAACAATCAATCAATTAACATATATAATAATCACTTCAAGATCAATTCAGGGAGTTATCCCTTAAAACTAGAAGTCTACCTTTACTATAGGTAACCCACAAGCCTAGAGGTATTCCAATGTTTCCCAAATCTTAGATTAGGATTTAAAAATATCCTATAGGGTGAAATATTTGGTGACAATAGTTTTGGAATTCCTAGTGGGACACATTTTCCTAAAGATAACTTGTTAAAGTGAATGTTGGTCTTGACAACATCCACTGCATATTGGTGTGTTATTCAACATTTGGTGACTCCATTTAAGAAAAAATATAGTTTTAGAGAACTTTTTTATCATATATTTATGCTCATACTTCATGGTCATTACTAGGTCATATTATATTAGAGTTTTCAATCATATACATCCACCACTTCAACCTAAAATTCCCCTTGAAGTTCAACACCCTCATCATATTATACCCTTTGAAGAGCAAGAAGAATTTACTATCCAAGAAGATCAAGAGAGTGAGGAAGATATTGAAGAAAACATGGCTAGGAAATATTCCTTCATAGACTTTAACATTGAAAATATAATATATCTTGATGCCTATGATGACATTCCCCCTAATACTACAAAGAGTGTTCTTACATTTAATGGTGAAGGCCATGTCACTCCTAGTTAGCATATTAGGGATATATCAAACTTCTATAGTTTTCACTATGTTAGTGAGGTTAATATTTCCATTAAACTCCTTACCATGTCCCTTAGAGGGAAATAACTTGATTGGTATAGGACTTTTCCCGATGGTTGCATTAAAACATGGGATAACTTTAGAGTGTTGTTAACTTCAATATTTGAGGACAAGAGTGACCACACTTCACTCATTCACCAACTCAATGTGATCCAAATATCCCACATGGAAATAATGCATGATTTTAATGAGATATTATAAAATAATTATCATAGGTTGTCTCCTCCCATGAGACCACCTATTAGCTTTTTCTTTCCTACATAATTGAGGTCCATTGGTACCGATATAGCCATCATGCTACAATCTATGGGTAGTTTCACACTTCCTAAAGCATATGACCTTATCATTAGAGCTGAGAATAGACTAATTTAAGTAGGAAAGTTTACTCCAAAAGTGTATATGATTATACTACCTAATGTTTATGATGATGATCCAAATGTTTCCCAATTTCTAAGTGAAAATACCAAGCCTAGGACTACTAATAAGGTAGAAGATTATATTGATTATAGGGCAAGATACCAATCTTTAGAGGATCAAACTAGGAAATCCAATATTAAATCTGGTGTGAATCAAAATCCATATCCCCATCATCAATAATAGTTTAAATATTATGGGTGAGGGAGATGTCAAGGGTAGCCTAACTTTAATAGGCCTGCTAATATTTACAATCCTACTTCCATCTCTAACATAAGAGAAATGGTACTGGTGTATAAAAATATGATCCAAGGAGAATATTTGAAACAAGGCCAATTTATGGATGAAAATGGAGGAGAATAATATTTAGTTTCTCAAGGAGTAATCACTCATCTACTGTCATAAAAATATGAATTCTTAATGCAAACAAGTGAAGGTTGGTAGCCTCGAGGAGAAGTCTTCACTAACTTCCTTGTTGAAGACACTTATGTGCTTAACCAATGATATTATATTAAATAAAATAAAATAAATAAGATAAAAAATATAGGGGATGTTAATGGCATGCCTACAAGTGAAAATAATTATCCTCCAAGGTAGAAAGGCATGACTGTAAGTGTGGTAGTCCTTAACATTCTTACACCTCCTCTAAATCAGAATGTTGGAAGGCCTACTCAAAGTAATTAAATACCATAAGTTAAAAGAACTCCCTTACATCTAAGGACTCAATAAATATTAATTAATTTTTATCTAAACATTATGGATTCATTAAAGAGTGCCAGGGCATTCATTTCCCTTTTGGATGTCCTTCATATGCCTAGCCAAAAGGAATTCTTGTAAAAAATATTTATCCACTATCCATGTTATTCCTTCATCTTAAATAATTGGTCATGGTAATATAGATATTAATAATTTCCATAATAACATTATATATTCATCTACCAAATCCCTACAAGCCTCCACCTTTTTACCTCACTCTCATTGTGGGAGACAAACTAGTCCATAGCTACATGTTGATAGTGTAGTTAGCACATCATTGATGCCCAAGGTTGTATCTGATCAATTGGGCCTAAAGCATGAACCAAATATTAAAGGAGTGATTTAGTTATATGGCACACATACCAAGTTAGTATTATTTATCAAAGGGTTGAAGGAGTTCTTACATGATTGTCCTAGTTTCCCCATCCTCCAAGACATTGTTATTGTTGACTTGCCTGCCCACTTTGTAATCTATCTTTCAAGATATTTTATAGCTAAGACAAGAGGCTACCACTCAGTTGATTGGTTATTATTAGCCTTTTAGACAAGATATGTAACAAAGGTGACCATAATAACTCAACCACTTGAAAGGTTCCACATTGAGCCCTATGTAGAAGTAAGTACCAACTTGAATTATGTCATCAATGAGAAAAAGAGTCAATTTTAGATGATGTTTCTTCTTTTAATCTTGAAGGAATTTATGATTTTTTTATAGATTAATATTTTGTATATTCTTATGAATATGATCCATATAACTACTTTGAACAAACTGACCTTGGCACCTATATTATCTATGAAGGATCATATGAGCAATTTGGGGTGAGTATTGAACATTCTCTCTCACAAGCTATTGAAGGTAACTATTTGATCCATGTGTATTATTATTATAGATTTAATATCATGATAGATCACCATGATGAGAAGAACCATGTAATTCTACTTTCACTTGATGAAGTAGCCCTTGAAGATGACATTCATGAGGAAGAAGATGATCTATGGCAAATGTTCAATGTTATATGTCAAGAATTTGATCAATTGGGTAAGAATACTTCTCCTCGAAAAAATTTCATATCTAATGTCAAGTTTTCTAATGAGTCTAATGATTTTTTTTTTTTAATGTCCCACCAAACATGAAAGATAACTCCTTGTTAAACATGAAGGTGAATGTCATACTATTATTCAATAGGTTGTAATCTTAGAGGAGTCTCATGAGTCCAAGACAAATATGTTTGTGCTTGAGGAGAAATCAAAAGTTTATAATGTGTTTGAATCATTTACTGAGCTTTTGAAACATGGTGAAGAGGAACTTGATGATCATACACATCAAGTATATTCTATCTTACAAGAAAGCAAAGTTGAGATAGTTGTCATGTCTATTAATCTATAGTTTAAATAACATCAAATGGATATGATAGAGATAAATCTAGTTATAGATGTAAACAAGGTTTTTATAAGGTAAGAGAAAGCATCCATGAAATCCCAAAGTATTCCACTTGTAGGCATGAGAAGATATAGGGATGGTATGCCATTTCACCATCTACCTAGTCAAGTGTTTAATGATGAGCATGCTTCACATGACAAGTTGATATCATGGAGTGAAAAAGATGAAATGGGAACCATATTTGACATTGTTTTAGTTGTGTGTGTTCTATAAGTGTTCTTGAGAACACATGTTTGTTTCCTTTGGTGTGTCTTAGTTTGTGTGTCTTTATTTATTTTTTAGTGTGGTTTCAAAGGAAAATTGACTATAAAACTTGTGTATAGGTGACTCCATGGCCCAATGGATGGGAATAAGATACTGGTCTTGGCATAACAAGCAGACCACCCCTAAGAGACCATAAATAATGTTGACTATTTTGAACAAAAGTCAAAATAGGTAAACCCCATTAGTAAAAAACTATATATAGGGGTATAATATGTTTTAATAGTGTGTTTCATGGTGTTATTAAATGTCAGTTGATATTTTATTAGCCTTGGTCATAGTCTAATTTAGTTTAAGTCATTTCATGTCACTTAAGGGTCATGTTTAAGCCATTAATGGAGGTTTTACAATTTCCCTTGGTAGAAAAGTGTTATATATTGTAAATAATGTCATATTTATATCAATCATATCATTAATAACTATAAATATGTAGGTTCCTAATTCAGATCAAGAAAATAGTTAGAAAAGAGGAGGTTTTGGTAGTTGTACAACATATAAAGGAGGGTGGCATGTGTGGAGAGATTATAAAGTGTTTCTTCAACTTCCATGAACTCATATTTAAATTTTATCTTCTTTGGAAGTCTCAAAATTATCCCAAAACCATTGTGTTCCTTCATCACTCTTCTTGGCATGTAAAACTAGTAAACATGTTTTCTCATGGTATGATTGGTAAAAGAAGTTTGAGGTCAAATTATCTTGTGGGGTGTTATTAAAGTTGGTATAATTCAAATTAAATTTAGGATTTAAAATATATATTTCCTATTCTTTATTAACCATTCTTTAGAAGTTGATTACTCCTTTCTATATGGTAATCCCCATACCCTATAGGGTTTTTCCTTATCTTATATGGTCTATACAAACCAATGGATGAAATTAATTATATAAGGCATGTAAATATTTATATATTGGTTTACATATTTTTTTCATGTTTTGACATGAGTGGATGAGCCAAACATCTCAAGTTATAAGTTGACTACACTAATGGAGTTGCAGGCATGTTCATCAATAATAGAGGTTTGTATTTCCTATATTGGATTTAATAAAAAGTATTTTGATGTTTAATTATTCTTAAAATTAATTTAAATCACCCTCTCCTTCCAAGATCAATCTCAAAGGATACATCCATGGATGTGTAGTCAAGAAAGGCCAATATAGTCAACTTTCTACATGATTGTCATACATAGTCAAGTGAATGAAGGTCCTGAGCACAGTCATGGGATGTAATGAAGAGTTTCAAGAGGTTTAACATATTATTATAACATTATAAATCAAGATAATCAATAAAAATGACATATTATTGAATCTGACAACTAGTTCTCCTATATATGCAGTCCTACACCATTAATGTGCACCTACAAGTGCCCTATAGGAGGATAAACATATTAAAGTGAAACATTTGGCTTATTTGAAGTAATTAAAGGTGGAGAGGATCCATTTTAATACTTTTATAAGGTCTATAACTGATTATAGGACCATACATCATGAATATTTTCCATGTTTTACCTTCACTGCCCTTATCTGCTACTGTGTGTACACCTACAAGTCTCCACATAGGTCTAAGCATTTTTAGTGCTAGTATTTAGATGTGTTTGAGATATTTATACAGGATTGAGGAGTTTGGTAATTCCATAGTAGTCAATAATGGAGATATTTAATGTAATGAAAACTTGAGGATACATATTCATATGTAGAGAAATATTTTAAGGACTTGTTACCTTAAAAACTCCAAAACAGAGCCTTGTTCACTTTTGGTGTTATCATATAATAGGGTAACATGAAGTCTAGATGGGTTTGAATGTTTCCATGAGGTGATATAATCATATGGAATTGATTTGACATTTAAAGTGTTTTCTTATCCCAAGGAGTATAAATCTAGAGGGTCCCCAACTTATGCATTCTTTCACTACACTTTTTTAGTGTTTTCTATAGTATGTTGAATCCCAAATGACCTTATAATCCAAATTAGAATGATAGAAACATATCACCATGTATAGTGATACTATTGAGGTTAGAGGCACACTATTTATCTAAATAAAATCAAGAAGAATTTTATTTTAGGGTATTGACCTATATCACCATCTATAGGTGTACCCTTGCCTTCAAAAGTTTCACCTACAATCTAACTATATGTACCTATAAGTCCATGGTGTGAACCTAGAGATGGAATCATGAAAACATGAATACCTATAGGTTGTATTTGGTTTCAATATTTAAAATAATATCCTATGAGGTGTAACACAAGGTCTTAAAGTTTAAATGGAATCTTTATGACCCTTTTACTCAAAATGGACATCTATAGTTGGACTGAAGGATGACAATGCACTAGAACATGGTGGTTTAGAGTATGGCCTAGCATAGATATGATTTGAAAAGGTATAATGACTATAATATGGTATTAATTAATTTAATAAGATTCATATCATTTTATATAATTTTTAAGACAAAATATTTGCCTATAGGTATGTTATTCTCTTGAGCAAATAACATAGTCACATAACTCACCAACTAGGCCTGGCCAAATGGAAGGCATGCATTAAAGGATTTGGAAAAGGTTTTGATGATGAAAATGTTTGAAATTACCTTGAAAAATTTTAAGTACCATATCAATATATTCCCATAACAATCAAATAGAACATGGAGGGTTCTAATACACATCTTTCAATGAACACATAAACCATGCACAATTAGTGAATTTGAGTAGTCTGCCTTGGAGTTTAAAGAATTGGGGATGATATTGATGTGATCCAACCCTGAGGTTTTGAGAGCATGATACCCATGAATTTAAAAATCCACTTATATCTTTATTTTTATTTATAAAATAGGGGAAATTCCATCAGTTTTATCTCAAATAGAGGGCACTCCCAACAAGTGCAAAGTTGCAGGTTGAGTAACTAAAAGGCAATGAGTTCAATTGAGAAGTGTTGAAACCTTGAAATTACCTATAATAATTTTATTTGTACATGAATAAAAATATTTAATCCCTCATAATAATGACCAACCACTCAGAGGTGGTGGTGAGGAGTCAAACACAGTTAAGTCCTACTAGACCTAAACTAGGCCTACTACCTAAAGGGGGTCTAATACCACTTATAGGGTCAAGTGATAATTATAAATAATTTAATAACTTCCATAGGGAGTTATAAGGTGATTAAAATCTTTTATTTCATAGATAAGGTCATAGAGAAGCCAATTTTTTGGCTTAGAATCATAACAGGGTGCAAAGAATGCACGAAAGGACTCAAGAGGCTAAGTTTAAAATCTCATAATAGTACAAATGCTTATCATGGGAGTTTTAGGAGATATAATATTTTGGATAGGTTCCTAAATAAGTTTTTAGTGAAATTTTTCTAAGTATTTAATGCCATAATTTTATGAACAATCCTTAAAGGTCTAAACTACTTAAAACCCTTGTTAATGGCTTGATTGGGAAGAAGTTGAATAAAAGGCATTTAAAAGGGATAGTTTGAATTGGAAATTTTATTTTAATTATGTATGACTCCCCTAGGATTCTTTCCACAAATTTTTATTATACCCTATTTTTATGTATAGGGTACAAAACTAGTTTTATTGATAATTTTTGATGTTTTATAGGTATAGAAGAGTTTCAAAGGGTGAGGATCACTTTGGGAGATAGAGTGAGACTTAATATAACCCCTAATTCTCACTTATTTCTTTATAAAATCACACTAGAATCTCTACTAGTACTTTCACTTTAGGTAGTCCAAATTGGCATGGTGAATGAAGAGTGATCACCAAGTGAGAAGGTGATAACTCCTATTGGGAGGCATTTCAAGTTCTTCCTGATGGATATAGAGAGTTTAAAACCATTTAAAAGTGACATACCCTTGATTTTATGGATTTTATTTAAAAACTAAAGACCATCTTGTTTCCAAGTGTGGAGGATGAGTGAAAGAAGGATGATAATGATTTCAAGTACTGAGAACACTTGTCTAGAATAATATCAATAATTAGGGGCACATTTAATGCATGTTTGATCCTATCTATAACCCCATCTTCATATTTCACAAGTTTAAATTGTTCCTAGTCTATTTTAGAGTGCTCAAGGGAGGCCAAATGAAGAAGGCAATTTACAAACATGTATTTAAAGAGTCCTACGATAAAAATGAAGAGTTTCATGCCTTGGATGGAAATTTATCCAAAGGGACCTTGCATGGTGTATTTCAAATTCCATTATCCTAAAAATGTAAATATATCTCTTAGCTTGACAAGTTTTATTATGAATCTTGAGCTTCATTCTTCTCTTTCCTCTCTCACATTCTATAAGTACTAGCCATTTTGGCTCTTGTATCTAATTGCACACCATTTATGACAAATCCATATTGATTTTATGTTATAATTTAACTTTGAATAATACAATAAATCTAGTTTTAATTTCACAAATATCTTTTATAAGTGTGTAAAGTAATTAATGGTGAGGTCTAGTGATAAGCTTATATCCTTCCTTCTCCTTATCCTTTCATGTCTAATGTAAGAAGTTCTCATTATAATAGGTCATATGGAGTGTAGATAATATTTTTGGCTCCCTTAAAGTGTGAAATTGTCCTTAGATTATAAAATCCACCCTATGGTCCACTTACATTGATTTGTCTCATGCATAACACATCTATATTTAAATACTAATGTTAGAACATCTTAGGACTTTGAAGCTAGTTTGTAGGTCTTGTTTCTTAATGAAAGAATTATGATATCATTGTGAAAATAATATTACACACCATGTATAGTGAAGCCCCACTAGTTTTATTTTATAATTTTCCTTTTAATAATACAAGCATCTAGTTTTGAATTCATAAACATCTTGTCTAAGTGTACAAAGTAATGAATGGTGAGGTATAATGATAAGCTTCTATCCATCCTTCCCCTTATCTTTTCATGTATAATGTAATAAGTTCTCATTATAATTGGTCATATGGAGTGTAGATAGTATGTTTGGCTCACTTAAAGTATGTAAGCATCCTTAGATTCTATAATATACCCTCTGGTCCACTTCTATTGATTTATCTCATTCATATCACCACTATATTAAAATACTAATGTTAAAACATCTTAGGACTTTGAAGATAGTTTTTAAGTCTTGTTTATTAATTAAATAAGTATGATACCATTGTGAAAATCCTTGTGGTGTATCACCCCCTTATAATACATTTATTTCCATGCATATTTCCTCCCCTTTTCTCACAAGAAATCAATTAGCATAGGTAATAAGCACTTTAAGATAAATTAGGGAGCTAGCACTTAGACCTAAAGGTCTACCTCTACTATAGGAAACCTAAAATCCTAGAGGTATTCCAATGTTTCCAAAATCTTAGAGTAGGCTTGAGCAACCTCCTATAGGGTGAAATATTTGGTGACAATAATTCAAATTCTAAATACATGTGTAGTTCAAAGTTGCATGGTGCAATGTGTATAAATCTAGACATTTCCTTACATTCTAAGTCAATTAGATGATTCACACACATAGGTGGGATAACTATGTGTATTATAATACCTAGTTTTAGTATTAGAACATATGAAATGCTCAATCACTCAGTGGGGAATGTTTTTAAACTCAACATACTAACCTAATTTTTAAGGGCCATTTTTGGTCAAAAGTGAGATTAGGGTTTTAAAAGAAGGATAAGTAAAACAAAGATCAACACATAGAACCAAAATTCAAGTTCACATTTAAGAATCATATATAGTAAAAGGTGCAATGGTATAAGGTGTCACAAACATACATAGTCAACAAGTACATTATCATTAGGGTCTAGACAATATTACTTACCATAAGCGATCAGCTTCACCAGTAATATCTATGCAATATTTAAGCTTTTATTTCCTAATTTGAGTAGTGACCAATCATTTACAAAATATTTTCAAGATTAGTGAAAACTATGATAATAATTAGACCACATAAATACATTGATAAAATATATCCCTTATTTCTTTATCAGATTCTAATTTCATAAGTATAATGGCAATCTACCATTTTACATTTAGATTTGTATTATTGTTTCCCTATGTTGCATAAACTAACTATTTCCAATTTTACACTATTTTAATAAATAATAGTATAAAATAGGTAAAACATTTTGTTTAACCAATCAATGACTTGAGAATGATAAAAACCTAGGTCTATTATTCCTTAGGTTTCATATTTCTCTTAGCATTTCAAATTTATCCTCTATTAGGGTTTGATTATTTATAGTTTCCCCTTAATAAGTAATTATCTATACATTTTCCCTTATTTATTTTGATATTTTTGAACATATTACCATATAATAAGGTTAGATATCTTACACATATAAATAAAAGAGTTAAATGAAGTGGTGTTTTAATTGATCATTATCATATTCCTTTGATCCAACCACATAGTTTTGTGTAATCTAAAATGGATAAAATTTATGAGATACAAATTCCTTCTTCCATTAATGTAAGTATTGATAAGGAATGCATATAGATAGATGAACATGTTATCAATGATGTTATGTGTGATATTTAAATTGATTATGAATATGATACTAAATGTAAAAATTAATATTGTGATAAACATAATTTGGATGATTTTAATGGTGTAAAACTTAAACAAGTAGTTTCACTTTAAAATTAATGAAATCAAATTATTATGAAATTTAATGATTTAGATAAAATATTTAATATTATCCTAGAGGTTAATAAGTAAAAAATACTAAGTATGCCACATATGGGGAATAACACGATGATTTCTTGATTGATATTAATCCACCTTTTGAATTTATAGATTCTACAATAGTTTTTCAATTCATTATTCCTACTATTATTAGTCATGTGTCTACACTTATTTTTACACAAGTGATGTTCACCCATTTTGTGGAGGAACACAAGTCAATCCTCATATTTATATGGTTATTGATATACAATATACACTTTTTAATCATATTCTTGCTACTTATGTGATACCACATATTTATAATCAATATCATATGGCTACCAAATTAGAGCTTATATAAACTCTTCTAAATACTTGAGATAAGGTTTTCCAAATGAAACAAATTTCTTGTAAAGTGGGTAATTTGATAAAAAAAACTCTCAAGTATTATTACACAACCTTGGCCCTAAATATTTACACTTATCCTTTTTCTATATTATTTTTTTACCTAAGATTACACTATATGATGGTAAAGATGATCCAAAACAATATCTTAGAGTCTTCCATATAGCATGTTTATATTATTAATTTAATGATAAGTTACTAATGAATATTTTTATGAGCAGCCTTAAGTAATTTTAATTTAAAATGGTTTTATGACATTCATTTCCAATCATTATATGAATTAAATCCATTATATGATTAATTTATAACTCAATTTTTAATTAATTTTAGTGAAAATATTATATGCTCAACTTGTAAAATTCAAGCAAGGACCTAATGATCCGATCAGTGACTATGTGCTTAATTATAATGATATCCATTAAAAAATGACAAAGCCTATGGATAATAATTAATTTTAAGACATATTCAATAAAATATTACTTGTGCCCATAAATTAGTCTATTATTTTTAAATGAGTATAATATTTCAATGACATTTACCATATATCTAAAGACAATGAGGTCAAGCTAATTTCCATGAACAAGTTAAAGTATGGGATTAACCCTCTAAAATATTATAATGTAAATTTTAAAATCAAACCAAATTTCAAATATAAGTCTAATGGTACTAAAAATTAGGATAAAATAATGGTTAATGTAGATTCATATCCTATTTATAGGCTTATCCTTTTAGATCCTTAAAGAAGTTAATTTACATAAATGATTATAAGAACCTCTTCATAAAGTGTTACACAAGCTACTCAAGTAAAATCTCTCTCTCTCTCTCTCTCTCTCTCTCTCTCTCTCTCTCTCTCTCTCTCTCTCTCTCTCTCTCTCTCTCTCTCTCTCTCTCTCTCTCTCACACACACACACACACACACACACACACACACACACATCACAACTTGAGGTTGATATTGCAGAATCACAGCTTAGAGGGTTTGATATCAATATATATTATTCTTGGCATAAATGTGTAGTACATTATAGTACATTCAACTAATAGATGACATGATTTGAGACATAAGATAACATATTTAATTTATAAAAACACTACTAATATCAATGATTTTAATAAACCTATGAATTATTGAATTGCACAACCTAATGTGAATATTAATATATTTTTTGGATCCATTTCTAAAACATGCAGTACAAGAAACAAAGACTAGTATTGTGGTACATATGATTTAAAATGTGCATCCTCATCCAAGTTATTATTCTTATCTAACTAAGGAGGCTCATATTATTGATGATATTATTGTTACAATTAAATATAGACAAGTAAAATTACCTAAAATCACATTCTATGACCATGAATTTTTGATGATGACTCAACAAATGTGCCTTTGTTCATATGTTATTTCATTGACTTATGTCTTTTACATAGTATTATGGTGCATAATAAGTAAAGTGAATATGGATGCATTATGAAATTAATTACTAGTCTTGGGTACACACATAGATACTTTATTGGTATGAATACTATAGTAGTAGGTTTTTATGGAAAAAAAACCCTTATTGGGGTATTGTATTACCACTTATGTTAGGGCCTACAACTATTTCTACTTGGTTCTTAGTTTTTTCCAATACTAGGGCATTTGAAATTTTATGAGGATGTCCATGGATATATAAGATACATGTGATCCCATATTTTATTCATAAATGTTTGAATTATATCTTTATAATTTGAGTGGTTATAATTATTGGTATTTCATATGAGTACACCATTCAATTAGAAACATTTACCCTACCATCTCTAAAACATCTTGTTTTACAACCTATATAGGTCATCCTACAAAGGAAAAAAATATTTATGTTATTAATCTTCCTCAAATACCAATTATCCAATATGCATTACATCAATGATATATTCAATTCTTGCATACATTACTTATTATGTCACATCTTAAAGTAGTTATATAAAAATGTTGTGTGTGTGATCTATAAAATATATAAACACATTCTCCTAAATATAATTAATACCACAAGTTGATATACCTACTATAACCATGCAACATACACATGATCATGTTGGCTATGATATGATGTTAGATGTTTTACAACACATGATCACTTATCTAAACTGGATAATGATATCTACGTTAATCCTTGCCCATAGTGTTTAACATTCATATTGATAAATTTATTACCTAAACATGAGAATAACATTTATGGGATCATAGGTTAACAAAACATAAATTCAAATTATTAAAAAAAAATGTCAAAAATGCAAAAATATAAAAAAAACCAAGACCTATGCATGACATGTTTTGATGGTACACATAATTTATATATATATATATATATATATATATATATATATATATATATATATATATATATATATAAAAATTTATCATATATGTTTGATAAATTACATATATATTTTCTACACATTTTTTTCATGGTATACATTAGTGGGATGCAAGACATAAAGTCTACATATGATACAAATGTGTGTGTGTGTGTGTGTGTGTGTGTGTGTGCACGTGCACGCGTGTGTGTGTGCATGCACGCATGCATGTGTGTGTGTGTGACATTATTTATTCACAATGATAATATTTCTATGTTGGGGGCATGCCTACACTATGGTAATATACATACACTTATTAGGTCATATATTTCTATAATGGTATATCTATCATGTTAGAATTTTATACATTACTTAATATTTTTTATAAGTTATATAGTTTTATTTCCTATGGATATTGTGCTTTATGATATTGGATGATGACATTGATTAATTAAGTAGAATAACATTTCTTGATTCATACATGTTTAATGTTAATGATTATTGCATTATGTGATCATTGATTTGTGTTATATTTCATTTTATATTAGTGCATTTACTATAGTTTTTCACATTGTTTGTCAATTAGAGGATACTCTAGCCTAAGTTAGGTCAAAGTCGAGTCATGTCCTGAGTTCTTATGTAATTCATGATCATGACATTTTTTGCATGTGCATCGTATATATAGATGTTATTGAGCTTTGTTTCATTATTTTTATCATGAGTAAATATATTTTTTGAAATTTCATGATTTTTATCACACATCTATTATTATTTTTTAGTGCATGCCTAGTTGATATATCTACTTGATGACACTTGTATACCCATTTCCTTATATTATATGCTTCATACATGCTTTGAGGATAAAATAATTTTATGATGACATTTTCTTTATCATTTTCTTATACATTATTACATTTTTATATATAAAACATGGTGTACATAACTCTTTCTTTTGATATGAATGATTCACATGCTTCATCCCTCATATCAAAATTTTGACATATAGTGGTACTATATTAGATATTTAGGCCATGATATATTTATAGTTCACACTATGGGTTTGATTATGTGATTGATATTTTAAGGGATTGTACATATCAACGCAAATGTGAGGAATATATTGGGTATTATACATAATTATGATAAGTATTTGAGGTATTCTATAACATTATAAGATAGATTATATGGGATAAATTGAATAGATTTACTAGATAAAGTAGTTGAAAGACATTATAAAACATTATGATAGATATATGATATCATTTATATCAATTTTAGGTACCTATGGATCATATTTTATCCATGACTGTTGTTCATAAAATATATTTTATATTTATATATTATGGATCGATGATGAATGAAAGTATTATGTAAGCACTTTGGAGCTAAATTCTATTTATAGTTGTTGATCCTTGTAAATACAAACCCTTTTTGGGGTTCCACCTTTATATATAAATATTTTTTTGGGTTACAAAAGCTAATTATTATATTAATATTAATTCAATTTATATTTCTATGGTGCCCAAAAATCATCACTCCTCTAATGGTGGTTGAGAAATTAATAGTATTTAACTGATATTTCAATAGGTTACCTCTCCTTGAGGTATGATATCCCCATTGAATTATTTAAACATGTTCAATAGATGGAAACTTGTTTCACATACCCTAAAGTGTATAAAATTCTTCAATTTTAAATTTCATATGTTTCCATGATTTAAATTATTTTAGATTGATTATATTGAGACCACATTAATCTACGTGGTGTTTCATTGTAGATTTTACATGGAGTAAGTGGTGCATTTGAGGAATACCTACCAACATAATAAGTAGTCATCATAGGTACCAAACAAATTATTTTATACTTTTATTATATAATTTTTAATATTAAAATAAAATAAGGGCATCTATAGACACATGATTTTATTATTAAATTTTTTGGTAACATCAACTTTGTCATAATTTGACATGGATTTTGAATAAAAATTTGTCTCTTGTAAACACTTTTACCTATTCCTTAATCTACCTAATATCTTTTCCAACCCAATTTATCAAATTCACATATTTAATATCAAATTAGACTCTAAAATAAACTTCCAAAATACTCTCACCTATTTTAATAGTTTTAGATATAAGGTAATCTAAATAAGATCAGACTATTGAACACTATATTGTGCAAGATAGGGAATTAACCATACAAATATGAGTGTAAAATGTAGGTTAATATTGAGATTATTAATTTTATAATTGAAAATAAAATGGAGAGATATATGTAGTTAATTTACTTTCTATTTTATTTTACTCACTACGTACATCATAGTCTTTATAAAATATCTTTGTAACTTCTCAAATTAGGAAATAAGAACTCAAAACCTATGCAAATGTTGTCGATGAAGCTCTAAAACCACCTAAAATCATTTTCCTACACCTATAAATGTTTTTTATGCATTTCAACATCATACTTTTTTATTTTTTACCACCTAAAATCATTTTCCTACACCTATAAATGTTTTTTATGCATTTCAATGTTCTTGGTATTGTACATAAATCCATTATTTGATTCTCCTTGATTTAAAACCCATGTTTCACATTCAACACAAAATTAACTTGGAAAAAGGGGTTAAAATATGGATTGTAAAACCCAAACTACTCCCCACTGATTGATTTAGAATTTTTACATTATAATACTATGCATGGGGATCAAACTATATGTATTTCTCCCACCTAGGGGGGTGCACTCTCAATCATGATCCATTAAAATGTAGTGCAATACTTTGGTTTTAAACACCTAAAACATGTAAATTTTACATTAGTTTTTTATTAAAACTTATCTTTAGGGTTACTCCTTTGTGGGTTTTTAAATGTGCATGATTTATTAGGTTACTATATTTTTTCACATTGTTTGTCAATTAGAGGATACTCTAGCCTAAGTTAGGTCAAAGTCGACTCATGTCCTGAGTTCTTATGTAATTCATGATCATGACATTTTTTGCATGTGCATGGTATATATAGATGTTATTGAGCTTTGTTTCATTATTTTTATCATGAGTACATATATTTTTTGAAATTTCATGATTTTTACCACACATCTATTATTATTTTTTAGTGCATGCCTAGTTGATATATCTACTTGATGACACTTGTATACCCATTTCCTTATATTATATGCTTCATACATGCTTTGAGGATAAAAAAATTTTATGATGACATTTTCTTTATCATTTTCTTATACATTATTACATTTTTATATATAAAACATGGCGTACATAACTCTTTCTTTTGATATGAATGATTCACATGCTTCATCCCTCATATCAAAATTTTGACATATAGTGGTACTATAATAGATATTTAGGCCATGATATATTTATAGTTCACACTATGGGTTTGATTATGTGATTGATATTTTAAGGGATTGTACATATCAATGCAAATGTGAGGAATATATTGGGTATTATACATAATTATGATAAATATTTGAGGTATTCTATAACATTATAAGATTGGTTATATGGGATAAATTGAATAGATTTACTAGATAAAGTAGTTGAAAGACATTACAAAACATTATGATAGACATATGATATCATTTATATCAATTTTAGGTACATATGGATCATATTTTATCCATGAATGTTGTTCATAAAATATATCTTATATTTATATATTATGGATCGATGATGAATGAAAGTATTATGTAAGCACTTTGGAGCTAAATTCTATTTATAGTTGTTGATCCTTGTAAATACAAACCCTTTATGGGGTTCCACCTTTATATAAAAATATTTTTTTGGGTTACAAAAGCTAATTATTATATTAATATTAATTCAATTTATATTTCTATGGTGCCCAAATTTCATCACTCCTCTAATGGTGGTTGAGAAATTAATATTATTTAACTGATATTTCAATAGGTTACCTCTCCTTGAGGTATAATATCCCCATTGAATTATTTAAACATGTTCAATATATGGAAACTTGTTTCACATACCCTAAAGTGTATAAAATTCTTTAATTTTAAATTTCATATGTTTCCATGATTTAAATTATTTTAGATTGATTATATTGAGACTACATTAATCTATGTGGTGTTTCGTTGTAGATTTTACATGGAGTAAGTGGTGCATTTGAGGAATACCTACCAACATAAGGAGTAGTCATCATAGGTACCAAACAAATTATTTTATACTTTTATTATATAATTTTTAATATTAAAATAAAATAAGGGCATCTATAGACACATGATTTTATTATTAAATTTTTTGGTAACATCAACTTTGTCATAATTTGACATGGATTTTGAATAAAAATTTGTCTCTTGTAAACACTTTTACCTATTCCTTAACCTACCTAATATCTTGTCCAACCCAATTTATCAAATTCACATATTTAATATCACATTAGACTCTAAAATAAACTTCCAAAATACTCTCACCTATTTTAATAGTTTTAGATGTAAGGTAATCTAAATAAGATCATACTATTAAACACTATATTGTGCAAGATAGGGAATTAACCATACAAATATGAGTGTAAAATGTAGGTTAATATTGAGATTATTAATTTTATAATTGAAAATAAAATGGAGAGATATATGTAGTTAATTTACTTTCTATTTTATTTTACTCACTACGTACATCGTAGTCTTTAAAAAATATCTTTGTCACTTCTCAATTTAGGAAATAAGAACTCAAAACCTATGCAAATGTTGTCGATGAAGCTCTAAAACCTATGGAATTTGATATTTTATAGTCTCCATTAGTAATATCCATATATACTTTTTTATTTTTTACCACCTAAAATCATTTTCCTACACCTATAAATGTTTTTTATGCATTTCAATGTTCTTGGTATTGTACATAAATCCATTATTTGATTCTCCTTGATTTAAAACCCATGTTTCACATTCAACACAAAAATATATTGGAAAAAGGTGTTAAAATATGGATTGTAAAACCCAAACTACTCCCCACTGATTGATTTAGAATTTTTACATTATAATACTATGCATGGGGATCAAACTATATGTATTTCTCCCACCTAGGGGGGTGCACTCTCAATCATGATCCATTAAAATTTAGTCCAATACTTTGGTTTTAAACACCTAAAACATGTAAATTTTACAGGAATTTTTTATTCAAACTTATCTTTAGGGTTACTCCTTTGTGGGTTTTTAGAATGTGTATGATTTCGTGGCAATGTTTCAATAGAATGCAAGTGGATTTACTTAGGTTTTTGAAAATGATTCTCAATGTAATGGTTTAGTAAATGAGACCTTAGGTTTGATTTATATTTGTAAATTACTATGATGCCCATAAGTAACATATGTAACATGTATATACCAGCTCAAGGGAGATTTTTATTAGATCTTATTGGATACTATCAGTAGAGGTGAACCCTTGTGGTAAAATACAATTGACTGACTATTTTAGATAGTGTCTAGAGAAGGAAATTAGTGATTTGGAATGTGGCATCATTTTTTAATAATTATAGGGTGTTATTTAAAAAACTAGGATGATCTTGGATATGTGTATTAGTAATTTTATTTAGCCAATATAATGAGTAAAAAGATAGGAGAAAGTGTGCATAAGAGTCAAATGTGTACACACAAGTCCAAGTATGTCAATATATATCAAAATTGTTTTTTCTAATTATCTAATACCAAATTTATGTATAAAAATACCCCCTTTTTTAATATAGTATTGAAAATTATATAATAAATAAATATTGTACTTTTTATGATCAAATTTAGTGTTGATGGGTATATCCCAAATGTCCTACTTGATCCATGTAAAAAATGAAAGGAATGTTGTATACAATACTATCCACTCATGATTTAAAAATGTAATAATATAAATGTATAAATACTTGATATTAAAAAATCATGGAATGAAAATGCATGAGTATATGTGAACCAAGATGATATTTTTAAAACTCAATTGGATAATTACATGGGGGAAATTATACCCCAAGGAGATATCACTTCTAAAAACATGAGTTGATAAGCATATATGCATATACACTAATTAGAGATGAATAAGTTATAGATATTGAGTAGCACAAAATCCTTTACCACACTACTCCAAATATCATCCTAATTATTTTGGTGGTGTTTAAAACTCTTTTTTATTTAATGATGAAAATTATAGAATAAATAAACTATTAAATTTTGATTTATATGTATAATATATACATATTTGGATGTAAAATTTAATAATTTACAAAATTGGAAATGATATTAAATAATAAATTGACAAAATATATGCAAACCTATGTTATATATAGTTTATTATTGACTATGAAGGTTTATTGTCCATGGAAAACAACCAAAAATAACTACAAAGTATTTGGCATTTGAAAATAGAAATTCAAACTATATTGGGATAAGGATGTGATAAGAGGACATGGTTAGACCATTGTTTTTTATTATAGCCACATCCCAATTGACTGTGTGACATGTTTTTGATGTAGGCATGTGTGGTTGTCTATGAGGGTTTATTGATTAGTTGTGTGTCCTAATTTACCATGTAAAAGACCTATAAAAATCAAAACCCTAGATCATACACATAAACCAAATAGAGATAAAATTCCAAAAGGGGGAATATGGTTAGGATAATATTATATTTATCCTCATAAAACCCTACATAATCTAATTGAAACATCATATGATTGTCTTAAAACCACTTACATAGCAATAACTCTATAATGGGTGAAAAACTAGTCTACAACTTTAATGGTGTCCTCAACTAGCAAATTGAGATAGTCCCACTAATTATTTCACCTTCACACATGAAATCAAGACTAAAAACATTGTGATGGGGAAGGTCATTTTTCTAAATATCATGTATATAGCTTGAATTGAACAAAATAATGTAAACAAAGAAGAAACCCTGAAGTGTTGGGCATAGGCAAGCAAAAAAGAATCACATAACTTCTTAACAATGGTTCATGAAGCTCAGGCTACCAAAAATAGAACTATGGACATGAAATTGGAGTAAATAAAGAGTACTATTATCCCTCAAAATCATTTTCTCTAACTCAACTCCTCCTGACCATACCAAGCATAGATCGTTTAACCATTTTAGCTTACAAAGGAGAGTGATAAGAAAGATAGGAAATTTGGTCATTTTCAAGTATATCAAAGCTTACCAAGCATGGAATTATATTTTAAGACTTCCAAGAGACACTTTTAAATTTACCACATGTTCCAAATGTGTGTTATAGGTTTTATAACTAATTGAAATTCCCTAAAACTACATGATCTTCTTGCTTTCAACATTGCACCTATAGTTTTCAATTCAAAACTACCATCTCTAACATAAAAATGACATATAGGACATTGAAGTACACTTTCAAATACTTTTATTCCTATGGAAACCATACTAATTCAATAAATGACTCAATAAATGATCCCTAGATGACATAATACCAACTATAGACAAATATGACAAAGATAAACATAATGTTCACCTTATTAAGACCATGGTACACATTATACACCCTATTAGACCCATATAACAAGCTTTACCATATAGGGGGTTGACCTAATTTGACTTGTGGTTATACTAGTTAACATTATGGTGATTTCTTAGGGGTGAAAAGCTAGTTATTTCAAAGACCAGTAGCCTTCTCCTATCCATTGGGATATGGAGTCACCATTTTATTGTAATTACAATTAATTACCTTTTAAATAACACCAAAACACACCAAAAAATATAAATAAAACACATAAGACAACACACTAAATAAAACACACTTGTGTTCTCAAGAACACTTAGGGAAAAGACACACAACATAAACAAAGCACACACCTATCCTAGTATGTACAAAATATCAAACACCTAAGATGAATAAAAATAACCATTACTTCAACTAATATCAAATATAATACCTCTTACATCATTTTTATTCTATGAAAACAATCCATCATGTGAAGAATACTTATTAATAAACATTTAATTGTGTAAGTAATCAAATGAATTTCCATATTTAGCTCTTCTTCTACATACAAGTGTGTTTCTTGGATATTTCAAAGGAAATACTCTCTCCCTAAGAGAAATATTTGAGTTTATACTCTTCTTGACTTCTACCATTTCCAATTATAAATTCTTAAACTACAACTTGGGATTCATCACAGTTACCTTAGCTTTACATTCTTATTGAACATGATGTACGTGATGCATAGGAACATCAAGTTTATCTTAATTATGATCCAACATTATTGAAAGTGATTTAACCTTAGGTTGAGGTTTTGATTACTCAAACATAAATTTTTCCACTTTAACTTCATTAGACTCCTCCATGATTGTAACCTCTTTGGCAGTGACTAGGTATTCAACCTCATTATTAACAAGACACTATCCATCGTGATTATAAGATTAATCAACAACCTTATTATTAGATTCATTATTATTAGGAAGGGGATTAGAGTTACTAAATTATTCAAACTCTTTACTTATAACATGAAACCTTTACCAGAAATCATCTTCCTCTTCATGACTATCATCTTCAAGGATTTGTCCATCTTGTGCAAGTAGAATGACATTTTTTTCTCATAATCTTGATATAAAAAAATTTGGATAATATCATCATCATTAATATGAACAAGTTAGTTACATTTATTATTTTTTGAAAAAGAGTTATCAATGCTTACCTCATATTTTTCATATCTTCCTTCATGGATGATGTATGTTCCAAGGTCAATATGCTCAGAGAAAATGTATGGATCATATCCATAAGTGTTAACACCATACTCATATAGGAAAATATTAGATATAACCTTAATATTATAAGATGTTCCATCATGCATATAAGACTCTTCTTGATCATTAATGACATAATTAAGATTACAACTTGCTTCTACATAAGGCTTAATATGAAACTTAGCCAATGGTTGAGTTGTAATGGTTACCTTTTCTCTATACCTTATTTTTAAGGCCAAGAAGGAAAACTAAAATGAGAGGTATCCTCTTATATTGTTTTTTAAATACCTTGAGAGTTAGATAGAAAAGAGAGCAAGCAAGTCAATCACTACATGAAGGAAAACACCTAAACTTTTGGTAAGTCCCACTAACTTATCTAGTGCCCTATAAATTTAAATCACTCCCTTATTTTATTGTTCATATTTTAGACCCAATTTATCTTCCATAATCTTATACATCATTGAGTTACTAGTTCCAATATCCATAATGAAAATGTGAACAAGTTTGTCTCCCACAATGAGAGTGAGGTAGAAGGGTGGAGGATTTTCAGATTTGGAAGAGGATTACAAAATGTGAGTGGGAGAATTTGTGGGGGAAACATGACCATGACTTGATGGTTGAGGATTAAGGTGAATTTAGGAGAGTTGTTCTTGAATAAGCTCCTTTTAACTAGGAAAGTGAAGCATTTCCTAAAGAGAGAGACTAGCCTTAGCATTATTCAAAGAATCAACAATTTTCAAAGAAGGAAAATTTACATTTTCTTGTTTCCTTGAAGAAAAATAATTGCCTTGATCTTGAGGTTATGGACCAATTTGGGTCACCCTTCCATTATTCTATTTTTAAATATGTGCTTAAGTTATAGAGACTGTCACACTTCGACTCACACTTTGTTGCCTTATAAGAGGTTTACTCGAACTTATGTCAAGACCATGATCATCTCCTAAATATTTTATCTTGGATCTGGTATTAGATGAAATTTAAGTATTTTGATTGAGGACATATGTGTCTTCCACTAGGAAGTTTTCAAGTTTCACCTTTTGGGGCTGCCATGTTTAATTTTTGTGCATGTAATTATCATCCTCTACTAAGAATTGAGGTGTAAATCCTCATTGAGAAACTAAATATCCACCTCCATTGGCATCCATGAATTGTCCTTTTTGTCATTCTTCTCCTTGTACCAAGTTACTATGAACCAGGACTATGCCTCTTGTGTTGGAGGTGGAATTTCTATTGTTAGATGGCCTATTGAGGTTAGGTTATCCTGGCCCTCTATCTTGACCATATTTTTTGAGTTCAAAACCTATTTCCTTGTTAAAGATAAGGGTATGGGTTTTCATTAACTCCATACTATATATTGAGTTGAATAACATGATCCTCTAATTCCTTGACCCTTGCATCTAAATCAATAGTATATTTTACCTTCTTGGGGGTAGTTCTAGACTTGGTATTTGCATTTGTGATTTGATCAACACTTGGACTAACAACATACATGTTTTTTAGTATAGGTATGGATAATTTTGGAAGAAACTTTCCATCTTGTATTAGACCATTCCTAGATTTGATGTAAAGGTCATATGCTTCAATTAAGGTGTAACCACCCATAGACTGCAACATTATGGCTATGCCAGTTCTAATAGCCCTTATATATTTAGAAAACACAAAGCTTGTAGGTGGTTTCATGGGAGGAGGTAGACTATTCCAAGTGATTTAAAATATCTCATTTAATTCATGCATAGTCTCCTTAAGACCCATTTTAATTATATTGAGTTAATGAATGAGTAATTTGTGATTACTTTTGTCTTCAAACCTTGAGGTTAGTAACTCTCCAAAATCATCCCAAGTGGTGATACACCCTCCAAGAAATGTCATAAACTAGTTAAGTGCTTTCCCATTAAGGGACATGGAAATTAGTTTAATAGAAATGTTGACCTTAATAACATTATGAAATTTGTATAAGTTTGTTATGTCCCTAATATGCTCACTAATGGTGACATGACCTTCACCATTGAAAGTGGGAACATTTTTGGTAACATTAGGGGGCATATCATCATATGCATTGAGGTGTATGGGATTTTTAGTATTAAAGGTTGGGAAGGTAGTCTATATAGCCATATTATCTTTAAGTTCCTCTTCACTCTCTTAATATTCTTGGATTGAAAAGTCTTATTGTCCTTCAAAGGTTAAGATAGGTTGAGGAGGTTGAATTTCAAGAGGAACTTTAGTTTGAAGGAGTGGGTTTATGGGATTGATACCTCTACTAGTAGATGACTTATTAAGGACAATGACGTATGAATAAAGAAATGATAAAACTTGGTTTACAACTATATATTACCTTGAATGGAGTCATCAAATGCTGAGTAGAACACCATCTATATTTGTGATGTTATCAAGACTAGAATTCACCTTGATAAGATGTATTTTAGATAATGATCCCATCAGGCATGCTAAAATTATTTTCACCAAATATTTCACCCTAGATATGGTTATTCAAGCCTAATATATGATTTTGGAAACATTGGATTACCTATAGTCCTATGGGTTACCTATAGCAGAGGTAAACCTCTATGTTTATGGGATAGCTCCCTAGATTTCTCTTTGTTTACTTATCACCAACACTAATTGCTTGCTTGGATGAAAAGGGGTAGAACTAAAATGAAAATAAAATAATAGAATGAGGTGATACACCATAAATATCTCCATTATACTACTATACAAGTGCACTATGAAACATGACTCACAACACTAGTCTCAAAATCTTGAATTCCTCTAACATTAGTATTTCAAACATGGAGGTGATATGCATTGAAATACTCAAGGTGAGTGAACTAGAGGTCATATTTTAGACACTAAGGCTATTACTTACACTTAAATATAGAAAAAATCACTTGACTACATTTCATGTGACCTGTTAGAGTGGAAACTACTTGCATCAAACATGGAAGAGTTGAGAGAAAGCAAGGATAAATATTAATCACTTGACCTTTCAATATACACCACTTCACACACTTAGAAAAGATAGCTTGTGAACTCAAAATGAGATTAAAAATATTTATTTCAAATGCAAAATATAGTATTAATGTTGACCATTTTTGCCCAATAGGCCAAAATCGGTCCCCTTCTTCCCTTGCTATTCGAAGCCAGTCAATTTTAGGTTGCACAAGTTCAATGCCATGGTTCTTTGACTTGGTTCAACACATTGATTCAGCACCTAGTTCAATAAAACACTTGGTTCATTGGCCTTGGTTCAATCGGCCTAGTTCGATTAGTCAGCTCATTAGCAAGTTCATTGGTGCACAACATTGAATCATTGAACCAATTCAATTCAATGGGTTGGTTTAATGAGGCACCCCCAAAGTCAAAGAGTAGATGCCCTTGTGAAGGGCATGGAACACTTCAATGGAATGCTTTAAAGGGATGTTTTAACTTTCATAATTTTGACTAAAGCAAATTCTTGAATTCCTTCAGACTTTTTGTTTGAAGGAATTCAGGCCGTAGTTCAAAGCAAAGGTTGGGAGAATGTCCACAGACAAAAGTCCTCAGAAACCTAGGAATTAATCTGAAATGGCACAGTGACCCACCAAAGGACCTTGAAGGGCAAGTGCCCTTGTGGGGGACTCTTGGCCCAAATAAAGGGGAACTTTCCAAAGGCCAAAGGGGTCACCTTCCCTTTGGGAAGGTGCTAGGAAGGGACTTCAAGAAAAAAAGACCCGTAGAGAGGGCCAAGGAGGAAAAAGCCCATAAAGAAGCCAGCGAAGGACCCGATGGCATTTTGTCGAGGACGATGACGTCCCAAAAGCTATCAAACTTAAGAAAGTGAATTAGCCATTAGTTTTTAAAGTAATGATGGCTAAATGAATGTCAAAATTAACACAATGAAATAGCTATTTGATTTCAAACTAAAGGGATGCCAACCATGAAAGGAGGCCCAAAAATGCAGTGACCCACCAGAAAATCACCCCTGAGGGCCAAAGGAGCCAAAAAGAGACAAAATAGGGAAAAGACAAAGTGACAAGCATGGAGCAAACAATTTGTCCAAGTGGTGAAGGGGAGCATCGATTCAAGAAGTGACTCCAACAGGTGAAATAATGGCTACAAATTGACCATTAGAGGACACGAATGGCCAACCATGCGACCCTTTTTTCTCCATTTCATATTTATGAGTAGACAAGCTACGTAGGTGCCTTCAAGAAGTAGCCTTAGTTAATGAGGAAATAATGTGGCCATGTCAACAAATGCCTAAAGTCAAAGCCAAGGTTGACATAGCATTTATTTTAGGCAGTCTGCTCTTCCCAATGAGGGGATGTAAATGGGCCACTTGTAAAAAGGGGTGCTAAAAGGGGCTTCCTTTCTTCTCTTATATATTGAGAAATTTTCATTTGAGAAAAGATATCTACCACTTTTGTAAGGCATAGCCCTGGTAAAATTTCACCTGAATCAATAAACGCATTTTTTACCTCTATCTTGGATAGATATTTCTATGTATGTCTTGAGTGTTAGTTTGTGTTTAGTCATTGTTTCTTGATGCTTGCATAGGTCCAACACCAACATATCTATTATCTACAAGGTGCCATTTCTATAGCTAACAAGGAGAGTTGTATTTGGAAGAGTAGAATAGAAGAAATTACTTATAGTGTGCATTTCACATCACCTTGGTGAATCTCTATTTTTTGTGTTTTCATGAAAGCCTCCCTGCCAAATTTCTAGCAGCCTGGTCCTTCTGCCAAGTGTGAAGTGTATGTATGTATTTGTCTAATTTTAGTGTGAGGGTGAGAAGGTCAACTTAGTTTGGTGCATCACCTCATTAGAGTAGTTTGTTTTCTTGCAATCTTTCTCCCTTTTCACCCCCCATTATATATCTATATATATGTATGTTAGCACTTGCTGGAATGAATATGATGAATCAAAGGGAGCTAGCCCTTATCTAGAGACTCTCCCCTCTAGCTTCACCAGTCCCATAGGTGAGAGGGGAGTTTCCATAGTTGCGTGAAGAAGGCAAGAGCTTGGCCTCCTACCAAGGGTGAAATCTTCTACGTTAATAGTTTTGGTATGCTCGGTGGGACCAACTAGGACAGGTTTTGTCCAAAGAGTTGAAGAATTTTTGGTGTGTTCTTCAACTGACCAGCCTTTGGAGGCTTTGCATCAAACACCAATGGTGACTCTGAGTTGAATCTGTTGGTTAAGCAGCCTGGCACTATCAAAAATCTTACTTTTATATGTATAATTCTTTTGCACAAAATCATGGACCTTATATTCCCTTATATGACTATGATTAGGCTCTATATATTTATGCAATCCCCTCAAGCAGCTCTCTTAGTTGCCTTGTAATGATAATGTAGGTGGTGCTAGAGTTTGAGAGGTAGACAATAGAGATTAATAGATTAGAGGAGCAGTACGGGTATCAGTAGGAGCTAACGTATAAAGAGGAGTGTTTGTTTAGGCAAGCACAGGCCTTACAGTCCTTGGAAGAGGAGGTAGCAAAATGGAGAAATCCATTTATCCAAGGTAATCAGCCTTGCACATCCTTTCATATTCTAAAGAAAGCCCCTTCTTTTACACCAAATCCTTTCTATCAAATATCACTTGCTCAGTCTAGCTCATCAAATGCATCTACTCCCACACCCGTGCACCTAGCTTTCCAACACTAGAGGGCATCAAAACAACCTCCCATGGAGATGAACCTTCTAAACTCCTTAGGTTGTGAATCTTCCATTGGGGGGAATACCACCAGCCAACACATCCCTCTTATAGAGACTCTTCCAGTGCATCAACAGTCTCTTCCTTGCATTCCTCAACCTCCCCAAGTCTTTCAACGTGATGTGTAGATTCCAAGTTGGAGGAAGGAATGCCAGGAACCAACTCAAATCCTTGAAGAGGATGATGTTGATGACCTCCAAGAAAGACTCTTTTAAGATAATTTGGCCAAACAAATTAAATATTTAGAAGCTAGGATGAGACTACTTCTTGAAAGAGATAAAACTTCTAGACCTTGTAGAGGAGCCCCAGGACCTTGGAGAAAATAAAGTTGTTGCCTATTCATAGGAGCAAAATTCTAATTATGAGATCCTAAATTGGGGAAAAATAGTAGAGGAGGAGAAGCAAGGTTTTTCTCAAAACCTTGAAAAAGTTAAAGCTACTCCTGCTCATGATAATGCTGATGACCTCCAAGAAAAGCTCTTCCAAGAGGATCTAGCTAGGAGAATTGTAGAGTTGGAATCTAGAGAGAGATTCCTCAGCCAATGTGTGATGGATGGTTCAGACCAAATAGCACATTCCATGTTTGAACACCCCCCACCTACACATTTCCAAGAGAGATATTAGGCCACACCTGATATAGATGAAGTGATAACCAAGTGGAAAGAGGAGAATCATTTGATTCTAGCTCAAAGACTACCTCCTCTCCCACATGCTTGTCCCACTTCACCCCTTCTCAAGGAAGAACCTATTTTTTAGGAGATGAGTGAGGAGTAGAAGATCCAATCTATAGTTCTTCAAGAGGCTATCATGAGTGACAACAAAAAATAAATCATCATCAATGCTCCTTATGAATACCCTATCAGTAATGGAGAAGACGTAGGTCTTACATATATGCAGATGTTCTAGCAATATGAGGAGGAACAAAAGCATGGTGAGCTCTCTTCCTCTCTATTTGATGAACTTCCTTGTTGTTTTTATGATGAGGATGACTATGATAAGGAGCCTAAGTTAGAGGAGGATTAGGAGGATATCTTTGAACATCTAGAGATCCTGATCTTTGAGGGGGAAAAGGAGAGGTCTGTCTTCCTTGAGGAAAACTTTGAAGAAGAAAGTTTTGAATAGAGAGGTGATGTTTTGTGGGATGAGCAATCATTTTGTGAATCTAATTTAGACATCACCACAGTCACCCTTCTTCAAGAAGGCCAAAAGGAAGTAGAGGATGAGTATGATAGGATCTTCAATGAGGTAGAAGGAAACAAGTTAGACCATGATGCATTACAGAGGGAGTGTGCATATCAAAGGGCTAACAATGATGAGCCAACAACCATTGATTTCTTGGTGAAGAGCACTAATATGAAGGGCCAACATTCAACAAGCTTCCAAGAACAAGTAAGATATACATATGTTGGGATCATGTTCAAGTCTGATTCACTCAGATACCAGCCAACTCAGGTGACAGGCAAGAGGAGCAAGTCACCAAATCTCCTTTTCTTTCAACCACTTGTCTGCCACCATAAGTTTGCTTGCAAAGAAGGGGACTTAAGAAGTTTTCCCTTTGATCTAGGAGGGAGGCAAATATTCTTGGTTAGTTGTATATAGTAGTTCACTTTTAGTTTCTTTTCCTGCTTTCCCTAAGTGCAGTTGCATAAGTAGTGTTTTTTAGCCTTGTGTGTTTCCCTTTGCGTGTGGGGTAAAAGGCTCCATGTTTGATTCTTGGATATTTTGGGGCTATTGTTGGTTTTTTTAAGTTATCATCTAACTCTGTGCCCAATGGACTGCAAGGCAACTAGCCTTTAAGCATAGTAGGCATGCTTCCCTTGGGAGTCACCAATTTGTTGACCATTTTTGCCCAACAGGCCAAAATTGGTCCCCTTCTTCTTTTGCTAATCGAAGCCAGTTAATTTCAGGTTGCACAAGTCAATGCCATGGTTCTTTGGCTTGGTTCAACACATCAATTTAGAACCTAGTTCAATAGACCACTTGGTTCATCAACCTTGGTTTAATTGGCCTAGTTCAATCAGTCAATTCATTGGTAAGTTCATCAGCGTGCAACGTCAAGCCATTGAACCAATTCGGCTCAATGGGTTGGTTCAATGAGGCACCCCCAAAGTTGAAGAGTAGATGCCCTTTTGAAGGGCATAGAACACTTCAATGGAATGCTTTAAAGAGATGTTTTAACTTTCAAAATTTTGACTAAGGCAAAGTCCTGAATTCCTTTAGACTTTTTGTCTGAAGAAATTCCTTTCGACAAAAAGTATGAAGGAATTCAGGCCATAGTTCAAAGTAAAGGCTAGGAGAATGTCCATGGATAAAATTCCATGGGAAAATGTCCATGGACAAAAGTCCATGAGAAAATGTCTACGGACAAAAGTCCATGGGAAAATGTCCGCAGACAAAAGTCTGAGGAAACCAAGGAATTAATCCAGAACGGCACAACGACCTGCCAAAGGACCCCAAAGGGTAGGTGCCCTTGTGAGGGACTCTCAGCCCAAATAAAGGGGCACTTTCCAAAGGCTGAAGGGGTCACCTTCCCTTTGGGAAGGTGTTAGGAAGGCACTTCAAGCAAAAAAGACCTGCATAGAGGGTTATTTATTATCCTCTTATGCTCTCTCTCTCTAAGCATCCTCTTTTTTATCCACTCTACACACTACCAAAGCAGGCCTAATTACCTTGCTTTTATACAAGTCACTTGATCATATCCTTCTAGGTTGGATACATAATAAAATCACTTATGTCAACCATGAATAGGTATTTAAATATTAAAAATAACATTATTTAATTGTGAATCAATTACTATAATATATTGGCAATGCATCAATTAGCCCTTACTCCTCTTTTAGGCTTATGGAGACCCAATTAGCCTTGTTTGCAACACATTACCCTTTGATCTTTCTTGAGTCTTATATAAAAACCTCACATGGTATGTAAAAGTCAAACACTACTCTAATATCCATTATTCAACTTTAATTTAGGTTTACAAAACCTTTTATGTCCAACTACCACTTGAACCCTTACTCAAATCACTACATATAAAAGGCCTACACATATACAAAAACTTTGTCTTGAAAAACTAAGGCATATACCCAATTTTTTTTAAAATACCATGGAAATAAATTATATATTAAAAATCCTAATGAACTCAAGGTCATCACAAACTTATTCTGATGCTTCACCTTAGGGTAAATAGGCTCAAATACCTCTTTGCAAGGTGTTCACTCAAAACTACCAACTGACTCCAATGCATAGTTAAGGAACCATGAAAATATGACATATGACATATGATTGAAAAAATTTAAGGGATTTAAATGAATTAATATAATTTTATAACATCCTCATAGTAACCTCAATTAATTAGATCATAATCTCTAATGAAAACTACTAGTCCTACAAACCAATCTTCTAACCTTCTTTCTCAAAGACTCTATTCAACCAAATAATCCATTTTAGATTCAATGTGCAACCCTATTAAAATAAATTAAAAGATTATGAAAATCATGGATAGGTAATTCAATACCCAAAAAACATCATCATGAATTTCAATGCATCACTCCATGAAAACACATCAAAAATCATCTTCTATCTGATTTCTTCACTATTTGTACCATAGGGTTTGTTAGTAACTGACCAACTTTGATCAAAAAAATTTAAAACCTAATATATGGAACCTATCCATAAATATTCATGAACATTAAATATAATTCTCACACTTTGATCTTCGTCAACTTAGCAACATTGACTCAATCAACTTTATCTTCTATAGTAAATTTTTGAAAGACAAGCACTTTTTTATAGGTTATGCTCTCTCATCTAAGAAACCAATCATACATAGAGATGCTTGGGAGAGTTTAATTCAACCTAAAATAACTTATATGATCATATAAAATCATTATGATCTCTTTGGAACAATATCTTAAATATCGGGTCACTATTAGGGTTTTATGAAGGTTTACACTAACTTCCAATCTTAACAATCATTCATAAAACTTAGCCCCTCTTTCTATAAACCAATTCTTAGAAATTTGAGATATAAACCTTCCTCATCTACCATGAATATCTAATAATCTCATGTATATGTTGTGTGTGATAATGATCACTAAGAAAACTATATCGGGTAGACAACTCTTCATTTTGTGCACTAGAGAAACCTTGAAATACTTTTTCAAGCATTTTATTGAAAATTAAGACCTAAAAATTCTTTCACATAATTAAAACAACTTGACTCACCATTTTCAATGTTTAAAAACTTAGTTATGTCTTGTATATTGATCTTGTTACCTCATCTAGCCACCACCTCTCTTTTTGCTTTCTAAGCCTTGACCTACAAGTCTTATTATGCCTTAAATCTAATGTAGAATCCATCTTGAAATTATCCTATGCTTCAATGTCTCTTGTATATGATCAAGTAACCTCATACACTCACTATTCTTCAGAAATTTAACATGAATTCTTTAGAACTACTTAAAAATCTTTCAAGCTTGATTGTAGCATCTTTAGATCTACATACATAGATCTTAAGAGCTAACCTTTTACTCATCTTCAAGGTCATCAACACCTCATGTATAGTCTCAAACAATCTCTCTCATGCTCAAAAACTATCAAGTATTATTTATAGCATTAACTTTGAATCATTCTCATCTTTGTAGCTCATTCAAATCATCTTCATAACTATTTACATAGATCTTTAGAGTACATTGTTTCTTCTTTAGAGGTCAATCATTTCATCTTGACACCTACAAATACTATCTCATAAGGCCTATACAAATCATTAAAAGATGATTTAAATTTGTTGTAATAACCTATACTCACTCATTTTTCTTTATTAATGATTTCATTCAAGCTAATATTAGAACATTCTTTAAACAACATTCATCATTGCTTTATTACAACAACAGTCACTATGCTAACAATCAGAAATCCTCATATACATACCTCAAGGCTTACTTGATTAGGCATATTCACAAGAACCTTTGACATCAAATGAAATTATATTGACATCAATTAAATAACCATAAATCTTCACTAGAACCTTTGACATCAATGATAACATTAAATATCAAAGCTCAAACCTTAATGACAATGCTCAACAATCTCTTTCTCAATGAAAGATAATGCTCAATAGTGTAAATATAACATTATGTAATATCATATGATCATGTGGAGAATATGATACCATAGTAATGTATGTGTAAATCAAGGCATGGAAATTTAATGTATATACCAATGTATAAGTGATGTACATAGTATAAGGGGAGTTGAATAACATAGTAACAATGCATGATATAGATCATGGCACCCCTCAATGTTAGCAAGATCAACAAATGAAATTGTTAGTGTCACACATAGGCCAAGATCCACATACAAGGGACATAAATTTTTGAAAAAAATAATGGCATGGACCACACACAAGCGGACATAAAAAATGTCACAAAAAAGTGAAATCAAGTATGTTGCATTAAAAAATGCCAAGGGCCACATACAAGAGAACATAAAAATGTTGTAAGGGACATCAAGGATGTCACATAAAATAAGGACAAGATGCCACACACTATAGTCAAGAATAAATAATTTTATCATATAAAATAGTAACTACATCAATGGGGCATAGAACAAGGAATTAATCTATGCCATCCATATGCATCAATGTCACATAGTAGTATAATAGCATATCCATGTATCACTATGTAATAAATGAGTAACTAGCAAGGCATGTGTAAGCAATATAGGTAGCTCAACATGGTATAAATTTAATGTAAATATATAGCCTATAAAATTGAAACCTATGAAATAAGATGCCCCTAGTATCTATAAACACCTAAAATTGGACATCAATAACCTCCAACCAGGCTTTTGACCAATTTCTATTAAAATACATAATTTGGCTTAAAAACACTAAAACACATTAAATGATTAACATTTTCCATATATAAATTCTGAATTTGGCTATATTATCACTAAATGGGGTAATTTATTTTATGATACAACTAACTTTGATCATATCAATTTGATTCTAAATGACATTTTCGCACCTAGGTGGTCTGGATTGCCATTTTTTACCAAATTTTTTGCATGAGACAAGTGCATTTGTTATTTTATGTTGAAAAAATACTAAACGGGATAATAGTTACAATACATCTAACATCACATCCTAATTCCAATCTAATCAAATTTTAATCCAATAATATGTCATTTTGGGCAATTTCATTAATTTGTGCATCAATTGCCAAGATTTTCACCAAAATTGATAAATCATGTTTAAGGCTAATTAATTTGAATCAAGAGCTTAAGTTAATTTTCCATGGAACTTGTTGAATATTTCATTAATGGAAATTGATATTGAATATCTGCATCATCATGTGACATCATTTTTTAGGAAGGCATCCCTATGCCATAAATGCATAAAATATCTAATTAATCCCTCCCATGCCTCTTTAATGCCTCTCTATCCCAAATATTTATGAGGTAATTTATTGATTTTAGCCTCCAAAATTTAATGGATTCTTATCCACACATATTCATCTTGAAATGGATAGTTTAGGTTCATTCTGATCAATTGTAAAAATCTATAAATAGAAGGCCTCACACTCATAATTTTAAGCTCTTTCAAGCCAAAGTTATCATGCACAAATAAGTCCAAAATCTTGGATAGTGTAAAGTTACCATGAAAAAATTATTCAAATGCCTCATAAAATTAGTGTTATTATGCCAAATTATTGAACCAAGCCAAATCCATCACAATCCAAAGGTCCCAAGGAGAGAAGGAGCCAAACAACTCCATTGGTGAAGATTATTTGATACAAAAGCTAAGCAAGCCACTCTATGAATCATTTGGAATCTCCAAGGAAGGTAAAGTAAGGTTTATTTCATGTTTTAGTTGTTTCTTTCATATGTATGTTTGTTAATAAGCTCCCCTTAGTGTCTAGGCCTAGAGATGTCATGCTTTTTAATGTGTTATTTTGATTTCATTTTGAAATAATACTTGATCTAACCCCCTCTCTTGATTAAAATTCTTAGTTCACATAATGGCATGTCTGGTGGGACCTAAGACATCCTATGTACCATGAAGATCAATGTGCAAGTATTAAGTTGATATTTAGAGGCTTAAAACATTTTAAAGTGGATTTTATAAATTTATTTGGTCATATTTCATCTTCATAGGTTTACACAAGGATCATAAATAGTCAGGTATAACCACTAATGGTTAAGTATAATTTATGATGGTTAGGAAGTAACCAATGATTATCAAGAAGTAACTACCAATAGATAGGAAGTAACCATTGATAGTTAGGAAGTAACTATTGACAATTAGAGGTGACCACCAATGGTCACTGTGTTTTCTAAAACAAAAACTTGAGAGCACTTAAACCAAAGTTAATGGTTTCATTTTCAAAAGTTCTTCAAAGCTAAACAACACTCTGACCATTTCCTTGTAGGGCCTACTTGAAAAATGCCAAATCATGCTTAATTATATATTTTTAAACCTATTTTGGGATGATTAAAAATAATTAGGAATCTTTCATTTGGTGCTTAAAGAAATTTTTAGGGTGTTTAATTGAATAGTTTTGTTGTTATTATTTCAAAGTTTTGTAACTTAAGGCCAAGGGGCCAAAGAACACCACTAAATATTTAATTTTAGTGCTCTAAAATTTAACTCACTTCTAAGTTTTTATTTTATGGAAGTTAATAATTATTTGCTTAGTTAGATTTGTTTGAGAAAAAAGGAATTTATGTGTGTATGCTTTCCCCCCATACCCTATAGGGAACTTGTGGGATCAAAAGCACCAGTTTCATTGTAAAGTGCCTTAGTCTAAATGCATAAAAGAGATGTTTTGAAGGCTTTCCCCAATACTCCTATGACTTGGGTGATCTAGAAATAACCATAAATCTCTTTTACTGAGTTTTTATTTTTATTGCATCTTGGCTTGTGAGGGGGACTTCATTACCTCCCATAAGTTCTATAGGGAAGATTTTACCCAAGGCTTCATCTCCCAACATCATATTCAACCCCTCTCCATGGGGTGTGGGGTGGGGTGGGTATATAAACTGGGATCCCCTCACTAGGATGATGGTTTGAGTGGTTAAACCATCTCTATTAGTAGAGGCTAAGCTTGAGATGTTTGAACATGTTGGAAATCACACTACACTGAGTAAGTGATGGATATAGTGGCTGTAAAAATGCAAGACCTTTTTATAACAAGCCATATGACATGGACCCAAATTACGTGCACCTATTTTTTTTGCTAAAGTGAAAGTCATATGCATTTTATTTATTTATATGTTTAAAATTTTGTTAGTTTAGTTAGCCCCACTTTGCCACACCTTGTCAGTTTAAGGATTAATACTATTAATTAATTGATTTGTCTTTGTCTTAGATTACTTGGTCTTGTTTGGAGTCAAAATTGTTTGTTAACAAAAGGTTACATAAACAAACACATTATACACCACATTTCCTAAACAATGAGGCATTATGCTACCCATGTGAAAATCATCTTTTTCATTGTTCAAAAATTTATCATAAACTTTGTGTCATATCTACCATTTTGGTGTAGTTATGTTACCCATTTGAGTCTAGAACATTTGACTAATTTTCTTATGTCTTTCATTGATAATTTAAATTTGAAATTTCACCTTTATAAGTTCATAAGGTTAATGTGTTAAGTGGTTTCACTATTTTCACTAAACTTGAGGGAACTTAGGTTCAATTTCCAATTTAGTTTGAGATATTCTTTTAGACTTATAATCATTATCATCATTTGGTAGGACTCACTTCATCTTGTGTATCACTCATGCTTTGATTCCTAGGCTACATTTTGTACTACCTTTCCTATTTTCCATTTTCCTTGAGTCCGTTTGATACCATACTTTTGCCTTATATATTTGTCAAACTTTGTGTATGTGTCATTTGAGTTGAGGAGAATAGTGTTATGCTGCCAAAATCTTCTCAAACCATTTAGCCTTAGATTATTGAAGAAAATATTTGTCACACCTTTTGATCATTTTAGAATTTTTACATTTCTTAAATTATTTATAAACTTGTTTCATAGGCCTATTTTCATAATATCCAAGTTTTTCCAAAATTCCAACCAATTCGAGTTTTCTTTATGAACCTTTGTCTAGTGTAGTTATGCCATTTACTTTTCTCTAGCTTATTAGTTAAAATAGTCTAGTTTATGCCATTAGTTTGGAAAAAATAAACTATCTCCAAGTGCATTTTATTTCATATCTCATACCCATTGATAAAGTTTATGTCCAAAATTCAAATGCCTTGTTTTTTTAGAAGTGTTTCAAATATGTTAGATTAAATATCTCATCTTTTATTCAAAGTCTACATTTTGATGTTATTTGGACAAAAGTCCTAGCATAGTTTGTTTGAGCCTAGATTTTGACATTGTGTTTGGCCAAAAGATTTAGTAACTTTTTTTTTTACTAGATTAGACTCATTTAAAACACTTTGATTCTAGAATCTAGAATTATGATTTTTGGTCCATCTACTTGAACTTTTTGTGTAAGACATGTAACATTGGACATTTGGCATTATATTATTTTATCACAAATTATTGCATCAAACTTTTTGGATATAGATATCCATCCTTTTGACTAGGTTAAATCAAGTTTGAACCTCTTTTTTAGACATCACTTTTTCAGAGTTTGTATAACTCTATTCCTTTTAGTTGAGAAACATTTAATATAGATCCCAACATATCTTCATACACTCATAATGGCCTCATATACAATATGGGATTTAGTAATGTATTTTCATAGGATGAAATGGTTCAAGACCCCTATGTAGATAATGTTGCTTATGAGATAAATCCTTATCCATCTTATACCACTAAAAAAGGGGTACAAAACCAAGACCCATTGGATCATTATTTGGTTAACACACCTCCATACTTAGATCAAGATCATGAGATAATAGAGCAATACCTAGCTATAGTACCTATAATTAAATAACCATTTATTCAATAGTCATACTATGTTACTACACCATAAACATATGATCCTTATCTATTTGAGTATCACTTATTAGAAAAAAAGGATGAGATTTTGGTTAGAGATATAAAAGTAGGGGATAATTTTATATAAGACTTCCCCCATGATAATTTTACAATTCTAGTAAGAATGCCTTACAACATATTGTATAGTCAACAAGATTCTTCTAGAAATCCTTTAGCTCTAGCCCCAATGACATATCATGACCTTAGTATGTTTGTAAGAGGAAAGGACCCCATGGAGGATCAATTTTTATAGATTCACACAACATACCAAACTTAATTGAACCTAACACATAATTTTAATCAAATGACCATGTCAAAAAAGCCTCTCATAGATTTAGTTCCTTCAATAGGAGTGTTGATAGATTTTACTAGTCAAGCTAATCAGGGTATAGACCCATTCATGAAATATAATTTGGTCAAAAACTTATTCCATATATTAACCATTGAATAAGTGTCTTCTACTTCTACATAGAGTACTAAACAAAATCTAGTGGGCAATGTTCAAGCAATATCCAATCCAAACCAATATGGTGTAAGTACACAAACAACTAGTCCACAAATAAGTGTACCTTTATTTAAAACCATTATTGGTTCTCAAAATCAAGGAGTAGGAATTTATACATCCCAACCTCAGCCAACTAATACCACTAATCCTCATCTAGCTACTTCTTCAAGCACTCAACCAATAGGGTTAGGTAGTCAGCCAACAACCAATGTCATGCCTCAATAATAGAATGTGATGAATCGTACTCCACCCTAATAGGTAATGAGTAGTGTTCCCAAATAATAAGAATAATTAAACATACCAATGAAAGAAATTTAGAACATATTTCCACCTAAATAGAGGAAACTAATGTTCCAAATCACTAGGTAGTAGAAAACATACCTCTTTCCTTGTAAACTAATATACCAATTCAAATCCAAATAATGTCTAATCAATAGAATACAACTATTGGTCAGCAAAAAATGTTGAATCTTCAACATGCATCCAAACTCTAATTGGGATTCATGCAACAAAGAGGTTTTAATGTTCCTCAAGTACCAATTAGGCAACCTTTACCTTTTATGTAGAATGTGCCACTAATTCAAAGATAGGGTCTTGGTTCATAAGTACCCCCTCAACATCAAGGTTTGATTAGTCAAAAAAATGCCCCTATTAAAACTCAATAGGCATAATAAAACTATATCCCTTCATCCTAACCTCAAAATCCTCAAAATAAATCCTATATACCTAATCCAAACTAGAATACAACACCATAGTACATGCAATTCAATCATCAAACCCTAATCCATGCATGTTTATTCCTAGTCTATTTCCCAACCAAGCTAATGTATACAAGAAAATACCTCCATTATACCTCAATCAAAGTGCTCCACTTGTGATCGCTCAACCATCTACCTAGGCCAATATTCCACCTCAAACCAATGTTCCCTCTAGTTTCCTAGCCTAGGAACTATAATAGATGAAGGATGTGATTATTGCCATCCATGTTGGGAAATAAACCAATAACTTTAAGTTGGATGTCATGCATTCTTATATGTTTAACATGGAGTACTTGTAGATACCATTTCCTCTAGGATATGAACCACTAAACTTTGATAAAAATAAGGGGAAAGGTGACCCCAAGGCTCTTTTGACTGAGTTTTTTTTACATGTCAATCATTGGCATATAAAGACATAACTTTTTTTTTGTTCCCAATAAGTCTAGTAGGATAAGAATTATAGTGGTTTTTGAAGTTACTCAAGAATTCTATATCAAATTTTGATGATCTTTCAAACAAGTTTGTGTAGTAGTTTTCATATAATCTCAAGAATGAGATTTCATTGGTTAACTTGACACAAGCTAAGATAAAGGTCGGTGAAATTTTTTCAAGTTATATATAGCGATGAAGAGCCCTTGTAAGTTGATTCACTCATAGTTTACCAGATAAATAATTAGCTACTATGTTTACCAAAAATTTGAACAATGAGATATCCTATCATCTAGAACTATAGTGTACGCATACCTTGAGATCATTAACAAAGGTTTTTTGATTGAGAGATACCTTATTAATAAAGGGATCATCAAGCTTACTTCATAAAATCATAATCAAGGTACCAATTAAGGAAATGGCTAAAACTAGCATCAAGTCCAAGTTCAAGCATCAAAACTAGCATAGGCCAATAACTATGAAAAATTGAAGCCTTTCAATCACAATAAAAATGTTGTTGGAAATAGAGTAACAGAGTTGAGACATGTATAAATGGTGCAAACACCGTATGCTCAAACCATGTAGTATATGCAAATTATACCTAACCCATAACCTTTTCATCAAACACGACAAGTGTAATAACCTAGGCCCACATAACAAATATAACAGCCTTTGCCATTATAAGCCCCTCTTCTAAGGAGAACAGTGCTTACTCATCATGTTTTTAGTGACCTTGGAGAACCTATTTAATCTATGTTTATCAAGTTTTCCACCACTAATATGATTAGCTAGCCTATCCTAAATTACTATCTTCAGGGAATTCCTTATATTGATTGATACAACCAAAATGAATTTTATGAATATCATCAAGTTAATGGCCATAATTTATGTCATTGTGTACAAATCAAACATTTGATTCAAAATATGTTAGATAATGGGGAAATAACATTAGATGGTGGTGCTTCCACTTCAAATAAAAACCTCTAAATATTTCAAAACCCTTTTCCCCAACATAATAACCAGCCATATCAATAACAACAATAATGACCATTGAAATACTAACAATAATAACTTCAACAACCAAGGCTGAACCAACAAAATCAATAGCAGAATCACCAATAGCATAACCAATAATGTTTGAACAATGGATAAAACTAAGGTCATAATAGCAACAACCAATAGACATACCATGTAGTCATACATGATTATAATATGGTTGTAGGGTTGTAGGTCATATTGTAGGAGGTCACATTAACACCATCTCCATCGATCTAAGACCAAACACTAATTGATCAAGACCTATGCTAAACAATGCCAATTTAACAAATCACATTGTTAATCCTTCCTTGACTGGGGACCACATACAGGCATATTATCAAGTAGGGATTACTAATTTTTGACCCTATACTGATAACTTGTCATTGCCTTGTGACCATGCACAAGTGCACCAACAAATGAGACTTATCCTATCTGGTCCCCCACCATCACCATCATTTGTTATCAATCATAGTCCTATATTTAATATTGATTTTACAATCACAACTTAAAGGTCAAAGATTACCATCCCAAGCCCACAACCATCTACCACAAAAATCAATATTAAATATAGGACTATGACAAGTAGCTGATTGTTATGATAATGCAAAGTATTTTATTCCAAATAGGATCATGAAGAATTAAGACTATAAAGGAGGAGGCCTCAAATTAAATTAACAAGGAACACTTGAGCCATTTTTTTATGATTAGGTATAAAAGACCCTGTGAACTTGAATTTAAACTTCTTAGGGATGACCCCATGTACATTAATCATGTTCCATTTCCATTGAATAGTGTTGATGATGCTGATAGTGAAGTAGAGTATGATCATAGCCTTTTTAATGACCTAGCTAAGACTAAGCTATTTAACCCTCATTTCATTTGTACCCTTAGACAAATCATTCATCATAACCCACTGCTATGTATTATCCCTAAATGATATATTGGGATCACCAAGAATATAACATTCCAATTAATGAGTTTCAAAATGATGAGGCTTTCTATGATTTTGTAGGCCTTAGAGATAATGTTCCATTGGGGGACCATAATCAAGGTTCTCAGTCAAGTTGGATCCTAAAACCTATTTTGGAGAGCAGATGAATACCCTTAGCCAAAAGAAAATAATTAAAACATTAAGGCCCCAAAGTGAAAACCTATTTGAAGTGCTTTCTACTAGATAAAAATTAAATAAAAAGGCTAGTCTAGTGGTGAAAACCTATTTCAAGCACCATTAAATAGGGGCATTCAACCTTATTCAAACATAGCTTAGGAGGCCACTAATGATGAACTTGTCTATGGGTCTGAGTTTAGTTTTGAAAAACAATAATATTTTTATTGAATCATATAGGATTTTCCAAAAAAAATTGTTACATGGCCAAACCTCCCATTGGGGGACTCTGATTCATCATGCCTAGGGGAACTCAAAGAGCCAGTCCTAATAGAGGAATATAATATTTCCAATTAATTCAAATCTTTTCCCATTATCCTTGAAGATGGTTCAACCATTCTAGTGGAAAACACAAAAAAGGTGAACATTGGGTCCTAAAATGACCTAAAGTGCATCAATCTAAGAATGGCCCCTACTAAGAAGGAACATGAAGTCCTTACAGCCATTTTGAGGGAATTTATTAACATATTTGCATGGGCATATTTTGACATGCTAGGTTTGGACCCCGCCTTAGTTATATACCACCTTGTGGTAAATCTTGATGCCAAACCATTAAAACAAAAGTTTCATAATATTCATCCTTGTATTATTGTATTAATGAAGAAAGATTTGGAAAAACTCTTGAAAGTAGTATGTATTTGGTCAATCAACTATTAAGAGTGGATCTTAGATGTTATACTAGTTAGAAAAAATTAGAAAGCATTATAATCTACATTGATTTTAGAGATATAAACAAAGCTTTCCCCAAGGATGATTTTCCATTTCCAAACATTGACATGATAGTTGACTCTATAGTAGGTTATGCAATGCTTTCATTAATGGATGGTTTTTTAGGCTACAACCAAATCAGGAGAGCACCAAAAGACCAACACAAAATAGTGTTCACCACTATATGAGTAACATTCTATTATCAAGTTATGACATTTGATCTTAAAAATTTAGGGGACACCTATGAAAGAGCCATGACCATCATATTTCATGATAAGATGCATGCCATTATTGAAGATTATGTCGATGACATTCTTGGAAAATCAAAAACCAGGGTTGATCATCTAGTAGTGATACATAACATATTTGAAAGACTACATGATTAAAAATTTAGACTTAATCCTAATAATTGTATCTTTTGATTCACATCAATAAAATTTCTAGGCTTCATTATGTCTCGTTGAGGCATTGAAGTTGACTCAAAAAAATTCCAAGCCATAATAGAGATACCACCGTTGACTAATTTGAAGCATTTCTATAATTTGTAAGGCAATATCTAGTTTTTATAATGCTTCATATCATATTTAGATGATAAATTCCATAATTTTATGCATCTTCTAAAGAAGGGAATCACATTTCACTAGGATGATCATTACTAGATAGTTTTTCAATAACTAACATACTATCTAATGAATCCACCTATTTTGTTGCCTCCTATGTCAAGAAAACCATTTTTATTATATATATCATCTATGGAAAATGCCTTGGGGACAATTTTGGATCAACACAATGATAACAAAAAAGAAAATACTATGTACTACTTAAGTTGTACACTGGTCACGTATGAACATAATTATATACCCATTGAAAAAGCCTATTTAGCTATGGTCTTCACAGCTCAAAAATTGTGCCATTACATGTTAAATAATAAGACCATGGTTATTTCAAAAGTAGATCCTCTCAATTATCTACTATCTAAAACAACTTTACAAGGCCACATGGCCAAATGGATCATGATTCTTAGTGAATTTGACATCGAGTACATTAACCAAAAATCCATTAAGGGGCAAGTTCATGCAGATCAACTTGTTGAAGCACCCCTTACTGATACAAAGCCACTCATATTACAATTTCTTGATGAATCCATAATGACTATCATTGACACACCTCTTTAGGAGTAGCACTGGAAGTTGTATTTTGATGGATCATTCATAACACATGGATTAGGGGCAAGCCTTTTATTTATTGCACCATAGGGGGATCTAATCCCTAAATCATTTAGGGTCAACTTTCCTTATACCAACAACATGGTTGAGTATGAAGTACTTGTTACAGGGCTTTAACAAGTGGTAAAATGAAACATATCTCATCTCGAGGTTTTTGATTCTTAGTTAATCATCAAACATGTTATAGACCACTTTCAAGCCAAAGATGACAAGTTGGTACCATACAAGGCCATGGTTGACACTCTCAAATTATAGATTAGTAACATTTAGTTTGAACATATACCAAGGGCAAGTAATAGAAATATAAATGATATGGCTACTATTATATCTCTAATTCAACAAATGAACACATCTAAAAAGTATTTATTCCTTGTCGATAATTTGCTAGCACCAACTCATGAACCTTAAACCATCATGATGATTTATGATATTGTTAGTATTATCTCTATTTGGTATCTAAACCTTTAAAACTACCTCCATGACCAAATTATACCACATGACCTATTCCAAAATCAATCCAAATCCTTCATCCACCAAACCACATGTTATACCATACTTGGATCAACCCTTTACCATCATAGTTTTTATGGAACTTTGCTTCATTACTTAACTTCAATAGAATCTACATTAACATTATGGGAAGTTCATGAAGGAGTATGTGGATCCCACACTAGTGGGGTAGTCTTGTCCAAAAAGCTCTTGTATATTGTTTATTATTAGCCCATGATGGATGTAGATGTAACTACATATGTGAATAAATGCAACAAATGTCAATGGCATGCCAATTTGATTCATACCCTAGGCAAGACTTTGAAACCAATGTTGACACCATGGCTATTTTATACATGGGGCCTCAACCTCATTGGAAAGATAAATACAAACTCATTTAATGACCATAAACATATCCTTACCACCACCAAATATTTCATTAAGTGGATTGAAGCTATACCTCTCACTTACATCACTAGAAAGCAAATTTACAAGCTCATTTTCAATCATCTCATTTTCCACTATAGTATCCCTTTTGATATTATATCTAATAATGGAGGATCATTCAAGAACAAGTATGTTGAAAAGCTATGTACTGAGTATAAAATCAAACAACACTTTTCTATGCTATATTACCCTCAAGGTAATGGCTAGGCTAAAGCATCAAACAAAATAATTGTTAGATTGTCAATAATGTTAGTCATGACTGACACATTTAGATATTTCATGTCCTTTGGGAATATTGTACCCATCATCATACACCCACAAGATCCACTCCATATTCACTTATTTATGGTACTAAGGCCATTTTCCCATGGAGGTTCAGTTGCCCTCTCTACGCATATCTTTCAAGCATGTCCTAGATGACAAAAACTATTGAGTAGCTCATCTATAAGAGCTAGAATTACTTGATGAGAAATGCATGGATATGGTGAATAATATCTAAGCCTATCAAAATCAACTTTGAGGCTACTATAATCAGCATGTGAAACATAGAGAATTTGAACTTGGTGATCTTGTCCTTAAAGAGAATCAAAAGAATACCATGGTTGAAAAGAAGCATAAAGGTAGGTTAAAACCCAACTTGGTTGGTCCTTTTATCATTATGACAAAATATGGAATAGGAGAATATACGCTAGCCACACCAGACATAAATGAAATTTATGAGCTAATGAAAATTATCCACCTCAAGTGGTATTACACTAGAATTACTTGGTTTATTGTTTATAATTACCATTTTAAGTTGTATCATAATATCAATAATATTATTTTTACTATACCAATTTACCATCCTATCATCCTACCAACCTACCAATTTTTTATATTGCATATTCAATCTACCATACCTTCCTCATCAACCAAGTTATTTTCTCCCTCCCGACCTATTCCATTGACTTTGGTTTTGTTCCATTAGTTCCATAATTACTTTTCAAAGAGGATCTAGATTCAATTTCAGTAGTTGTTTCAAGCATTCTAAACAAAGGTAGTATTTTGGAGTAGTAATATATAATTTTGGTAGTTGCATCCTTCATTTCTTGTTTCATTCTCTTTCATTGTCATGATACTAGTTATAACCACCTATGAGAAAATTATTATCATTGATGTATGTCATTATTTCCTAGTTATAACTACCTATGGGCAAACTAGGGACAACACTTGTTTATTTTACCTTGATCTACCAACTTGCCATTCTTATGTTGTATTTTGTCTTTATACCAACTATGTCTATTTTATTTGAATTGGTTATTACACTAGTCAGATTCCTCTACTATAAGGCAAAACTACAGTGACTTGAGGTCTCATCCTCAGACTATGTAGGTAGTTTTTGATACTTGTTAAGGTCATCTCAATCAACCTAAGCCATGCTCTCACCATTTTGTGAGCAACCTAATCCACACCCTCACTATTTTTTGATCAACCTAAGACACACTCTCACCATTTTATGAGCAACCTAATCCACACTCTCATCATTTTTCAAGCAACCTAAGCCACACTCTCACCATTTTATGAACATATTAAGCAATTATCTCACCATTTTATGATCTTGGATCATTTAGTGTCTCATCATTCTTGACTGAGTTGAGATACTCTAAAATTCCAAAAACATTTGTAAAATCATTAGAAAAACCAAAAACATTGACCACTTCTTTGCCTTAAATATTTTGGGAACCCTCACTAAGTCACAAATAAATCACTTGTTCCTTAGTTTCCCCATCCTTTTTGGTATTTTCTCCCAAGAACTTGCCATATTAAAAAAAAAATCCTATTCTTTTATCACATCCATTATGTTTGTTTTTCATCAGTTATCATTTTCTTCCTATTTCCTAGGAGAACTACATTTAGCCTAATGTTTTTTGCTGGATATTACTTCCATGGAACTATGTAGGTAGCATCCACTTAGTGCATATGGAGATAGCTTGACCACCCCCTTCCTTTTCTTATATTCTCTTATTATGTTTGTTTGTTAAGTTATCACTAATTTTTTAGGGGAAATGTTTATCGCATTGTTTATACTAACATTAGGATTAACTATTATTTGTTTCTTTTCTTGTTTGTTTATTGTTTATGTACCTATTTATTTGCTTTCAACACTATTTCCTTGATTCAATCTATGTTCATTCATTTAGTGATTCCTTACATATTTATACTTGAATCCATCCACATTCATATGTCTACATTGTCATCATGGTTTTCATCATTGATGCATTATTTTCCCTTGAATGTTAGATTATGAGAGTCAGTAGTTATGAGTATTTAGGCCTAGTCCTCATGGTTTTATATCATGATGCTTACCATATAATGCTACAACAAAAATTATCTTCGAAAATTCTACTCAACAATGGCAACATCAACATCTTCTTGGCATCAGCATTAGTAACATTCTAATAATATCCCAAACATATTAATTAACTATGAAAGAATTTTAAACTTTGGTAGTTTGGATGAGCATTTCCCTACTAATAGGTTGTTTCAATTCATCACTAACCTCTATGTAAAGTTATGATCATCATCACCTAATCAATCAAGTTTACCATAATCAGGTTCTAATGCTTATAACCACTTCTGGGCAAATCATTGTACACCATCCCACCTGTATTTCTTAATGATTCTAATTACCTTTAGGAAAATCATTGTGTTATCACTAATTTATTTTATTCTACCCAAATAGGGGCATGTTATTATCATGGTTTTCTATCCTAACTAGGGTAGCTCCATCTTCTCAATGATTATAACCACCTTTGGGCAAATCATTATATTATCATACCACGTTGTCACTATCATGGTAAAATGCCTATAACCACCTTTAGGCAAACCATTATACACTATCCCACTTGTATTCTTAGTGGTTTTGATTAATTTTTAGACTCATTTTATTCTCACCCCATCATCTTCATATGTTTGGTCTCCTTGTTTCATTTCTTTCTTTCAAGGGACCGTTTGTCGACCTACTTGTGCCAACCATTCCCTTGAGGGGGCATCATACAATTCATCCATTATCATTTCAATTTTAGGCATGAAAACCTTTTAATTATTATAGAAGATGTTACTATTCCTATATATATTTCAACACAATCCCAAATAGGGGCAAACTATAGCCACCTAAAAGTGTCCACCAATGACCTCTAATCAGGGTTTTGACTAATTTCTATCAAAATGCACAATTGGGCCTAAAAACACTAAAACACATTAAATGATTAGAATTTTTCAAATAAAATTTCCAAATTTAGCCAGAGTATCACTAAATGGGTTAATGCATTTTATGAGACAATTAAATTTGATCAGATCATTTCAAGTCAAAATGACATTTTTGCACCTGAGTGCTCTGGATTGCTCTTTTCTACCAAATTTATTGCATAAGACACATGCATTTATTATTTTGTGATGAAAACATAATAAATTTTATAATGGTTCTAATTCATCTAACATTGTATCTTAATTCCAATCCAATCAAATTTTGAGCCAATAATATGACATTTTGACCAATTTGATTAATTTATATACCAATTGCCAAGATTTGTAACAAAATTGATAAATCATGTTTAAGGATAATTAATTTGAATTAAGAGCTTAAGTTAATTTTTCATAGAACTTGTTAAATATTTCATTAATGGAAATTAATATTGAATAAATGCATCATCATGTGACATCATTTTTTAAGAAGGCATTCCTAGGCCATAAATGCATAAAATATCTGATTAAGCCCTCCTATGCCTCTTTAATGCCTCTTTATCCCAAATATTTATGAGGGAATTTATTTATTTTATCCTCCAAAATTGAATGTATTCTTAGGCACAAATATTTATTTTGAGATGGATGGTTCAGGTTCATTCTAATCAATTGTAAAAATCTATAAATAAAAAGCCTCACACTCATAATTTTAAGCTCTTTCAAGCCAAAGTTATCATGCATAAATAAGTCTAAAAGCTTGGATAGTGTAAATTAACCATTCAAAAATGATTTCAAAGCCTCATAAAATTAGTGTTATTATGCCAAATTGTTGAACCAAGCCAAAGCCATCACAAGCCAAAGGTTCCAAGGAGAGAAGGAGCAAAACAAATTTATTTATGAAGACTCTTTAATGCATAAGCTAAGAAAACCACTTTACGAACCATTTGGAGGCTCCAAGGAAGGTGAAGGAAGGTTTATTTCATTTTTTAGTTGTAGCTTTCATATGTATGTTAGTATTTTATTTTCATTTTGATTTTAATTTTAAATAACACTTGATATAACCCCCTCTCTTGATTCAAATTCCTAGTTCACAATATCAACATGGTTATTAGGTAGACATCAAACCAACACCCATATGTCCAAGTGTAACTCGTATGTCTTGCATAACACTCTGATACCATGAAATTCATGTGTGTATGTAAATAATATTATATATACTAGACATGTGATAATAACATATGTAAATATTGTGAACTAGAAATCGTGTCATATTCATGTCAATATTTTAGATTTTTTGAATATTTGAATTTTTGGGGTATTCTATATTATATTATTTGTTTATTTTTTTGTAATATTTGAAACTACAAAAAACTATCTAATGATCTACTCAATGAGATGTCCATGGGAAGTTCATGTATCAAGATGGATACTTTACTATGGTTGAGATGTAATGACTAGGGAAGGATTATAACATAAAATGGAATCATATGGTTTACTATGTCTATCATGATTAATTTTCATAGAAATTTTGGTATCTATTAATGGATGTATAATTCTAAGGACTATATGGTATATATTATGTAATATGAGGGTGTCTTACTACTTATGTTCTTTGTGGAACATGCTAAACTTCTTATTGTGCTAACTAGGTATGTACTATAGAAGATGGAAGCCTCTCTTTTATCTAAGTAACTTTATGATGCAATATATGTGTAATAATTAGTTGTATATATATACCATATATATGTCTAACAATTGAATGTTTAGGTTGATTATGAATAGGTGTATCAACCATCTCTACACAATGATCCTAAATAGGTGTATCAACCCTCTCTAAAAAATAGTTATATTAAGTATATCAAACATTTCCAAATAATGGTCCTGAATATGTTTATCAACCAATAATAGTGGTGGTGGAGGTGAAGGAGGAAATATCACAATCATTTATGATACTAATATCATACACCTAGAACTGTAACCAATATGTTACACTATATGTACTTTAATCATCATTGTATTTTAGATGGAAATGTATGAAGTCTCTACATCCATGGTCATCCTAATAAATTTCAAAAACCTAATTACTCTTTAATAATAGGAATGGTGTTTCTAATATTTTTTATCTTATACAAAGATACAATCATATGTGTCACAAGGTACTTATTAACACTCCAAACTACACCCTAGGATGAGGCTAGTTAGGCCTACCTCCAAGTCTAGGGTAACATGGGAATAACCCAAGGCTATGGGTAACCTATGGATGGGTTAAACCTCTAATTTATAAGGATATATCCCTTAGTTCATAAATTTAGATAAAATTCTAACACTAATAACTTTTTGGGTTGAAAAGGGATAGTGAAACTCATGAAAGAAACCTATGCTATTGGGGGTGATGCACCAATATGATGTATCCACTCTAACTAACCTTAAACAACATTAATGAATAATACATGAATTAGAGTAATATATTCAATGATTATATGAATCATTTTTTCATGTGAATGATATGATGGATGTCTTCAACTTTAAGGTAGTGTATAAGAGGCATGTTCATGGCACTATCAACCAAAATTCTCTTCAAACACAAATACCAACTCTTTGGCACATCACATAACCTACATAGGATAACATACTATAAAATAGGTGAGTAAAATAGATAAAAATGGATATAAAACTTCCACATATTCAAATAAAACAATAATAACACACTAAACTGATATCAAAGAAGCTGAAATAATCCTTGTATTAGCTCAAGAAGTCTGCAACACATGAACTTAGGCAGAGTTTCCTCATACCCAACATAGACAGATAAAATGGATTTTAATCCTAATTTTTTAGAACATAAAAAAATAAAGAGAGGAAAATTTGGCATGGATAAGGCATGGATATGTCATTAATTACCCTTATTGACTCTATAATTAGTTATAAGCACCTATGGTAACTCCATGTTCCCTTCATATGTTGCCTTCATGGTTGATGGTCTTCAATGAGAATTTGATGTAGATATGGAGTGGTAGAGCATTATTAAACCTTGGTTTAACTTATTCAAAGAAATTTCATGCCCCAAATCTGGTCAATTCCCACTCATGATAGTTATAAATGTGGCATAATACTCAAAATAGCCTTAATGGATCATTAAGCAGACCATCTCCCTTTGTGCATGTTAAGTAGGATTGGAAAACTACCCTCTCATGCATTATGAACATGAAGTGCATCTAATTTATTTAATTATGTAGTTATAAGTGTGTTTTGTGACCTGCATTGACTCATTTAGTAGCCCTCTATGACATAATTTTCTTCCTTAGTTGATCAAGAAGGTCTACTAGGTAGTTAGGCCTAGTTACTTAACTGCAAGTTGTTTGGATAGCCATGGGACCTAAATATCACTTTAAAAATAGGTAATTTATCATGTTTAAGGTATGAAACAATATACTACACCATGACATGTGCCTTTAAAGCAATATACAAATGAAACTATACCTAACTTAGGATATTAGGCCACCTCTTACTAGTTTCTGCATATTGGCTCATTTGTTTATAATTGAAGAAGCCTTTACATGTAATTTTGTTAGAATTTTATGATATAAGAGGTTACATATGACTCAAACTACCCTACTCCATGATATTCAACTTCTTATCAATTTCTATACCCTATTTTCATCACTAAATCCTATAAAAACATGGTTTTTAGGGGTTCTGTATAACTATCCATATAACCGAATGCCATATAGAGGACCTCTTCAGAGTAAATAATGTAATTAAGGTGTTTTTATGACCCATAAAATTCATTTAAGTGCAAAATCTTCAATATTTATTTAACAGGGTCTCTACTAAGGTTTATGCAAGGTTTTAATGGCCTACCATCATAATGATGGTTCATAAAGTATAGGCCTCTAATACAATTTTTTTTCCATGTATATCTATGCCATATACTCCCTTAAAACTATTTAATATATATTTCTTCCATGCAACTTTTACGGTGAGATGTGAGTGAAAGTTGGTGGACTTCAATCTCCTTATTGGGCATTTTATGTAGGTTGTAGTCTGAGGGATCATCCATATATTTGAGATCTTAAATCCAACTCTTTCCTTCATTTATGTTGAGTACCTATGGGTCCTAAACTCCCCATAATATCATTAGTATTTATTCATTATTCTTGGTGAGATATGAGAATTTGAGTTGATGGTTCGAGATGGCAACTTAGGGTGGTATAATTTGAGAGAGGTATTGAGAACAAATTAAAATCTTCCCTCCTTTCCTCTACCTAAAAAATTCTCCTTTTTGTCTAAAAAATCATCATACACCTTATTATATCTATTTTAGTTCTCTTTTGAGTGGTTTGATATGCCACAAGGTAGAGATGGGGTCTTGAGGCCTAAGGACGGATTTAGGCCTTGCATACCTAAACTGAGATCCAAGACCTTGAATGACCTATAGATGTATATGTGGATTTAATATCACTATTTCACCCTTAACTATATAATTAACAACCTATACACTTTCCCTCATCTTCCCAAACCACTATCTTTACACCTTTGCCTTATAAGTCTATCTTGAGTGTTTTTTTACTATTTATACTAAGTGTTTGAACTAGTTAGAGTTAAAGACCTAAATTGTCTCTTATATATATATATAGTGTTTGTGTAATTTAAATCATTTTATATTATACTCATAATATTTTTTAACACTCTTTTTATTATACTCCCTTAAATTCTGATCTCTTAAGCTCCATCTATAGTCAGACCTAGGGTTTATGGATAACCATGTCTATGTAGCCCTAATGGCTTAGTTTGGTGCCTTCCTACCTTAACTTGAGGATTTTACCATCTTAAAACATTTTTAATGTCTTCCTAACTTCCACTTTAGATTTTTTTAACCCTTGGACACCCCTAAAACATGCATAAGTCTTCAACTTTTATGAATAGGCTTGTACATATCAATTTTAGGCCTAATAGGACTAATTAGGCCATCAAAGTTCTTTTCGATCTGGAGGACTAAAGTATCAAAATTGGAAACACTATGAAATATTATATGAAAATTTAAGACACTTATTTCCAATTTTTTCACTACACTTCTAATATGGTTCTCACACTTTCACCCCTTACCAAGGATCTTCATGTAGGTGATCAAATGGGGCCTATCTAAACTATGAGTGTGATTTTATGCCTTTGTTAGAACCTTGAGGTTGTTTTAGATAGTATATCATGATTATTATGAAATATATCTTATGTATATCCACTTTAAATTTCCTTACAATTGTATTTTTCATTTAGCTACCATGCTTCCTTATAAGTGTCCTACGTATGGTAGCTTGATCTTAACTATGTGTAAGGAGGTTAGCCTCCTCTTCATGGAAATTTAATCTCCATTTATCAAAATTTATAATATATTATATGGATTTTAAATCCATTTCATCCATACACATTTAAAACTCTTTGGAATGGGCTCTCATACTCAACTTGATCTATTTCTATAGTCACACCTATAGGTGGTTACATTCTAGGCTCTTGACTGTGACTGTGAGAGAGATGAGAGTTGGGATTCCCTTTATCAAATAAATTTGAGTTCCCTTTATTATATTATTAAATGTTTACTTCATTTCTTTGCTTCCCCTCAACTTCATCACACCATTAGAGTCTCTTAGACTTTCTAACATATCCTTGTTTGCATTGAAGGGAGACCTTGACTATGTTGCCTTCTTAGGAGGAGTTAATGTGTTTATCCATAATGGACCCTGATATCTATGTATCCCATAATATTAATTACCTTTATTATTATCCTTGATATCTCAACATCTGTCACACCCCATCCAAATTGTCAACACCTCATTTACTTGGTCCACCCAAATAGGCCACTACAATTAGGACTGTGAGAGAGTGTCTTTCTAGGGATAAGGATGAGAATGGATTTTTAGTGTAAGATAGTGATTATTATGAGTCCCACACCATATAAGATATATAATATTTGAATAATATGTATGTCTATTGTCAATTTTACCCCCACAGGTCAAATTGTCACGCTATCATTTAAAACTTAGCATATCATGCCAATTTGCCTTATGAGTTAGGTTGGTCTTAAGAGTTCCTTAAGATAATGTACTTTGTGCCCTAATGATTTTTTTTTTTTTTTTGCGTTGATACCATTTCTATTTGTAAATATAAGCCTTCAAGATGATCAGGAATTGAATTTAGGAAGCCTAAAAGAACTAGGCTATCATCAAACATCATGTAGAAATGGATTGGTTAGATTGATTATCTATTTCATAAGTATGCTCATGAAGACTCTAAATCCCAAAAGATCACATAGACACTAATTCCTTCATGCCTTCAACATCCTTTACAAATTTTTTGACTTGATGAATTGTCTATCTCAAGTTATAAGCATTCAAATCTAGACTTGCAGAGTGAAATGTGCATGGGGACATCAAGTTTAAGCCTCATAAAATATCCATTTAAATTAAAATGATACAAGATAAATAGTTGGTATTCAATCATACTGAATATCCAATGGTTAGTGAGTGAGGATAGTGTCAATGAGTCCCAAAGATCTAATGGAGCACATTTGATCATGCACCCAAGATCAATGGTGGGCATCAAGTCAAAAGGTCAACATAAGCATGAAGTAAACAAGTGGTAAGATCTCTGGTACATTATTAAAGATATAACAACATGTGGTGACTAATAGAGTTAGTGGGCCCAAACATATTGATGGTGCATCATCCATCATATAAAGTAGATCTAATGGTGAGTGATGGGTTAAATGGTTAGTGAATCTCAAAGATAAATGTATGGGTGACAAGTGTCTCAACCATGTTAGATTGAAAGAAGATTTATATATCATATTAATTCATAAAAATAAATATCAATGGTGTGCATGTAAGCTAAGAAATCAGATCTAATGGTGTAAAATCAAGCTGATCGATGGTCAAAATTAAAAGTTAATGATTAAGAGGAATAAATATTAATGGCATGCATTTATTAATTAGATCAAGATAGATAATCAACATTGAAATTCAAAATATAGGGACTTCATAAAGAACAACTATATTCAAGGTCAAACCAAATCAAATATCTCAAATAAAATCCATGGAGGTAAACACATCAATTTCGATGGGTTCATTGTCAAAGCTAGTAGCATGATTTTAACCCTATTCTCCACTCTTGCACATCAAAGATGAACCAGTAGGAATCAATCCACATAAGAACAAGATCACAAAATATTTATCTAGATATCATAACTACTTTGACACTATAAGGAGATTGTAAATGATTTAATATGACCATTGTAACTATAAGGAGCATCAATGCAGGATAATAATAGATTGAAAAATATTGATATGAATGTTATGGATGTTTTTTAGAAGTGGTCTTACACATCATGATCTTTTATAATGGCATAAATGTTGTAATGATTAGGAGTCTAAGTCATTATTCTCCTTTTTCCATCCTTATAGGCATTGATCCCCATCTCTCTCAACCCTTCTTCTTTAAACACATGATTATAAGCCTTGAAAAGGATCCCTCTCTTGGGCATGACTAGAATCTACAAATATTGAGCTTTCTAACCTCTTGAGATTAATATAATAATATGTTAATATTTCATTATGCTTATCTAGTGTGTTCATGTCATTTGATTTCCATATGTGGTAGAGTTTTCTCCCTCGTCAAGTCCTGATCTCACCTAGTTGTTAGTTTTTCTTGTTATGAAGGTCATGTTTAGTGTTTAATGTGATTTGATTTAAGCTATCAAGTGGATGTATTGACTTTTTAGTGTATAAAATCAGGCCTTTCCATCACTTCCCTTAAGTTTTGGTGAGTTGGTGAACCTCTACATGAAAAATTGATTCATAAGAGACTTTAGAGTTGTAGACCCAATCATTTGCTTATATCATTAGTGTTTTAGAAGCTTAAGTAGGAGTGGATGATTAATAATTATAGGTATATCACCAACATTAGATTATATTTCCCTTTCAATTATCTTTCTCTCCCTTTTCATTCCAATAATGAGTAGATTTTAGTGGAAATTATCTAAGTGATACTTCAAAAGATCTATCCTCATTAAAAACCTTAGAGGTATGACCTAGGATTAGGTAACCCACATCCTAGGGTCATTCCCATGTTGGACTAGATTTGAGTATGGGGCTTGAACAATCCTTTGCTTAGCTAGGGTGTAATTTAATTCTAAAATAGTTATGGTACACTCAATGGGACCAATTATCCTTGGGATAATTAAATATTAGAAATAAGGAGAAACATCTATAACAACAAAAGACATCCACCATCATCAAAAGCTAAAGATTCTTTAAGTTACTAGATAATATTCTCATGCCAAAGGTTAATACAATGTTAGATAGTAAAGGTATTCCCCTTTAATTCATTAAGTTTCCTTCTATTTCATATAGAAGAAAAATATTTAATAATACAAATACTTATCCCCAAAAACAATATTCATCTCCTAGTCATCCTATTACCTTTAATAGTGTAATCCCCACTACCCAAATGACTATCAAGAATAAATTTTTCATCCCATTAAATAGATGTAGTCCACTTAATTTGGCCCATTATGATTATATTCATGTGTATTGCCTTAAGTGTATCCCAATATTCTCATAATAAGGTCAAACAACTTCTATTGAGCACATCCAAGATGTTGCCAACCTTTGTTCAATTCAGAAAAATGTCCAAGATAATGTGGATATCATATTTATTTCTACTTACATCAAATTAAAGGAATTGGAGTGGTATTAAAATCTTCCATTTAATTCCATTTCTACCTAGGATGAGTTAGGTGCATCCTGATTTAGATAATTTGAATATATAACTGATCACCTATCATTAGTTGAGCAGTTGACTACCATTTAGAGAGCTCCCCATGAGTTTATGTCTAATTTCAACCTCATATTCTAAAATACATGGACTAGGATTTCTAAAGTTATTATACCATACCCAAAATATCCCTTCCTATACTATCTAAAATCCCTTAATTCTGATATCAGTGTGATGATACATTCAATGGTGGTAATACCTTAACAAATGATTATGAGATTTCCATAAGAGCAAAAAATAGTTTGATGCAAGTTGGTAAGCTTTATCTTAGGCCTATAATGCCTATAACCCTAGAGTTAAAATCTATCCCACCCTTTCAAGTTCCCTAAATCCCATATTTAGCTCATATCCCATATCTTAAAGCCCAAGTTGTAGCCCCTTCTAATCAAGCTAGTGAGATTAGAGAATTGAAAATTTTGTTGTAATATTTTAGGAATGAAATAGTTCAACTCAAAAGGTATAAATACCAAGATATGCCTTATCAAAAATATAATCATAATTCCTATTTGCCTTTTAGAGATCAAAGGCCTCCTTATCAAGGATTTAGAGAAAATAAACCAACTTACCAGTCATAAAGAGCCATGGTTCCAACTAAACCATATGCATCTCTTGACCCTAATGTACCAAATAGTTAAAAATATATTGTTCCCACACCACCTCAAAACATTTTGATGCATGACTAAATTTCTAAACCTTCCAACCTTAATGATACTAAGAACCAAGCCTTGGTGTCATAGAAAATTATTATGCCATAAATGACATAAGAAGATTTTTTTCTTCAAGGAGTTTAGTATCAAGAGACATGTTTTTTAACACAAGGAGAGGCTCAAAAGTTTAATTGAAACCTAATGACATTAATTTAAATTGTTAAATGGATGATTATGTTGCATTCAATCATGGTGGTGAGACTAACAGTTCAAGTGATCAAGTTACAATTGTAACTAAAGATAAAATAAGAGCCATTTTTTAGACTCAGGAGGTGAATAATGCTTAAATTAATCCTAATGTTATTTATAATAGTACCAAAGATCAAATTATTACCCATATAACATATAGAAAACATAATATAAAGGTTAGGAGGGTCCCCCAAATACCTCTGGTCTATGAACAACTAGTGGTTCAAAATGTATTACCAAAGGTTAGTAGATATTAATTCAATATAGTGGATTATATGAATAAATCCAATGCCAAAATTATCATGTTGGATTCCATTTCTATTCTAGGATAAAAATATATGTTCATTCAAGAGCTTTCAACTCTCAAGGTGTCTCCAAAACTAGTTGAGAAATAAGGAGTTATTATAACTAACTCAAACCAACCAATGAAGCATCAAGTAAAATAGGTACACAAAATGCAAAAAATTGAAAAATCTAAAGTAAATTAAAGTAAAACTCCTCCTTTTTACCTCTCTTTGATATTTGGTGACTATTTATTTCATAACTATATGGTGGACAGTGGAGCTAGTAGCACTGCCATGCCTAAACAAATTATAGATAAACTTGGTCTTATCTATGAACTAAATAATAAAAGATTATTTCAACTATATGGGTCACCAAAAAATATATTAGGCATCATAAAATATCTAAATTTAACACTAAATGTTTTCCCCAATGTTACCATTCAATAAGATGTGGTTGTGGTGGACTTGCCTCCCTACTTTGCCATGTGCATTTCAAGGGACTTTACTTCAAATATTGAAGGATAATTATTATTTGATTGGACACATTTTATGTTCAAGACCAAGTATGGTAAAAATATAACCATAAATTTTAAACCTAGTTCACAATTCCATTTGGACCAATAAATGCTAAGTGTTGTGAACACCAATTACCTCATCTTAGATGAGGTGATAGAAGATAGTGTAGAGGAAACTGAATCACCTTTATGAGACTCCATATTTGTTCCTTGATGATTGGGTCTCTATCTCACATGCATATAATACTTATAATATAATTTAATAAGAAGGGCATGGTGTTTATTGATTATATGATAATGGTGTACCAATGCTAGCCTTGATGAAGGATGATGAGTTTAATGATGATCTTTGGAAATTACACTTTGATGGGTTAAGCAATAATCATGGTTTCAGGGATAGAATGATGTTGATTTATATATCATATCAAATTTACTTCTCATCTATTAAGTTTCAATTTTGTTGTTAAAACAATGTTGATAAATATGAGGCACTAGTTCATGGTTTGCGATGGGTTAGGAAAATGAAATTCAATGCCTTAAAAGTCTTTGGTGATAGTGAACTTGTAGTTCACCAAGTGAGAGGTCTTAACGTATGAAAAAAATCATTGCTTAAATATTATAATAATAGGGTGTGGGACTTGAATAATTTCAAGCCTTTAACATTCAAGCAATACCAAGAGATAAGAATAAAAATGTAGATAGGCTGGCTACCATTGGGGCACAATTTAGTATCCCAACTGATCTAAGAAGTGAAAAGATCTAGTCACACATTAAGGTGATTGTAAGGCCTTATTTCCCATATAATAATGATAATTGGAAAGTGTTTTAAGATGATACTTAGATTATCAAATTCTTACAAGAAGAGGCTAAGTTTTCCTTAAGAAATTAGTTAAAATACTTATAGTAGTATGGTGATCATATTATGCAACTAAAAAAAAATAAGTTGCCCAAGGGATTAGTCACACTTGAGAATTTATTCAATGGTGATGATGATCAGATGAAAGAAAAGTAATCTTTGTCAACAAAGGAAGAATAATATACCAATGTGGAAGTTGCACCTAGTAAGAACCTAAAGTTGGGTAAGGTATGCACTTATTCAAAAAAAGAAGCCTTCATTGAATTATGTGCAAGTTTTGTTGATGTATTTGCATATAAATATAGTGATCTCAAGGGATTTTACCCAAGTCTATCTCAACACATCATTGATATAGAAGATGAAACTAAACCATTAATATAAAGATAAAGGCCTATTAATCCTAATCTTGAGCCTTTGATGAGAGCTGAGTTTCATAAGCTCATTGAGTCAAATATTATATTCTAATCAAGTACTCAACTTGGGTGGAAAAACTTATTCTAGTATGGAAAATAAATGGTAAATTAGATTGTGTGTTGACTTTTATGACTTGAACAAGGCTTCCCTTAAAGACCACTATCCATTTCCATCTATGGAACCAATTTTACAATTGGTTATAGGTTCATAAAGGTTTTCCTTGTTGGATGGATATAGTGGTTATAATTAGATTTTGGTCAAGGAAGAAGACCAATTTAAAATAGCTTTCACCACAAAGTAGGGGACATTTGCATATAGAAAGATGCCCTTTGGTCTATCCAATGTTGGAGTAAATTTTTAGATAGCCATGGATATGAAATTATATGGCCTTCTTGATAAGTCTGTACTGGTCGATTGGGATGATATAACATTATTTTCAAATAATTCAAGTGATCACATGGTTCACCTTGATCAAGTGTTTGAAAGGTGTAGACAATTTAGGGTATCCCTGAATCCCAAAAAGTGTGTTTTCTCAATTCATGAAGGTAAGGTCCTTGGACATATAGCTTCAAAGCATGGTTTAAGCATAGATCCTAAAAGAATAGCTTCAATTTTGGCACTTTCCTTGCCTAAGCACAAAAGATATTTGCAAGGTTTCTTAGGGGAGATAAATTTTATCAAAAGATACATCTTAGATTTTTCCACTTTAGCTAAGACACTTAAAACCATACTAATTAAGAATCAAAGAATTAGATGGTCCAAGGAAGGGGTAAGGAGTTTTTAGTAAATTAAGAAATCCATGACTAGTACTCTTATGCTCATGAACCTAGATTTCTTAAAGGACTTCATTATATACACCTATGCTAACATTCACAACATTTCACGTATTCTTATGCAATAAAACCATAAGGCCTTAGAGTAGCCAATAGCCTTATTTGGTAAAAGCTTGGAATAATATGAAACAAGGTAATCTTTTTCTTAAAATAATGTAATTTTATTCATAATGTATCTCAATAAATTTAGATACTTATTATCTAACAATAAGATACACCTAATGCTTACACATCTAAGTGTCAAGGAGTTTATCTTAAACAAGGACATAAATGAGAAAAGAGCTAGCTGGATAAGAAAGGTAATGGAGTATGATGTGGAGATAAAATTCAAAAAGGTGATCAGAGGCAAAGGACTTTGTGAGCATCTATCCCAAGACTTGTAAGAGGCCAATGAGGTGGTTATGGTGTCAACTAATGAATAAGTTATAGTTGATCATACCTCACCTTATAGCTGGTATCATGATTTGGTAACATATATCCAAGAAGGTATTTATACCTCTCATCTAACTCCTCCAAAAAGAAGATATTTTATATTTCAATCCATTCCATTTTTTCTTGTTGATGGTGTTTTATTTAAGAAAGATATCAATGGAATGTTGTTAAGATGCATTAAACAAAATCAAAAGGAAAGGCTACTTAAAGACTTTCATGATGGACATGGTGGAGGGAATTACTTATCCATGACTAAAACTCACAATATCATGAGAGTTGGGTATTATTAGCTAAGCTTATTTGGTGATTATCATGCATGGGTTAGGAAATATAGACAATGTGCTATGTTTGTTGGAAAGGTAAAACTTGTAGCCTTACTTTTCCAACCAATTACAATAGATTATCCCTTTGTATAATGGGGATTGGACTTTATTGGTCTCATTAATCCCCCTTTAAGATTAGGACATAAATGGATACTAACTGCCACATACTATTTTACTAGATGAACAAAAATTGTGGCATTAAAGGAAGTAAATGAGTCCAACACTCTATATTTGTATGAAGGTTTGATTACTAGGTTTGGATTCCCTTACATCATCAATTTTGATAATGTTATGGCCTTTTTGGGGTCTAAAATCATCCAATATGTAGTTTAACATAGTGTCTTTCTCAACACTTCATCAAACTGATATCCCCAAGAAATGGCCTTGCTAAGTCCACTAATAAGAACCTATTAAATATTATAAGGACCATTGAATATAATCATAAGTCATGGCATATAAAATTAAATTTAGATCTATGGACTAATAGGATCACCTACAAGAAGTCAATAACCAACTCCCCTTAAAAGATGGTATATGGTAAGGAAGTAATAATCCCTATTTATCTTAAATTCCCTACCCTAGAACTGATGCATCAACTTGAGTTGTTGGAAAATGAACCTATAGAGGTCACATATGTCAACCTTATAGAGTTGGAAGAGACAAGACATCAGTCCATGCTAGCCATGGAAAGCCATCAAGCAAAAGTGAAAAGAGCCTTTGACAAAAGAGTTTCTTCACAAAGTTTCAAAGAAGGATATTTGGTCCTCAAGTGGGATGAGGACAGAGTTAAGCCATGAAGGCATACAAATTTTGACTCTCTTTGAAGTGGTTCATACACAATCTCTAGCTACAAATACCATAATGCCTTCCAACATGTAAGGATGTATGGTGAGGAGTTTCTTATCTTAGTCAATGGGATACATATAAAACATTGATATTAAGGAAACAAAGTTATCTATACATAGTTTTTTTGGATTTCATCCAAGTGTTGTCCTATCACATTAGTTTGTTTGATTTTTCTTTATTTAGTTTACTTCCCTACTTTGTTTGTTTCCTTCCTTGTTTTGGTGGAATTCATTATCTTTACAAGTAAAAAGGACTATTTTTAGCCATGAATCAAACTTGTCATTATTTATAACTCCAAAAATCATGAATATGGTCTGGTTCTCAAGCATAGAAGGCATGCTTCCCATCTGAGTCACCAAAATGTTGTCAATTTTTCCCCCATAGGTCAAATTATAACCCCATCATTTAAAACTTAGCATATCATGCCAATTTGCCTTGTGAGTCATGTTGATCTTAAGAGTTCCTTAAGATGATGTATTTTTTGACCTAATGATTCCCTACAACTTTATTTCCTTGTTAAAATTACTATTTTTAGATATAAACCTTCAAATATGATCAAGAAATGACTTGAGCAAGCCTCAAATAACCAAGACATCATCAAACATTTTGCAAAAATGGATTGGGCAACTTGATTGTGTATTTCATAAGTATTATTAGGGAGCCTTTCAATCCTAAAATATCACATGGACATGAATTCCTTCATGTCTTGAACATCCTCTATAATTTTTTTAACTTCATGAGTTATTTATCTCAAGTTATAAGCATTCAAAGTTAAACTTGCAGAGTGAAACGTGCATAAGGACATCAATTTTAAGATTCATAAAATAGCCATTTGAATTCAAATGATCTAAGTGTTGAGGTGTGGAGCTAAAAGCTTCACCAATGAGTGAATGCAAAGGTTGCTAGTTTTACACAGTCACCGACATCGGTCAGGGATCGACTGGAGGCTATCGACGTTGGTTATGGATCAGCCGATGTTAGAAATATGTAGGCAGACAGGGACTGACGTCAGTCACCTGTGCATTCTAGAAGTCTATTTTTGTGGGATGAACATATTGTTTGCATGATAATATTAACTGTTAGTTGTAAGTTCGCGTTTCTATTTTTGGTAGGACTGTTTTGAACCTTTGATTGGGAGGTGTATCTGACAATTGAGAATGCATAGCTCATGATCCCTAATTCTATATAATAGGGATAGATCTTCATAGCTTGTAGACATGTAAGAGGGAAATTGTAGACAATTCAAGTAGTTGAATTGTGTTTGTAATTGATAGAGAGAACTCTTGAGGGAAAGAGATCATTACATCTGAGAGGTGTGGAAGAAAGTGTGATTTCTTCAATTGTATTTCCTTCTGGAAGAGTTTAATACAAGTTTTCATTATTTCTTGTATCTCTTATTTTTTGCTGATTCTAATTTCTAGTTACTTATTACTTCTGGTTTAATTCTATGTTTAGTTGCATACAAAAGTAATCAATTGTTCTTGTTATGATCCTGAGTTATTTATCTAAAGTTATAAGCATTCAAAGTTAGACTTGCAGAGTGAAATGTGCATAAGGACATCAATTTTAAGAGTCATAAAATAGCCATTTAAATTCAAATGATCCAAGATAAATGGTTGGAATTAAATCATACTAAAGATCTAATGGTGAGTAGGTGAGGATAGTGTCAGTGGGTCTCAAATATCTAATGGAGTGCATTTGATTATGTACCCAAGATCAATAGTGAGCATCAAATCAAAAGGTCAACATAAGTGTGAAGAAAAAAAGTAGCAAGATTTAGGTACCTAATCAAAGATATAACAATGCATAGTGACTAACAGAGTCAATGGGCCCAACTAGATTGAATATGCATGATCTATTATACAAACTAGATCTAATGGCAAGAAATGGGTCAAATGGTCAATGCATATCAAAGACAAATGTGTATGTGACAAGTGTCTCTAGCTCATTAGATTGGTAGAAGATCTATGTTTCACATTCATTCATATAAATAAAGATCAATGGGGTACATGTAAGATAAGAAGGTAGATCCAACAGTGCACAAGCAAGTTAATTGATGGTCAAGATTAAAAGTTGATGATTAAGTAGAACAAATATCAATGAATGTGTTCACCAGGCATATAAAGATTTATGATCAAGATTAAAATATGAAATCTAAGGACTTCATAAAGAATAATTGAATTCAAGGTTGAACCAAAGTAAATATCTCAAAGAAAGGTCATGGAGGTAGACATGCTAGTTTTAATGGGTTTGTTACCAAAGTTAGTAGCATGATTTTGACCCTTTTCTCCACTCTTACATGCTAAAGATAAACCAATAGGGATAAATCCATGCCAAAAAAAGATCACAATAGATTGATCCAAATTTTATAACTACTTTGACATTGAAAGGAGATTGAAAATGATTTTATCTAACCATTATAAATTTAAAAAGCAATAATGTAAGCTAAAAATAGATTGAAAAAGACTGATATGGTTGTTATGGCCATTTTCCAGAAGTGGTATTAGGCATCATGATCTTTTCTAATGGAATCAATGATGGAATGATTGGGAATCTAAGTCATTATTCTTCCTTCACCATCCTTATATGCATTTATCCCCATCACTCTCATCCCTTCTACTTTAAATATAGGTTTCCATACCTTGAAAAATATCCCTCTTGGTCATGACCAAACTTTACCAAGACTGAGCTTTGTAACCTCTTAAGATAAATAAAAGACTATGTTAAGATTTTAGTATGCTTATCTATTATGTTCATGTCAATTTATTTACATATGTGGTAGATATTTCTCCCTTGTCAAGTCCTGATCTCATGAAGTTGGTAGTTTTTCTTGTTATGCAATTCATATTTAGTGTTTAATTTCATTTGATTGAAGCTAGCAAGTGGATGCATTAAATAGTTAGTGCCTAGAATCAGGCATTTCCATCACTTACCTTAGGTTTTGGTCACTTTTTAAACCTTTACATGAAACATTTATGCACAAGAGACTTTGAAATTTTAGACCCAGTCATTTGCTTTGTCTCATTAGTGTTTTAGAATCTCAAGTATGAGTGAATGATCAATCACTCCAAATGTATCACTAACATTATCATAGATTTCCCTTTCAATTATCATTCCCTCCCTTTTCATCCTAGTAATGAGAAGGTTTTAGTGGAAATGAGCTAAGCGATACATCATAGGAGATAGCCTCATTAAAAACCCTAGAGGTCTAACCTAAGATTAGGTAACCCACAGCCTAGATTGATTCCCATGTTGGACTAGATTTGAGTAAGGGGCCTAAATATTCCTTTGCTCAGATAGGGTATAATCTAAGTCTACAACAATTCCTTTAAAACAACCTAATGAAGGTTTTCCACAATCATTATTATAAAACCATGTTCATACTTTCAAGGAGACCACATTACATGAATGATAATCACCTCAGAGATAGGAATTTTGAGGGGTTATTTGGTTTGATGGCTCAACTCAATTCTTAAAGAATATAAGGAAAACCATAAGTGGACTCTAAGGAACTCACCATGTAATTCAAAACCACCACACACTTCCATTTTCATGCCTTGGAGACTTTACAAACTATCTACAACCTACAAATGTGATAATATTAGAGATTTCATTGCTCAATATACTCACACATGTGAACTAGGGATGAAGAGTGCTATTTAATGGCCTTAAGGATTTGTATAAGACATGTACAATCACTAGTTTCATCAAACTAACCAAAACTACACTAAAACTAGTAGAAAGATAACACCTATATAGATGAAGAAGGCAACTTTTACTACTCATATTATTAACCATTATTCATAGAGCATAGGCCATGAATTTGAGTGCTAATTCTAATAATGGATAGGTCTTGAGATCCCTTCCTTTTTCCAAAGACTTGGATCCTCACCTTCTCTTTCCTATCCATACAAACCATAAACCTAGTTGGCTCTCTTGAGCTGCTTAGGATATTAATGGAATAAATGGATTAGTTTTTGGATCTTATTGGCTTGAAAATAAAATGTTTCCTTAATTTATTCTTTCACTGATCTTCCTCTAAATATTTTTCACTTCTCCTAATCTTGACCTATCTGTACAGGTCCGTATAAGCTTAAAACTCCTACAAAATCTCTTATTTTCTTCACTTTTTCATGATTTCCATCCTTAAAAAATCATTAGAGGGTGAGAAGAGATAAAATAGAGGTAAAAAAACATTTAAAATTATATGGTACAATTGGGTAAGTTGAGAAGTCATATTTTCACATGTGGGGCCCATTTAGTGAATGAAAGATGGGTTTGGCTTCTAAAAGGAGACCTTTTATGCATAAAAACACCTTATTATGGCATTAGGATATCAATAAAACATTTTAAGACCTCATAATATAATGTGACATCCAAAATTTACCCTTTTCCAATGTTTTATAATGCAAGCTGACTCATAGGATAGTTTGGAGAACCATTTGATAATTCTAGGGGTTTATGAAGGCTTGAAATAGGTTTGAATAGGTAAACCATTAAAAACAACCTTGGATTCATAATGAATATTTAAGACCTGAATAATTATTGGACACCCTTCACCATTTTTATATCAAGGTCCCTTCTCAAGAAATGGATGAAATTGGCACAAATACTATGATAAATAGAAACCTTAATTTCCCCAAATTACCTTAACTTTCTACTAAGAAACCTTAACTTTATCAACAAAGTTAGGACTATTCTCTAGGCTTCAAAAGAACTTTTCCGCCCCTCTTCTCATTCGATGGCTATCATGAAAACTTGGCATATCATTTAAGGACTATAAACATGGTGTGACATGAGGATCTTTCAAGCAAGTTTTAACATATACATGAAACCTTAAACAATGCTAAAAGACTTTTAAGAGGAATTAAGAAGACCATGACAATATCTAGAACACCATATACAATATTGGTAGTTTTTTCATGAATTTTTTTTTATTATAAGGGTTTATGTTTAGCCTAGGAGGCTAAACTATCAACATCTTTTGTGACTCATAAAGGATTAACAACCTACTAGTCAAGGGAACCCACTATCTTTCTATGATATCCATGACCCAAAATGAGATGATCTCATCACTTAGACTGATAATCAGACCAATACCTTATCAAACCTCTAATAATGCAAAAAATTCACACATAAATATATCAAAATCAAACAACACCTAAGAAATCCACAATACAAGATAATCAATCAACTAAGGCTAACACACTATGTATACACATAATATTTTCAAACTTTTATTAATTATTGACACTTTGTATATTTCAAGAAACTATAAATTCTTAATCTCTATGAGTACATGAATTAATGGGTGAAATAGGAAAGGGGTGGGTAGACCATTAGTGCTTCATAAGATTGTTGTCCCTTTTGCCACTTGCCATCTACACACTTGTCTCCTAAAACCATTTACCCTAGGCTTATTCTTCTCAATCCTACCTCTTCTAGTCTTTTCCTCTTTCCATCCTCCTTTTCTTGACTTAACATCCTTTTAGACTATTAGCTATACTAGGTCGACACAGTATAGTTCAGGGGTATTTTTCACTTTCTTGATTTGTTAGCCTTTTAATCAACCTAGAATAAACCTAGTGAATTATCCCTGAAAACACATTGGGTCAATTGGGCCAACCTTGTATAGCCAACATTTATAAAAGTATTTAGGAAAATATATACCTATATATACAATTTAATTTCCCACCATTTCATAAGAGAATAATTATAAACAAATAAGTGTGAATGAACATCTACTTATTGACCATTCTCCTTGAGGAATAAAGATTAGGATTTGATACTTTCTTTGGAGATATAGATCTTGTCTTATATATAATTATTTTGGATGATTAAATAGGTTGTGTATCCTAGATATAATTCATCTTGGTTATCCTTACATACCAAAATAATCCCTTACAAAGCACATTGGCTAAGGGATAGACTGAGGCTTAGTGGGTTCATCTTCAAAGGTAAGTATTCCTAACTTTATTTCTCCTTTGTAAGAGTAGATAAATAATGAATTTGTATTCTTCTCCCATGTATTAGGATTCCTTATACATTTTCATGAGTATGTGTCTTCTAATACATGTTTAGTTTAGTTATTTGTTTTATTATTTCTAACCCCCACTTTGGACCACAAGCTTTGGTGTGCACTAAATTAGATTCACTTTCTTGATATTAGAATAAGTGAATTCTTTAAACCTTAGGAATACATTAGGATTGTTTTGTGATTGTATTAGATTTTAGGATTTATAACCCTTCCTATAATGATATGTTGTGACAAGTGATACCCTAACTAGGTTTAGTGGATCCCTATATTGGTCATGCTCCCACTTAACAAGTGTATCCCTAATCATAAGTGTAGGTATGATTTGTATACACATAATATTTTTAACTTTTATCAAATAATGACACTTAAAATCTTATAGGAACCCATTGAGAATCAATCTCTCTAAGTTCATACCCTGAGGGGTGTACCAAGAAAGTGTTGGGTAGACCTTTAGTGATTCATAGGATTATTGTCCCCTTTTGCCACATTATTACCAATCTAACCAGATCCCAAAATAATTCCCTAGGATATTTCTCCTCCCTTGAGTATTCCTCTAGTATTTTCCTCTTTCCATTCCTCTTCTTTCCTTAAACTCCTTTTTGAATATCAATTATGATGGATCAACTAGGTCAACACAGTACAGTTTAGGGGTATTCTTTACATTCTTGGTTTGTTAGCCTTTTGGCCAACCTAGCATAGACTAGTAAATTGTCCCTGATAGCATGTTGGGTCAATTGTGTTAGGGTGTGGAGCTAAAAACTTCACCAAGGAGCATACTTAAACAGGTTCGGGTCTACACAGATGCCAGCATCGGTCAGGAGCGACCGACGTCGGTTAGTAGCAGTTGCAGAGGTGCTGACGTCGGCGATAGGGTCGGCCGGCGACAGTCACAGGCGAATAGGCAGGAACCGACGTCGGTTACCTGTGTGTCCAGAAATCTATTTCCGAGGACAGCAGCGAGTGTTTGCATGATAATTTTGAGTCGTGGACTCAAGCTTGCATCTCTATTATTAGCAATATTATTTTTAGAGCCCTTGTTCAAGAGGCTTAACTGTTTGTTGTAAGAGCATGATCAAGTTTCCTATTTCTATATGTAGGAAGATCTTCTTAGCTTAGAATTGTAAGTGTTGTGTGTAGAACTGTAAGAGTAGAACATTGTGAATGTTTGAAGGACAGTACAGAGTTGCATCAATCCAGGTTGTTGGATTTGAGTGTACTTGAGAGTGAGCTCTTGAGGAATAGAGATCTAGTGAGAGATCTTGTGTGCATCTGAGAGAGGTGTGGAAGAATGAAGTTTCTTCAAATTGTATTCCTATTGTAAAGAGTTTCAATACAAGTTTTCAGGGTGTTTTCTTGTATATCTTGTTCTGTGCTATTTATCATTTCAGTTACTTATCTATCTGATTTATTTCCGCATTTATTACTTTCACAAGTGTAATCTATTATTGGTTTGATCCCCCAACAAGTGGTATCAGAGCCTTGGTTACAGGTTACTAAGGTTACAGATTACAGGTTGCTCACAGGGTTTTTGCAGGAATTTCTGTTTGAGTGGGAGAAGCAATGGCAGAAGAAAGTAAGCTGAGAATGGAAAAGTTTAATGGTAAGAACTACCAACATTGGAGAATGCAGATAGAGGACTATCTGTATCATAAGGATCTCTACTTACCGTTAGGTGGGATAGCAAAGAAGCCCAAGGACATGGAGGATGAAGAATGGGAAGTTCTTGACAGAAAGGCTCTTGGGTCTATAAGACTGAGTCTGGCCTCCACTGTGATATCTAATTTGTCACAGGCAAAAACTACGGTAGAGTTGATGACCACGTTAGCAAATATGTATGAAAAACCCTCAGCTTCTAATAAGGTATATCTTATGAAGCAATTATTTAATTTGCATATGAATGAAGGTGGATCTGTTTCTACTCATCTAAATGATTTCAATGGAATTGTTAATCAGTTAAGTTCTGTCAATATTGTATTTGAAGATGAAATAAAAGCTCTTTTGATATTATGTTCTTTGCCTGAAAGCTGGCATGGCTTAGTAATGGCAGTTTCTAATACTGCATCTGCATCAAATATTTTGAAAGTAGAGGATGTGGTTAGTGTTATCTTGAATGAGGAAATACGCAGGAAAAGCACAAAAGAGACATCTGGGAATGCTTTAAATTTTGAGAGCAGGGGAAGGCAAAAAGAAAAGAGCAAGAGGAGATCAAGATCTAAGTCTAAGGTGAGAGGAAGATCCAAATCCAGGAATGGCAGGAAGCCACAATGCTGGAACTGTGGAAAGATGGGGCACATAAGCAGAGATTGTTGGTCAAAGCCTAAGGAGGACAACCAGCATGAAGGAAAGGAAGAAGCCAAGGTTGCAGGTATTGCATAGGATGCTTTAATTTTCTCTTTGCATAATAACATAGAATCTTGGGTATTAGATTCTGGTGCATCTTTTCATGCTACCCCTAACAGAGAGTATTTCAGTGACTATATCCATGGAGATTTTGGAATAGTATACTTAGGGGATGATGAGCCTTGTAAGATTATTGGCAAAGGTAAAGTGCAGCTGAAGATGCAGAATGGCAACACATGGGTGTTGAGAGAAGTGATGCACGTTCCTAGTTTGAAGAGAAATTTAATTTCTGCAGGTAAGCTAGGTGATAAGGGTTGTACAGTAACTCTCACAGCAGATTCTTGGAAGGTGACCAAGGGTGCACTAGTTATGGCCAGAGGTAAGAGAGAAGGTACTCTCTATTTGTGTAATTGTGTTACTAACAAATCTCCTTCAGTTTTATCTACTTCAGGTGTGGATTGTAAATTGTGGCACTCAAGGCTTGGCCACATGAGTGAGAAGGGGATGTCAATACTTTAGTCTAAAGGTATGCTTTCAGATTTGAAAAGTATGGATCTAGAGTTTTGTGAGCACTGTGTATTTGGAAAACAGAAAAGGGTTAGTTTTCTCAAGACTGGGTCTACTAAGAAAAGGCAGGAGTTGCAGCTTGTTCACACAGACGTGTGGGGACCAGCTCAGGTAGCCTCTATTGGCGGATCACGGTACTATGTTACATTCATAGATGACGCCACAAGAAAGGTATGGATCTACTGTATTAAAAAGAAATCTGATGTTTTTGAGACTTTTAAGTTTTGGAAGGCTATGGTTGAGAATGAAATAGGCAGAAAGTTAAAGTGCCTGAGATCTGATAATGGCGGTGAGTTCTGCAGTCTTAAGTTTAAATTATATTGTTATACACAAGGAATCCATAGGCAAAGGACGGTTCCAAGGACACCTCAGCAGAATGGTATTGCTGAAAGGATGAACAGAACTATCATGGAGCATGCAAGATGTATGAGATTGCATGCAGGGTTGCCCTTAGAGTTTTAGGCAGAAGCAATGGACACCGTAGTGTACCTGATTAACAGAGGACCCTCTACAGCTCTGGATGGTGGAATTCCAGAAGAGGCATGGACAGATAAAAAGGTATATCTCTCATATCTCAAAGTTTTTGGTAGTGAAGCCTTTGTGCATATAGATAAGAAAAATAGAAAGAAGCTTGATCCTAAGTCTATGAGGTGCACGTTTATAGGCTATGGCTCAGATGATTTTGGTTTTAGATTTTGGAATCTAGGAACTAACAAGGTAATCAGGAGCTGTGATGTTTTTAATGAAAGAGTGATGTACAGTGATCAGATAAGGAAGCTGGATCAATCTGGGCAGAGCAATAGTGAATTGGATGAAGTTATGGTCCAAAATGAGCTCGCGGGAAAAAGAAATAATCACTTGCAGGAAAACACAGAGACCGACGTCGACAGGGTTGGAACCGGCGTCGGCAGTACAGAAACTGATGTCGGTCATATAGAGACCGACGTCGGCAGACCAGGCACTGAGGTCGGTCAGGTAGAACCAACGACGGTGAGTGACAGGTCTACAGGTGGCCGAGGTCGATCACTGTCAGAAAATTTGGGTGGACAGCGTGTTGAGAACGAGTCCAAAACACCCATCAGGAGGTCTGAAAGGGTAAGTAAGCCTCCAATTAGATATTCTCCTTCCTTATATTATTTATTGCTAACTGATGGTGGAGAACCAGAGAGTTTTGAAGAAGCAATACAGGTGGAGTCCAGGAGTAAGTGGGAGCGTGACATGGTTGAGGAGACGGAGTCCTTAAGAGAGAACCAAACATGGGATTTGGTTGAATTGCCAGCTGGTAAGAGAACACTGAAGAACAGATGGACCTACAGGTTGAAGGAAAGTGAGGATGGACAGATGCGATATAAGGCCAGATTAGTGGTAAAAGAATTTGCACAAAAGCCAGGTATTGACTTTGGTGAAATTTTTTCTCCGATTGTTAAGATGACTTCTATAAGGGTTGTACTATCTTTGGTTGCTTTTGAGGATTTGCATCTCGAGCAGCTAGATGTTAAGACAGCATTTCTTCATGGAGATTTGGATGAGGAAATTTATATGGAACAGCCAGAAGGTTTCGAGGTCAAGGGTAAGGAGAAGTTTGTGTGCAGGTTAAAGAAAAGCTTGTATGGCCTCAAGCAAGCTCCAAGGCAATGGTACTTGAAATTTGATAGGTTTATGACTGAGCATGGCTACAGTAGGTGTCAATCAGACCATTGTGTGTATTTCAAGAGATTTGATAACGGTAGATATATTATTCTATTGTTGTATGTAGATGACATGCTGGTTGCAGGGTCTCACATGCAGGATATCTCTGAGCTTAAGGAGAAGTTAGCTCAAAAGTTTGCCATGAAGGATTTGGGAGCAGCTAAGAAGATCCTTGGCATGAGCATTAGGAGAGACAGGAAAAATCACAGGTTGATATTGTCTCAAGAAGATTATGTGAACAAGGTGTTGGATTCAGATATCTAAGTTGCAGAAGGTTGTAGCCTTGTCAACTACAGAAGCAGAGTATATTGCAGCTACAGAAGCTAGCAAGGAGATGATATGGATGACACGGTTCATGGAAGAGCTTGGAAGGGAGCATGGGAGTTGCAGATTGTACAGTGACAGTCAGAGTGCAATCCATTTGGCCAAGAACTCAGCCTTTCATTCTAGAACCAAGCACATACAGCTAAGGTACCACTTCATACAGCAGGTATTGGAAGATGGTGAGTTGAAGCTGGAGAAAATCCATACAGACAAGAATCCTGCTGATATGCTAACAAAGCCGATTACTAAGGAGAAGTTGAATCTTCATTCAACTTCTATTGGTCTTCATGATTGAGTTGAAGATGGAGGAGCTAGAAGATGATGCTGTATGGGTTGGTGCAGCTGGTTTATCTCCAAGTGGGAGATTGTTAGGGTGTGGAGCTAAAAGCTTCACCAAGGAGCATACTTAAACAGGTTCGGGTCTACACAGATGCCGGTGTCGGTCAGGATCGACCGACGTCGGTTAGTAGCATTTGTAGAGGCGCCGACGTCGGCGATAGGGTCGGCCGGCGACGGTCACAGGCGAACAGGCAGGAACCGACGTCGGTTACCTGTGTGTCCAGAAATCTATTTTCGAGGACAACAGCGAGTGTTTGCATGATAAGTTTGAGTCGTGGACTCAAGCTTGCGTCTCTATTATTAGCAATATTATTTTTAGAGCCCTTGTTCAAGAGGCTTAACTGTTTGTTGTAAGAGCATGCTCAAGTTTCCTATTTCTATATGTAGGAAGATCTTCTTAGCTTAGAATTGTAAGTGTTGTGTGTAGAACTGTAAGAGTAGAACATTGTGAATGTTTGAAGGACAGTACAGAGTTGCATCAATCCAAGTTGTTGGATTTGAGTGTACTTGAGAGTGAGCTCTTGAGGAATAGAGATCTAGTGAGAGATCTTGTGTGCATCTGAGAGAGGTGTGGAAGAACGAAGTTTCTTCAAATTGTATTCCTATTGTAAAGAGTTTCAATACAAGTTTTCAGGGTGTTTTCTTGTATATCTTGTTCTGTGCTATTTATCATTTCAGTTACTTATCTATCTGATTTATTTCCGTGTTTATTGCTTTCACAAGTGTAATCTATTGTTGGTTTGATCCCCCAACAAATTGGGTCAACCCTATATAGTTGATGTTCTTATAAGGATTTAGGGTAAGATCTAGCTATATATACAAGATCATTTTATTCATTATTGATATGTGTAATCAAGAGTTATTATTCACTCACACTTTTTCACAATCTACTCTTCCACCATTATACTTGAGGAGACTTAATTTAGGTTTATTATTTGGATAATCTAGTCTTATGGATAATTCTTTGATGCTTTAGACTTTTTTAGTAATTCTTAAAAACCACAAAAACCTCTTGTGAATCACCTTTGGCCAAGGGAGATATTGAGTCTCAATGAGTGCACTTTTAGGTAAGTATATTATAACTTTATTCTCCTCTCTTTTATTATATAGAAGTATAATAAGTGTTGGCTTGAATAACACTATCTTTAATATCTTATGTATTAAGGTGTTACTCATACTTAATTTAATTAAAGTTCCCTATACATGTTTATTTTATTGTTTCTAACCCCCACTTTGTGCCATAAGATTTGGTGTGAACTAGATTAGATTTTTTTTTAATTAAAATAGAGTGAACATTTTAAACCTTAGGATTTCATTAGGGTTTTTGTGTTACTATGTTAGACTATAGGCTTTAGAACCCTTCCTAGCATGATGTGTTGTGACAAGTGATACAAGTGATCCCCTAATTGGGTCTAGTGATCCCCATATTGGTCATGCTCCCATTTAACAAGTGTATTCCCAATTAGAAGTGTAGGTATGATTTATCTTATCTGATCTAGGATTAATTCATAGACATGATGCATTTATGATTGCATATATTTTGGTGAACCCAACATGAATTACCCCTTATAAGATTTGTTTCCTTTTAATTCATTTATTTCATTATTTTTATCTTCATTTTTATCACTTATTTATTACATATTTTAATTCTCACATCACCATGAATCCAATGCATTTTATGGTTTTTAAAATGGATGAGTAGAACCAAATATATAGGTAAAATAAGGAATCTACCTATTTTTAGCTTTTGATCACTGTACAAGATTGACCCAGTCGACCCTATACTATTTTCAAACCTTTTTTAGCCCATGTTCATTGTACTAGATCGACCTTGTCAACCTTATATAGTCTATATCTCCTTTACCATATTTTTCTACATCTATTCATTGTACTAGATTGACCTAGTCAACCCTGTATAGTTTATAAGGCTTATTTTTTGTACTGGATTGACTAAGTTGACCTTGTACTATTTTATACCTTCTTTTCTTTCTAATTTATCCTTTTGCTTTCCATATATGTATAATTTAACTCTCTATTTTTCATTCTTATTGATTATCTTTATTTTCCTTTCTTCAATCATGTCCCCTATTAGACTCTTCTTTGACACCTTGAGTCCATTTAAACACTACATGGGATTCTATTTACTTATTGTCTTTTCCTATATTTTCTTCTTATTTTTAGCTTGAGGGGCATCTTACAATGCCCATCCATACATTAATCTATCCTTTGGAGCATCTTGAAATTCCCACCCACATCTCATTTTAGAATTTGGGGTATCTTTCCATGCCCATCCCTACATCCACTTACCCTTTGGGGCATCTTGTGATGCCCACTCTTATTTTCCACTACATGATACCAAACTAATTCAACTTTATGAAACATTTCAAGACACCTAGGCTTATCTCTCACATGCTCATTCTTGATATGGCCATTAATGTAGGATTCTTCCCTTCTTATCATGCTTTAGATCTATACCTATCTAACATTTTTTGTAGGTTACCTAAACATAGGTCTCTCCCTCTGCAGTAGTTTCCTTCCTTTTGCAAAACTTTAGTCCTCCTTTTTGGTCTTTTGGTTTCTTTATGTACCATAGTCTTCTTTATCTTCATTAATTTTATCTTGTTTTTTGTGCACCTTAGGTTTTTATTTTATGAGTTTCTTTATAATACCAAAGATAAGACTCGATAATCCTCATAAAACCACCATCTTTTATTTATTCCTCCCTCATTTTTGCTACTTGCCAATGTTGTTTTGGCACCCTCATGGGTCTCTCTTTTATGAGTTTCTTTATAAGATCATGGATAGGATGCAACCATCCTCATAAAATTACCACTTTTTATGTTATTGATCCTTGTTCTCAACTTTAGCTTTTACTTCTTTTACTAGATAAAATCTACACAATAATTTATGTTAGCATGTTTTCTTCCATTTCCCTCTTTCTAATGATCAACAATAACACTTTAATGTCATTGTATCCCTCTTTTCCCTTTGTCACATTCTTTTGTAATTTCAAGTAATTTAAATTGTTCCATGTGTCATTGCTCTTGATTTTCCCTTTCTTTCATCTCCACACTAGATAAAACAAGGTCAAAGTCAAGATAGCACTTTTATTTCACCTAGATTTATGAATCTCTTAGACCCCATACTCTTTGAAATTCTCTCTTAGCAACCTTATCTCAAATATTCAAATGAAAGTCATATATAACACCCATGTTTGGTTTTCCAAATCCGTATGGAGGAATAGAAAAATCCATATAGAAAGTTAAAAATAAAATAATTTTAAAAAATGGAAATGATATTTAAAAGGCAACATACAAATTTAAAAAAATAAAAATCACACTAAAAGATGTGATTCAAAGCACATCTCTTTCTAATTGAATCTCAAACTCTATTGTTGGCCTCATGATAGATCTGAGGTCCTTTGGAGTGTGGTAGGCTAGTAGATTATAAGAGGATAATAAAGAAATATTTTGGTGATACCTACTTTCTCATGCAAGTACCTAATCTTCATAGTAGATCAACAATTATGTAAGGGTCCTGAAGAATGGGGAACACATCATGGGGAGGTAGGTCCATTTTAATTTTCATGCATTTAACCTTTATGTGATGATTTATATACTCCATTTATTGACCTAAGACTTGTGTGGCTAAGATAAGTTCTTCATAGTCCTTAAGGTCAAAAGTCCTCTTATTTTGATAGAACTAATTTGAGTGTCTTGACTTCGATAAAGAGTTTTTATACCTTAGTTTTTATTTCATCCTCCCCTCCAACTATTTCATTTCCCCCCTTGATAGACAATTTGTGATTCCAAATCTATTTTCCCTTCTTTAATTCATTCTTCTTCATCTCTTAAAAACATACTAGCACTACTTTATTTTAGTTTTATCTATTCATAGAGTGAAACAACATGTTTGAGCAACTATGGATTCTTATTTATTTACACCATGATTTTACATTTCTACACTTTACTTTACTTTTACCATTTATCATTATTTTAATATACTTCTATTATCGTCACCTGAGTTCATACACTTTTTTCATTGTTGACTGAGGTTGTCTTGTTACTTCTCACTTGCCAATGTTGTTTTCCCTTTTATGCATTTTTTTTCCATTATCGAGTGAGATGTGTTTTATTACTTCTCATTAATAAATGTTTTTTTACCATTTTATTTAGTCTTTTTCCATTCATTTTTTCTTTTATCATCATGTTTGACATGTATCCTTTGTTTGATTTGGTGAGTTTTCCTTTCTTACTTAAGGATAACTTGTTCGAGTGTTTTAATCTTTAGTAGCCTTTGATTTTTTATTACCTAATTTACTCTTATTATTAGACTTGGTCATTTGGTCTAACATAACACTTTTCACCCTAGCTTGCCAAATTTCCCAAGTACATCCCATCCTCATAGTACCAGCTATCTTGGATTTTCTTATGTTTGTTTGGTTTTTCTCCTTAGTTTTGTATTCTTGGGTTTGTCCAAAGAAGTATTTATGCCCTACATAATCAAAACTAACAACACATCAGATAACCATCCCATGATAAAGGTAAGTCAAGCTACACATTACATTTAATTTTTAGTTATTTAATTTTTAGATTAGTATCTCTTTTTTAGTCATTTACTTTGAATTATTTTATGCTTTAAAATAGTGCAACTTTTATTTATCATTAGCATTGTGTGTTATTATATTATTTATCAGAGTACCATCCCCTATTACACCTTCGTGACACATGATGAGATTCGAGTGGTGCATCAAGAAAGGGATGGGTAGACCTTTGGTGCTTCAAAATATTTTTTTCCCTTTTTGCCACATTATTACCAATCCAACCAGATCCCAAAAACATTCCCTAGGTTATTTCTCCTCCCTTGAGTATTCCTCTAGTATTTTCCTCTTTTCATTTCTATTTTTCTTGCCTTAAACTCCTTTTTGACTATCAGTTATACTGGGTCAATCCAATAGAGTTTAAGGGTATTCTTTACTTTCTTGGTTTGTTAACCTTTCAACTGACCTAGCATAGACCTAGTAAATTATCCTTGAAAACTAACTAGGTTGACTAGGTTGACCCTATACAATTAACATTCCCAAAAGTATTTAGGGTAAGATCCACCTATGTATACAAGATCATTTTGGTCATTATTGATATGTGTAATCAAGAGTTATTATTCACTTACACTTCTTCATAATATACTCTTCCACCATTCTACTTGAGGAGACTTATCTTAGGTTTATTATTTGGAGAATCTAGTCTTGTGGATGATTCTTGGATGCTTTAGCCTTTCTTAGTGATTATTACAAACCAAAATAACCTATTTTGAAGCCCCTTTGGCCAAGGGAGAGACTGAGTCTCGACAGGTTCACATTCAGGTAAGTATATTCTAACTTTTTTCTCCTCTCATTTAGTAGATAGAAGTAGCATAAGTGTTGGATCAAATAATAATATCTTTCATATTTTATGTATTATGGTGTTACTCATACTTACTTTCATTTAAGTTCCCTATACATGTTTGTTTTATTGCTTCTAACCCCCACTTTATGTCATAAGCTTTGATGTGCACTAGATTAGATTTACTTTCTTGCTATTAAAATAGAGTGAACATTTTAAACCTTAGGACTCCATTAGGGTTATTGTGAAATTATGTTAGATGGTAGGCTTTGGAACCCTTCTTAGCATGATGTTTTTTGATAAGTGATCCCCTAATTAGATATAGTATATCCCCATATTGGTCATGTTGTTGCTTAACAAGTGTATTCCCAATCAGAAGTGTCAGTATGATTTATCTTATCCAATCTAGGATTAATTCATAGACATGATGCATTTATGATTATATACATTATCTATCTTCTTCATGTTAGGATTGATTTATAGATATGATGCACTTCTAATTACATACATTCTAGTGAACTTGACATGAAACTAACCCTTTTAGGATTTCTTTCACTCTTTTTCATTCTTTTAGTCATTCTTTTAATCTTAATTTTTATCATTTTTTTTTGACATATTAATTGATTCTATCGACTCAATTATTTTTCTCTATGTATAGGTTTCCAAGAATAGGAAACTAGATAAACCCAATCGACTCAGTACAGGTTTCTAGCCTTTAAAACACCCAGTTCACCCTACTAGGTCAACCCAATTGACCCCTTATAATTTCAACACTTTTTCAATAGGTTATTATTTAACTTGATCAATTTTTTTGACCTAGTTTATAGGTTTCTCAAGCTTAATTCAAGGTTCTTCATCAATAGTCTTCCTTCATTACATATTTGATCCACCAAGGTTCCTTTCTATTTCTCTATGTCTTTCTTTTCTCTCTTTAATTTCATAGTTTTTAGTCTTTAAAACTACCTTTGCATAGTCAACTATATCGACACTACTGACCCAATTTAATGTTTTGTGTGATATCTAAAAAAACTAGATTGACATTGCCAACCCAATTCATTTTCAGACCTTATTTTCGTAGTATAGGTTTGACCCAATCGATCCTGTTCTATATTTCATGCATATAATGTCAACACTATACCTTTTTTCAAGTTGAAATTAACCTTATATCTATTAGTAATTATTTCACACCTTTTTATTCATATTACTTGCATGCTTAAAATAGTACACATAGTCTAATTAGGGGACTTTTAATTAATCACCTAGTTTCACTATTTATATTTTATGCACACAATGGTCAAATCACAATATAAATAAGCACTTTAAAATTTTGTCTACACTAGGACAACCTACATTTCATCACCAAAGGGGAAGCCAAATTAATGTTATAGTCAAGTATAAAGTGTGGTTAATGGTATATTTTGGCTAAGCACTCGACACCCTTATCATTGTGGTGCATGAAATGATGGAGTAGGCCCTAATACCAAGCCTATATCATTTACCCTATAGCCCCTTTTAATCTAAATTATCTAAAACCATCCTTAGATGGCTATCTAGTACCTTTCATTTTTCCAACTTTCAATCACATTTAAAATCTTTCTTAAATAATCTAATTAACAATCAGGTTGACCAATTAGTTATCTTTATTTTTCAAGTTGTTTGCTTGCTCTTTATTCAATTATGTATATAAAAAATTGCATTATCTAGTGTTAGTGAAATATTTTGCTTTGTGTGTTTTAATTGGATTAGCTAACGTTAATCCAATTGAATATCTATTTCCTTTTAGTACTTACTTCTTTTCATTACTTGTAAATTTATCTTGTAATCTATTTTTAGGATTTTTAAATTCCCTATCTTTTGTACTAAATTGACCCAATCAACCTAGTGCTTTTCCTACCTTTTGTATACTTTACTGGATCAACTTAGTTGAACCTATATAGCTTTATAGTCCCTATTTCTATACTGGATCAACACTGTATAATTTCAGTCACCTCTTTGACCTTTGCTTTCTCATCTCTCTTCTTTTCCCTTCATCATGGACTTTCTATTGGATAATGACACTGAGTAATAGTCAATAGACATGATGAAATTTACCAATTCTAATAGGGTCTCCATAGACAAAGTAGGGATCCTATTTTATATGTTAGTAATGGTCATATTGCGACTCACACAATGACTTATAGGACCCCTCCTCATACCTCTTCATAGCATAATCCTCTTTTCTCATTAGAAAAACAACTTGAGTTAGAGTATACTCCCAAAATTCTTTTCTTTATCTCCAAATTTCCTTAACATATAGGAAAGGATCCCTCTACCATTTATAACCTCATGATTAGTTGTCAAACAAAATAGCCTCATTTACCTACTCCTACATTCAATACAGGGTTTGAAGGTACCACTTTCTTTGGTTTTTAACCTATTCCTTCAATTTCAACTCCTTCTTATGTCATGGCATATTCTTCTCTAACCTATTCTACCTTCATTCCTAGTATCTCAACTAACATGGTAGGTTCTACACCTAATATACCTCTCATAAGATCCACTATCCTTAATCCTTACACTAGTTCATTATTTTCTACCCAAGGCAATCATGATTCTAGTGCTTCCTCCTCTCAACCATTCACTATTCCATCCTTTGTTTCACAAGAAAAAATTTCCAATAGTGCCTCAAATTGTCATGATTCTTCTCACACTCATACCAACACTAATAATGGTACCCAAGCCACTAATACCAACATGAATACCAATTCTAATTCTTCTAATTTTAATAAAACACACCAATTTTTTTACAAACTCTCAGTCAAAAGAATACCTTTTAAGCTCATAACACAAATCAAATGATGAGAATGTAAAACCACCTCCTTAATCTTCAATCTCACCCAAAACTAATGGCTTGGGGCACACATAACCAAAATGTTCCCCCTCCTCCTCTTTGAGATTCTAAGGCAATCTCATTCCTCAACCTCATTTGATTAATAAAACCATTAAGCATCTACAAAATGAACCTCTTAGTACTCAAATTTCCAACATTGATATAGGAGGTATAACACCTAAAATTTATTATAATATGTCAACCGATCCTACCCTTCACCTCAAAACATTTTTAAATATTTACAAGGATTTGGTTAGCTTAAACACCTTTTCCACTACCAAGATCCTATCTAAAACCCTCATGGTTGATTCCTTGGATTGGTACAATCAACTTAGAGCTCAATCCATTTCTAAGTTAAAGGACTTAATAAATTATTTAGTTTAAGAATTCCAAACTAATGATCTTCTTGAAAACACTTTGGTCCATTTCATTAATTTCAAAAAAGATGAGAATGAAATTTCTCAAGCCTTTGTTAAGATATGGAAGACTTTATCAAATAGATTTGAACATAATATGGTGGATGATAACCTTTTTCATCTCTTTACAAATGCTCTCTTTTCTAAACTTCAATATCAAGTCTGTACTCTCTCTCCACATACCATATAGGAGGCTATTGACCAAGATAAAATACAGTATTTCCTAATGCATCATTTCAATCCACCCCAACCTTTTATGGGTCCTCATCTATTACTTAAGAACAAAAACTTCAATATCACCAGTGATGGTGTTATCAATTATTTTGACACAATTCACAATATTCAATCTATCATTCCTAACCCTTCTTTAGAACCATCTCTTTCTTCTCAGTAATATACTAATCCTCATTTCTCTTCACCCAATAACATAAATATTCACAAACCTCTATCCTTGACTAAATTGCTTAAGCATCTACCCAAGCCTCTTCCACAAGAACTTGACCCTACCTATCCTATGAAATCTTGGTATGATCTTAACAAGTTTTGATGGTTTCACGATAGTTGGGGTCATTCTCATGAGACCTATAGATAAATTTGTAATTTAGATATGGATTTTTTTCTTGGACCTAATTTTGATCATGATTCCATTATCTATAAGCATCAACAAGCCTATGAGATTACTTTTAAGGACTAAAAATAAAATGATAAAAGTCAAGCCTTAATTCAAGAGAATGTTCATTTGGATATTTATAAATATCCTTTACCTAATCATCAACCTATCCAAGACAATTAAGATAAGCCCACCCCTTCCACCAATAATGTAGAAAATCTTTTTGAACCAGATTTCAAAGAGAATGTGGTTATCATGACTAATATGTGAATGGTTATGAATTTAATTGATTCCCAACCTATCTACACTCCTCCTTCCCATAAGACATATCATGTTATCTAGGATTCTTCTCTAACTCATTTAAATGAGTTGGGGAAAGAAGATCTTATCAGTTTTGATGATCCAATTTTTTATTCCCCCTTGGATAACACATCCAATTATTTTTCTACCACTCTTCCATCATATTCCAATGCTAATGATAGTCAAGATTTACTAACACTTCTTATTATGTTCTCAAAATCAACTTAAACCAACTAGTTCATTCTCTCAACGTGATTTAAAACCTTGTTCCAAATCTCCTTCTTCTTACCAACTAAAATTCCAATGTACTTCAACTCCTCTTTTTGATGACCTCCTTAACCATTACACACATTTATCTAACAACCTTCTTATGGGCTATGATGAGTGGGATCCCATTGCAGAGCTCACTAGTCTCCCATCTTAGATCCCATTTCTTGATCTTAGGACTCCCCCACATTAGAGAAACTACCTCATGTAGCTCCTATTCAATATGAATGTCCCTCATCCTCCCCTAGCAAGATGGGAAGCAACTTTATCTGGTTCCAAAGATAGTATTTTACAATAATGTGAAGAGATGTCTATCAACGTTGATAAAACTATAGACACTTCTCTTTATCTATGAATTCCTATCACATTTATGATTCTTGATGAGATTATACTTTGTACAGATGATCCTCCCTTATTTATTAGCATCCAAATTGGTGATATCTAATTTAAGTGTGCATTGATTGATGAGGGTTCTAGCACCTTTGTCACTTCTCTTTATTTTATTAAGACTCTTAGATATTTCAAATGCAATCTTAAATATACATGTAACACATGACAAGGATATGATAGAAGGTAAATGCCTTGTCTAAGTTACATGTGGCTTCCCATTACCATCCCACCTATCACTACTCGCATGAAGGTTATGATATTTAACTTCCCCCTCTCTTATAATATATTACTTGGTAGGCCATGGATTCACTTCATGAGAGCTATCACTTATTCTACCTACTAATGCATTAAATTCCCTCATAATGGATCCATTTATAGGATTCAGGGAGACACTAACCCTTATAATTTTGAACAATTCTAAGATCGTGGTGTCTTCAAGATCCTACTCTTGAGCATCTCAAATTTCCTATTAATTCAACCCACAGTTACAATGGGCATCCCAAATTCATTGGTAACATTTCTCCTAATCTTTTATATTATAATGATGATGATCTGAATGAGATTAACTTAAAGATCAAAATTTATAATTTATCACCTCATCTCATCTCATAGCTTACTGCTTATTTGCAGCCTTGTTCTCATAAACCTCCTTATGATGACATTCCCATAGTCTTGACCAAGACTAGGCATTATATTCACCATACTTTATCAAATGACAAGGTTATCCCTACCTATGTCATTTATCTTCACACCCTAAATTATGATGATGGTTATTCCTTAGATGATCCCTTAGTAGGTGGTCTTACCCAAGCCTATGATGCTAAGATTTTTTGTTATCATTCTTCTTTACTTGAGTCTTTTCATGCATCTCATCATTTTACTTCACTTATAATTCTTAATTTTTTAAATTTTCAACTTTATCATAGGGTATAGATGGCATTAACACCTCCAATTTTTGAGGATACACATAGGACTATGCTCATGGATCATGTTATAACCAAGCCTTACTATTTTTTTAGGTACCTTGACACTCATAGTTGGTTTACCCCTGAGGTTAGTGAAACTTTCCTTAGACCTTTTATATATCCTTCTCCTCCCTTAATAGAGCCAAATATAGTTGAGTCTCTTCTTTTTATTGCTATAGTTGATCCTATTCCTGCTCCTAATATTGTTGAGTTTATCCCTATTTATGATGATATCACTCTTTCCATTGAGCCTATTTCCATTCCTTCCTCATCATCACCTTCCCTTGGTGATGGTTTACTTCCTTTGCCTAAGATGGATATTTTTCCTACCAAATGGTTTGATAAGTGTTCATCTTCTTCCACTCCTATTTTACCTCCTTTTGTGAGTGATTCTATTAAAACCATTCATAGGTATATCTATTACTTCTATAAGATAGATAAACATTATTCCACCCATTGTCACAAGTTGCAGTAATATCTTGATAATTTACATCCTTTTTCCCCATCATCAAACAAATACATACCTCCTTCAAAAGTACTTTCTAAATATTTTCCCAAGTATGGTGAGGTATATTATCTATGACATCTCTATGGCACCCATCACATTGATCATTATATCATCCTACAAAAACATCTCAAAGATCACCTTATATCCATTTCCATACTTTCTACCCCTCCTTCCAGTCATTCCCATAAGAAGGCTCCTCTTTCTTCTCTTATGGCTCCACCTCCAATGGTTCCATCACCTCTTGTAGTCCCTTCACCAACCTTTGTGCCTCCACCTGTGATCCCTTCACCTATAGAAATTCCCTCACTTGTGGATCCTTCTCCACCAATGATTCCCTCACCTGTGGATCCTTCTCTTCCTATACATCTTGATTTGACACATTCTCCTGACCAGCCTTTGCCTAATTTTCCTCCTCAACATGATCCTTTAAGCATTCCTACTTTTTTAGTTGAGGATATCAAAAAATAAGTATTTTCCCAATATTCATTGAAGATTGATGAAACCTTAGTAGTAGTTCAATTACAGCTTCATAAAGACTTATCTAATGTACTGGATAATGCATGTGGACATATTTACAAGTATCTATGAGCACACACATGGTGATTTCACATTTATATTAGTTTGGACATGTTCTCTAATATTACTTATATTTGTTATATCATTTGACATTGTGTTAAATTTTTGTTTATCTTATATCATGATTTCTTACTTCTTGTATTATACTTTTCTTATCTTTTATATTTTGCATATGATTTTATTTTCTTTATCATTACTTTCCCTCCCCTTTTTGCCTAGAATTTTTCTCAAAACTCTCTTGCTTGTATCTTTATGATTATTTTTCTTTCTTATCCTTAGTTTTCATAGATAATTTCTCATGGTGATTTGTTTATACTTACCCTATTCCCCTTGGTTATTATCTCCCTTTACCATGTGATTAGTTAAGAAAAAAAATATCTCATTACTATCTCCTTTTATCAGTCCATTTTGGATCTACTTTTTCCATCTTCCTTTTTCTATAAACTACGCATATACATAGTTGAGACTTGAGATCACATGTTAGTTAATTATCAAGACTAAGTGTCTTAGTCAGTCTTTGCCTTTAGTTACTTAGCTTCCTTTTGCCTTATCCTATATCTAATTTGTGTTTATCAATATCTCTCTATTAAATGGTCATTCTAAGTCTGTATGGAGGAGGAATCTTAAAAATCCTTCAAAATAATGTTAAAATCCAAATCATTTAAACAAAAGGCAATGATATCAAAAGGCAAAATTATTCTTAAAAGTCTCTTCACACTAAAAGATGTTATTCAAAACACATATCCTTATTCTAGTCAAAACTCAAACTCCATAGTTAGCCTCACGATAGAGCCAAGGTCCTTTGGGGTGCGGTAGGCCAGTAGATTAGAAGAGGAGAATAAAAAAATATTTTAGTCTTACCTACTTTCTCATGTAAGTACCCAATCTTTATAGTAAACTAATGGCTCTATAAGGGGTCCTAAAAAGTGGGGAACATGTCATGTGAAGGTAGATCCATTTTATTTTTTTGTATAAATCTACCTTCATGAGTTGATCTTAGTATCATGCTTATTTTCCTATAAATCTTTATGTCTATAGCAAAAAGGTTCCCTTTGTATATAGAACACCACTAGTCACTTAATGTCTTCTCATGTTGTTAATATGACTCTTACCTCCTAAGGTATTCTCATAAGATGATTAATTATTACATTTTACACTCCTTTTTTCACTCCTTATTTTTCTTATATTTTCTCTTGAGAAATATTGTCTTGTCTACTGATCACTCCCCTTGGGATTTAATTTGTGAGTTGCTTTGTAAGATCATAGATAGGACCTAACCATTCTCACAAATTACCATCTTTTCCTTCCTATTACCCACATATTTGATTGCTTTATTTTCCTATTTATTCCACCCTAGTGATTTTCTCTTTGTTGATTTGTAGTGTAAGACCATGGATAGGACCCAACCCTCCTCACAAAATTTTCCAATACCTAAGTCATCATCCAAATTACATGTGTCAAATTCGAGGATAAAATGTGATCGATTATGAAGTTACACATCATTTTACATGCTTTACAACTTGATTTAGTATGTTTTATGATTACTTAAATTTTATTTCATCTTTTTATTTTATTATTTTTTGAGTGCATGTAAGATTTCAATCATTTCTTGAATTTTTCATACTTCCCAGCTTGAATTAGTATGATTAATTTAAGACCAATTTTTTGAAATTTTATTTTTCTTTCATACTTCTTAGTTTGATTTAGTATGATTGATTGACTTCATTAATTTGTTTTTATTACCATTTATGCCATTTTACATACCTTCCATTTTATTACTTTGTTTATCATACTTCCTAATGTGATATTAGTATGATTTTACTTGTTTTAGTTTGATGTAAAAATATTTCAAATTTTTTTATAAACAAATTCCTTTTTACCATCTTGTTTTGAATTTTCTTGGTTTTTTATACTTAGTCATTTCTTGTTATTACACATTTCTTATCTTGAAATAGTGTTTAGTACATTTTCTTGATTGATTATATTTTTCCAAGTCCTTTTTCTCTATTTATTTTTAACTATGCATGCATCTTTCATAATGCTATAAAAGAAACCACATCTCATATATTTCCTACAGAATATAAAACAAAGATAAATAAATATGCTAGAAATAAATATCTCCTAAGAATCCACAACCTCAACCATAATAAACAAATATAATCAACCATAATGACAACATCCACATCCAACAACAAATATGCCAAAATGATATATATATATATATATATATATATATATATATATATCATGAGTTTGATACAACAAATGCAACCATATATAATGCTCTAGCCATATGGTTAGGTCTCATCCTATCTATCTCTTGGCCTAGCCATGATATCTACTAAGGCCTTGGTTTGCCTCCTTCAAATGGTATATTATAAGGAGGTCATGTGAGATCTTAATCCCTCTACCTGTCCCTATAGGTGTGCTACCTACATCTATGACTCTACCAACTGGGTCTAGATCTCTATCATCTACACTACTATAGCTATGTGTTTCTTTCTCATCTACTAGGGCTTACCATGCCTATAGATCCCCTAAAACCATCAATATTGGTGGATGCATCCTCTCTCTATGCTCATATCTACCTCATTACCTTTCCAACTACTCTAAACTAGCTCTCCTGAGCTAGGGTAGATGGTACACTCAAATCCTTTAGTGTTGTGGGGTCGTATGGCTATAGAGTGTCATCTAGGATGTCATGGAGTGCTCCCCTCATGAAGGACCCCCATTTCTCCTCCTCATCCTCACCTACACCTAAAAAATCACAATAGATGGATATTAGATCACTATTATATCACATAATATCTATCTTCCAAACAAAATATAAGAAATAATTTAACCATCTTTTTTTACCTATCTATGTCTCAGTTGCTATGGTATTTCCATCTATATAACTATCTGGCATAGTATCCCCATATTAGTACCTCCTTTATAGGTAACCTCCTCAACTCAAACCCAATTATCATGGCTCATATCAGTCTCAACTTACATCTGAGTGATCTCTCTATCATCTCCTCTAGCTCACCTATGGGGTCATCTAAGATGGTAATGGTCTCCACTCTCTCCTCTACCTCCTACCTCTATTGATTTTATATACTTGATGGTCACTTCTCATCTCAATGTGGAGCTAGTAGTGTTCTATCTAGTATCTCTACCTCTACATCCCTATCCTCTTGCTCATCTCCTTAGCATACCTGATCAGTCCATGGTTGCTCTCAATGTGGATTCAATGTCAAACTCACTACTAGTGATCCTAATAATTTCCTCCCACATGGCTCCCTCACATGCCAAACCCACTACTTGAGCATCAACATTGGTGTCACCAGATGAGGTAGGCCCATCTACCTTGATACTCATGCCATTGAATGTGGCTCTTTCCACTAGAAATAGTGTCTAATCACCTCTATCCTCTTTTTCACTTGTGCAACTCTATCCCAAGTCACCCATGTAGATTTTATGTGCTCATATGGATACCACATGATGTCTACATGTCTCATTAACTACAATTCTAGTATGTGGGGAATGGCCCATGCTATCTAGTCCTCCCTATATATATATATATACCTAAGGTAACTTATCATATACTGTATGGGGCAACCCAATTGGTTGATACCTAGGAAACCTCTCATAGATCTAAGTTTTCAACAATATGATCAGTCCCATGGTCCTCTAGCCTCTAACTAGCATCTCATACATATATTTTACTAGTTAGACCTAGATGATGGAGCCTAGGTCATATAGAACTCACTCCTCGAAGATCATCCTTCTCAAGGCTACCATAAATAATGGTACCTTGCCATCTGACTTGTAATATAACACCCACTCTATCACAAGGACTATCATAACCTTATATATATCTATAATATATGATGTATAGACATCAAACATACTCACTCTTCTACTTGGTAATATCATCTCTGAGCCTATATCCCACATGGCTAAGGCTCTCCTCTCCTCTAGACTATTTGGTATCCCTACAGTCACCTACACTCCTATTATAGGTAGCCCCAAGATGGCATGGACATCTTTTATCATGATATACACCTCTATTGTATCACCATCCAACTCCCATCTAAAGGTGTTAGTTAATTATTCCTAATATCTAAGGAACATGACTAACAAGTCAGTACTAAGGGGGATCTGGCACATCTCTTTTATCCTACCTATACCTAGAGATCCTAGTCTATCCCTATCTCCATTTGATAACCTATATAATAATTATGATAACCATGTCATGTCCAAAATTTTCTAAAATATATATTATCCCTAAACCCAAGAAAAAACAAAGGATGTATCAATTTTTCCATGTCATGTATAGTCATAATACATTCTTGTTACATGTTAAAGTACAAACAAGCCTAAAATTACTTTATTTTATTCTCTTTAGCTTAATTTTATCCTTCTCAGTCCTTCTTAATCTTACTTGGTCATTTTGAGCCATTTTATCTCTATTTCAACCTTTTGCATGCTTTTCTGTATCATTCTAGCTCTTTGGTCAAACTAATTTAACAAAATTTTCCTATCTTTTTACCTGATCAACTCAAAATTTGAGACAATCTCCTCTTCCCCTCTCTCATGTTGAGTTTTCATTCTAGACCTTTTAGACCACTTAGTAACTCTAAACTAGACCTTTATCCTATAAAATGTATACAGTAAACCCATACCTACTAGGTCATAACTATGGATTCTACTTATTTTCTAACCTACTAGGTCAACTAGGTTGACCCAATGCTTTTTTCCTATTGACCCCTTACATTTTTTGAAAAAAGTGCAAATTTCTTACCTTTTGTCTAAACCCTCCAAACCCATTTCTTGTATTCCTATTTGCTACACCTAAAATCTAATTTTACCTCATTTTGACATTTAGAAATGATTAAAATTCAAAATTACTAAAAATTCACTTAATTCAATATAAATTTCAAAAACTAATTTGAGATTCTTAGTTGCATAGCTGTAGTGCACCTACTGCTACCTCTAGAAACTCTCCTTATCTAGAATGTCATCTCCTCACCATCCTAACTTGTTTTCTCTCTAGATCTCTCTTTTCTCTCCTTTCCAAGTCAAATAACAAATGAATTATCTTTTTCCCTATTTTAAAACACTTTTCAAAAACTCAAATCTTGCAATTATTGTCCTATAGATTTCTTATTTTTATTCTATCTTTCTTTTTACTCATCCATTTTTAAAACTATAAAATGCATTAGATATGTGATAAAATAGAGATTATTTTCTATTACTATATTCCAATCTTCCAAAAAAATTGATTTTTGGCTATTTTTTTCACTAAATTCTGCAGGTTTGTCTAGTGTTCTATACATTGGATACTTTCACATTTTTAATAGTCCACTTCTCTATCTATGGCACTAAAGTAAGTTAAAGTTATGTGTTTTTCAATTAAATGCTTTCATTTATCTTATTTACTACTTATTTCACTATAATTAGCATCAACATTGTGTGTTATCATGTTTTATCTCAAAGCACCATCTCATGTTACACTTACGTGACACATGATGAGCTTCGAGTGGGGCATATGTATACACATAATATTTTCAAAATTTTATTGATTACTGACACTTTGTATCTTATAAGAACCTATCAAGTCTCAATCTCTCTGAGTGCATGCCTTAAGGGGTGCGCTAGGAAAGGGGTGGGTAGACCATCGATGCTTTATAAGATTGGTGTCCCTTTTTCCACTTACCATCTACACGCTTGTCTCCTAAAACCATTCACCTTACGCTTATTCTTCTTAGTCTTACATCCTCCAATATTTTCCTCTTTCCATCCTCCTTTTCTTTCCTTAACATCTCTTTTGTATTATCAACTATACTAGGTCGATTGGGTCGACCTAGTACAGTTCAGGGGTATTTTTCACTTTCTTGGTTTGTTAGCCTTTCAGCTGACCTAGCATAGACATAGTGAATTATCATAAAAAACACATTGGGTGGACTAGGTTGACCCTATACAACCAATGATCTTGGGATTATCTAAGGCAAGATCTACCTATATATACAAGTTCATTTCCCACCATTTCATAAGATAAAACTTATAAGCAAAGAAGTATAAACAAACATCTACTTATTGACCATTCTACTTGAGGAATTAATATTAAGGTTCCATAATTTATTTATAGATATGGATTTTGTCTTATGGAAAAGTCTTTTGGATGCTTAAATAGGTTGTGTAGCCTATAACTAATTTATCTTGGTTATCTTTACATACCACAACAATATCTTGCAAAGCACCATGGCCAAGGGAGAGATTGAGGCTCGATAGGTTCATCTTCAAAGGTAATTTTTCATAAATTTATTTATCCTTTGTAAGAGTAGATATATAATGCATTTCTATTATTATCCCATGTATTAGGATTTTATATACATTGACATGAGTATATGTCTTCTAATACATGTTTAGTTTAGTTGTTTATTTTATTATTTCTAACCCCTAATTTGTGCCACAAGCTTTGGTGTGCACTAGATAGATTTAATTTCTCACTATTAGAATAATTGAATGCTTTAAACCTTAGGAATACATTAGGGTTTTTGTGTAATTATTTTATACTATAGGATTTGTAACCCTTCCTAGCATGATATGTTGTGATAAGTGATACAAGTGATCCCCTAATCAAGTATATAAAATGCCCATATTGGTCATGATCCTTCTTAACAAGTGTATATCCAATCAAAAGTGTAGGTATTGTCTATTTTATCTGAGCCATGACTGATTTATAGACATGATGCATCTCTGATTACATACACACTACACTTGTGTTAAAAACACTTATTTAAAATAAAAGAAAATACAACCTACTATAAATGAGTAACCTAAACACAAAATATTTGTCCTCTAGGATAAAATGGGAATTTTATTTGATTACCATGGCACTATGAGGTTAGATTATCAAGTGTTGATTGAAGTCCAACCATGTACTGTTCATGGAATGAGAACCTCTACTTGCATCTAGAGATGTTGGCATGTCTATAGCCTCTTAGAAGAGAAACTAGGATATTTTACCCCATTCTCAAGTACATCAGTTGGATATATAAATCAATACAAAATCACATTCATCTCACACTTATCTACTTTTCATGAACAATCTCATCTCTAGCTCAGTCATAGGTTGATCTTGATTAGGTTGAATAGTTTGAGGGGCCTCTTATGGTATGCTTGGAGATTAGATTTCAAAAAAGTGTGAATATAGCTTCATGATAGTTTGAGAAAATTAAAATTCAGTTCCATTCACCAAGAGTGAAGATAAATTTGAAACTAGGATGAGGATGTGATATCCTTATTTTAAAACCTCAAATAATTCGTCTTCACATGAGACAACCTCTTGTAATGGCATGATTTGAGAGTTGTATTCCTCTTGTTTTATGGCATTACCTTAATCATCCTAAAATTGATCATGAAATGATTATAGAGGGGAGTAACCCTAATATTATGATCATGAACATGTCTCTTTACTAATCCTCACATGATTGTAGTTTTCTTGGACTCTCTTCAAGTTTGATAGTGGTTGATGTAGGAGTAAGCATATCACAGCTTGGCAAATATTTTGAAAATTTGTCTCCTTGACCATGATCATGAAAATTTAAGAAAAATTATGTCACCTTTGATATAATCTTAAAATATCCTTCATCCATCACAATAACTTGATCAGTTTGTCTCTCATTAAAGTTACCTTCTCCCTCAACCTCACAAGCTACTTTACATCTCTCTTGACCAACTGAAACCTCTTGAGTGTTGCTTCCTTATTTTAAAATAGTTGAAAGTTGGACAAATGATAAACTTTCAAACTCCTTTGGAATATCATGGAAGAGATAATATACCATGTCATCAAGTAAATCTTCAAGGTTATCTTATAATTATAATTGTTCCTGTTGTTGAAGTTTGGCATTGATCTTGTCATTGATGTCAAAGATTCTTAAGAAAGGTGTTCATGAGGTAATTGAATAATGTTATTATTTGATAAAATAATTTAGAATTATGATAATTTTTTAGGATAATTTAATACATATTATCAAGATACAATAGCACCAAGAAGTGTTTCAAGTTCAGTTATCAATTTTTAAGAGCTTGAGAAGCCTAGTCATGACATTGGTCATTGCATGAAGAAACCTTGTGAGAATGTATGAGGTTGGTGGCCTAGTGAGATGGATGTACATAGACATAATAATTTGTATGAGTTTGTTTTATTATTAATATTAGGAATTGTATCACTCATGAGAGTCTCAGGGTGAGCCTACAAGGGTAAAACCTATAGACCTAGCATGTAACTAGACTAGTTCTAGACCCTGCTTGACCTAATGAAGTGTCATGAGGTATTTTAAAGCTCTATAAAGGATGTAAAATAATGTTTAATCATGATATAGGTTATTTTATCATGTATATGAGGTGTAGAGAACATTAAAATAGTCTTGAAGTTCAGTTTTAAGACCTAATGTGTTTTATAGGTCAAAGTCCAAGCAAGTAAAGAGAGAGATGGTGGACAAATGAGGTATGAGTTTAAAATTTCAAGATAAGAATGGAAAAATGAGAATTTTTAGTGTTATTTCATGTTTTTTCAAATATTTTGACCAATTTTTAAGTCAAATTTTGAAGGTTAAGGTAATAAAATGTGCTTTAATGTCTCTCAAGTACACAAAATAGAGGATTCTCAGCCCAAAAAGAAATTTTAAGTAATCATTGGCATGTGTAACCTCTACATGAGAAATTGAGATATTCATGGTATATGGGGAAGGGTAATATATTAATTTTTTAATAATTGGTTTCTAGAATGGGTTTCTAATCTTTACAAATGATCATTAAGACTGTAAGATGGTTCAAACCCTCAAAAAACCCTAATAATGACCCAATATCAATGAACTTATTCTAAAGTGATGAGATTGGATTGAAATAGATATTTAAGTTATTGGAGGTTGAATTTAACTCTCTCAATCACCTCCATGTGTGATTTATTTGTCAGGTGGGTGAGTGAGATTTATAATAGCAGTAAGAGTTGATCGAGTCAAATTTGCTCAATGGATGAAGGTTAAATATTGAGACTTTTATCTTATGTTAATTGTGGTTTTTAATAATATTATATCCCTCAAGTGTGTTAAACTAGTCATACAAGTTGACCTATCACTAAAAAGACTAATGGTGCAAATAGTGAGAAAATTAGGCAGATGTGAGAAGGTGATTAGGGATGTGTTATCATGGATTAGGTATGAATAAAAGTACATGGATATGTTTTTAAATACCTATAGTACATTTTAATATTTGATATAATATTTTGAGATTATTGTATGTGGTGAAAATTTTACTCATAAGTTGACTTGTGTAGTTCAAATGAAATAGTGAGGTACAAGACTATTAGATTGGTATGAAAGACCAATATTGGCATTTAACCATACTATCTATCTATCTAATAATGGTATAATGACATCATAATATCATATACATTTATTATAAGTCTCTAAAATTGGTTTTCTATGTGTTTTAGGTCTTTTTATCCATGACTATGTTTTGAGGCTAGTTGGTAGTTCTAAGTGGTCTACTTGCAGAGAAGGGTTTGAGTCCTTTTGAATTATGTAATGAATTATTATAATCTTGGTGAAGTTGTTTATGTATTTAATTTTCTCTTTATATGATTTATTGCATGGTCTTTTACAATATTGTGTTTTTCTTCAGTTGTTCAAGATAGTTTTTATGGGTATGCATAGGCCTAATTGTGAATAATGCTAATAGCATACTTCAAGTGGTGGTTGGAGATGAAAGGTGTCATGGACCTAATAAAAACTTATCAAGGATATATTTTAGTGATTTATTATGTGTTACTACCATTTTGTGTGTTTGAGAGTGCTCTAAGGTGTTTAAAGTGTAACGTGTGCTAATGAAGGCCTAATTGAATTGGGTCTCCTTAAGGCCTAAAAGGGGTTTTGGTCCTATATAATATGAAAAACCTATTTTAATTTTTTATTCATTTTTAGGGAATGTCCTAAGGCCCATTTTTTTTAAATATAAATATTTAAGTATGTATTTCTAACCAAAGAATGTATGATCAAGAACCTAGTATAAGAATAAGGCATAATAGGCCTAATTGTCAAGTTAGAGATTGAGAGAGTTAAAGTGAAAGAGATAAAACATTAAAAATCTAAAGGAGGTATTGTAGACAATCATGAGGGTGTATATATACCATCATGAAGATATCATAGGTTTATAATAGATTATTATCAAGGTCATATTACCTAACCAAGTCAAGAAGATGGCTAAGTGAGTGAAGAAGGATAGAGACCAGTTTGAGAAAGATATGAGTGTGAGAAGAGATGAATAAGGAGATTGTCATGTATTTTATGAAAAACAAAGTGTTATATGAGCAACAAAATGTTATCAATATTATCAATGGTTTGAGGTGGTTAAGTTGGTGTTGAGTCATCTAAGGGGGTTAGTGCCTCCTTGCAAATGGGTGATTGTTAAAGCCTAGATGAGTTGGTGCTTAGCTATTTGGGGTCAGTACTCTAAGTGAAGTTAGTGCTTCACTAAGTCTTGATCTATGTCTTATATTATTGTATTCCATTTTCATCATTAGTGGTTTTTCTTCCCATTTAGGGTTTACCACTCAAATAATTATTCTTTGTGTTATGTTTATATTTAATTCTCATGACTCTTAATGTGTTTCTAGTTCACTCTATTATTTTGATAGTTAATTCATGATAAAGTAAATTTGCAAAAGTTTTGAATACTGATTCACCCCCACTCTCAATCATTGTGCTTATAACATCTTCTTCGTAGCCAATGGGTATGCATTCCTCTTGTGGCTCACCTTTTTCTTGAATTCTATATTATTCTACATTCTTGAAGGATGAGTTGTACCTTTCTTCACCAAGAGGAGTGCCAATGGGAATTTATTCTTATAGATCACTTAAGTCACCTTCATTAGCTACAACATAGCTTGACCTTTTTCACATGCCTCCTTAAGGATAGGCTCCTTTCAAGAAGTGTATTAGAAGATACTTGTAAAAGTTATAGAAGATAGGTCATGTATGTTTCATTCTTCTCATTTAACTGGTCACTTTTGACAACCAACACCTCATTCTCCTACATATTCTCTTTAATGGACCTCCATGATGGAAAAACTTTGGAATCTTGAGGAGGGATGGATGTGGATTGAATGGTTTCATATTTCCCTTTAGATTCAACATCTTGGTATATTCTTGACTCATCTTACTTTCCCCATTACTCCACTACTTAGATCCAAGTTAGGATTTTGACAATATAAACATGTGTTTATCTTGAAGAATGAATGAATTTATCTTCTCTTGAGGTTTCATTTTTATTACTATTAACATTGACTAAGACAAGAGTTCATATGTAAATTTAATATTTCTATTTAGGTGGGATTCAAAATCAATCCTTATTTGATCACAAATCTCCTTAGACTAGTTAGGAATGGAAAGACTCTTTAAATTCTAATCTAAACCATGAAACTCATTCTTATCAACACATACTACTTCTCTCCTTTGCATAGTTTTTTGAATGGATATGCGAGTAGGGAAGGCTTGAAGAGCCCATGGGGAACTTGGAAGGTTTTGATATTCACTTGTTTGTTTCCTTTGAGGAAGGATGGGTTGCTCACTAGAGGACTAATATGAAATGGGAAAGGGCACATGAGGCTAATGATATTGGAATTGATGCCCCTCATGTACCACTATATTATCTTCTATTTTTGAAAATAGACCACCTACATCTAAAATATCATTAGTCAGTCTTGACTAATTATATTTCATAAGAGATGTCCCCTCCCTCAGAGTGTGTTACAATAAGGATCTCATACTCTTACTAAGATGCTTAGGAACATTTTGTCCATACCCTCTCTATGTGTCAATCCCAACCATGTACTTCTCATAACTCAAAAGAGTTTGTTTAAGGCTTGAAATGGACTAGTTTGGGACATGGCCATGCTAAATAGGAGTATTATGATCTTTCTAAGGCTGATCAAGAGGATATGTGGGCTAATAAGAAGGATGATAGGATTCAAAAGGAGGGTAAGGGTCATGTTATTGGTAGTAAGTAGGATCAAAAGATTGATGTGAGCCATCATGTTGTTGATGATAAATAATATAGGGTTAGAATGGTTCATAGTATGACTGATGAGGCTCATTGTAGGGTTAACATGAGGGTATGATATAATAAGTGTCTTCATACCAAGACATTAGACATCATGATTAAAATTAAGAACCAAGTTTAATATCAATAACAAATTATCCTTAACCATTTATGAAGATATTTTGATGACCACTTTGGCATGAATTTCTCACTACAAATATGTTTTTCTAATGCTTGAAACTACTTAAGATCATAAAATGAGGATGGAATTCACTCCAATATTTTTGAATCCAGTCTCACTAACAATGCCAAAACTATTAACACTCCAAAATACACCCTATAAAAAGGTTTTTTAGTCATACCTCAAAGTCTAGGGTAACATGGGATTAGTCCAAGGTTATGGGTGACATATGGTTAGGCTAAACCTCTAGTTTATGGGGCAAGCTCCCCTGGTCCATAAATTTAGATCAAATTATAAGACATATAAATTATTAGGGTAAAAAGGGATAGTGAAATTCATGAAATAAACCTATGATACTATGGGTTATGCACCAATATGATGTATCCACTCTAACAGAGCTTAAACAACACTAATTAATAATACATTAATTGGACCACTCTCTTTCAATGCTTCTAGGCATCAATTTTTCATGTGAAGGCTATGATGGATGTTTGAAACTTAAAGGTAGTGGATAAGAGGCATATTCAATTCACTATCAACCATATTTTGTTTTAAAACATAACTACCAACTCTTTAGCACATCACATAACCTAGATAGGATAAATACAATGGCTATAAGTCTACAAGGTCCAAACCTAGGTAGAGTTTCTTCATACCCAATCAAGGGATAGATAAAATGGATTTTAAGTCTAATTTTATAGAACATAAATAATTAAAAAGAGGGAAATATAGCATGGATAAGGCATGGAGAGGTCACTAATGTTCCTCTTTCACTCTATCATTAGTTACAAATAACAACAATAGCTACATGTTCCCTTCATGCATTGCCTTCATGATTGGTGGTCTTTAATGAGAATTTGATGTAGAGATGGAGTGGTGGAAGCTGATTCAACCTTGTTTTACCTTAATCAAATCATTTCCAGGTCCTAAATATCATCAATTCCCTCTCATGATAGTTACAAAGGTGGCATCATGCTCAAAATATCCTTCATGGATCATTAAGTAACCCATCTCCCTTTGTGCATGTTAACTAAGCTTGAAAAACTACCCTTTATTGAATTATTAACATGAAGTGAATTTTATTTCCTTCATGAGTTATTTAAAATTATGTTTCATGACCTACATTGACTCATCTAGTAACACGCTACTCCATAATTTCATTCCTTAGTTGACCAAGTAGGCCTAGTCACTTGACTGCAAGTTGTTTGGATGGCCATATGACCTAAATAGGACATTAATAATAGTTAATTGATCATTTTTTAGGTCTAAACCAATATAATACACCATGACATGTGCATTTAATGTAATATACACCTACAACTCTACTTGACTTAGGTGATTAGACCACCTTTTACTAGTCTTTACAAATTGGCTCTTTTGTTTAGACTTACAAAAGCATTTATAGGGAAGTTTTTGAGAATTTTATGATTTTATAGGGTGAAATATGCCTCAAAATACCTTCTTCCATGATATATAACTTATTATTAAGTTATGCACCATATTTTCATCACTAAATCCTATAAAAACATGGTTTTTAGGGGGTTCATACAACTATCCATATAACCTAATTCCATGTAAAGGACTTACTCATAGTTAATCATGTTATTAATGTGTTTTTATGACATATATAAGGAATTTTATTTCAAAATATTCAATATTTAATCAATCAAGTTTCTACTAGGGTTTATGCAGGGTTTTAGTTGCCTACCATCTTAATAATGGTTCATAAAGTGTATGCCTCTAATTAAAAACCTTTTTTCATGGATATATATCAAATATACCCCATAAAAACTCCTAAATGTATCATATCCCCATGTAAATTTTATGGTGAGATGTGAGTGAAAGTTCTTAGACTTTGAGTTCCTTACTAGGCATTATATGTAGGTTGTAGTCTAAAGGATCATTCATAGAGTTGGTATATTTAATACCACTCTTTCCTCCATGTATTTTGATATTTATGGGTAAAAAAATAACCATAATATTATTAGTCTTGATTAATTATGTTTGGTGAGATATAATCATTTGAGTTGATGGTTCGAGATGGCAACTTAGCGTAGTATAGTTTGAAAGAGGTATTGAGACCAAATTTGACATTTTCCTACTTTCCTCTACCTAAAACATCCTCCTCATGGTATAAAACATAATCATAAACATTAATATATATTTTTTATGTCTAATTTTGTGGGTTTTATATGCAAAAAGGTAGAGATGGGGTCTTGAGGCCTAAGGATGACATTAGGCCTTATAGACCTAAACTAAGTTCTAATACCCTAAATGTCCATTAGATGTGTATGTGGATTTAATATCACTATATCACTATTTCCTATCTAATTTAATCCCTATAAACTTTTCTCATCTTCCAAAACCACTATCTATGCATCCTTGTCTTGTAAGTCTACCTTGAGTGCTTATCACTATTTATGATAAGTGTTTGAACCAGTTAGAGTTAGAGACCTAAATAACATCTTGTATCTCTATACAGTGTTGTTGGATTTTAAATCCTTTTATAGTATGATTTTAATATTTTTAAATACTCTTTGGACTATACTCCCTTCAATCCTAATCTCTTAAGTTCCATCTACATGCAAGACTAGGGTTTATGGATAACTAGGCGTGTGTAGCCCTAATGGCTTAGTTTGGTGCCTTCCTACCTTAATTTTAGGATTTTACCATCCTAAAACCTTTTTCATGTCTTCCTAACTTACACCTCATATGGCTTCAACCCTCAAACACCACTAAAACATGCATAAGTCTTCAAATTTTGTGAATAGGCCTATACATATTAGTTTTAAGCCTAATAGGCCTAATTAGGCCATCAAGGTTCTTTTTAATCTAAGGAATATAGTGTTAAAATGGGAAAAAAATTTAAATATTATATTATAGCTCAAGACACTTTTTTTCTCCTTTTTCACTATACTTCTAGTATGGTTCTCACACTTTCACCCCTTAAGAAGGACCTGCCTGTAGGTGCTCAAATGGGGCTTGTCTAGACTATGAGTATGAGTTTATGCCTTTGTTATAACCTTGAGGTTGTTTTAGATAGTATATCATGAATAATATGACTTATTTATTATTCATAGACCCTTTTAATTTCCTATCAATGGTACTTTCCATTTATCTACCCTATTTCCTTATAAGTGGCATGTGTATGGCAGCTTGATCTTGACTATGTGTAATGAGGTTAGCCTCCTCTTCATGGAAATTTCCTATCCATTTATAATAATTTATCATATATTCTATGTATTTTAAAACAATTTAATCCATACACCTCTAAAAATCTTTTAAATGGGCTCTCATACACAACTTGATCTATAGTGGTTTCTAAATCCATATTTCAAGATACAAGAGAGGTCTTGGTTCTAATGTGGTTAATCAAATTAGTAAGAATGAAAAGCTGATTGAGAAGAAGGATGACAAGGTGAGTCATTATCAACTCATAAAATAAGGTGGGATGTTTTTTAATATAGATCATAAGATATATTTTAAATATTTTCAAGATTATTTTTTACCATCTCAAAAGGATGATGAAGAAGCCATGTCAAAGGTCAAGCCTACGTTGACAGCCAAGCCTAGAAGGTCATTGAATAATATTCAGTTTTATAAGAGTATGGAGATCTAGGAATATTTTAAATTTGTATTTTTCTAGTACCATATGGAAGGAGTGACTCCGTTAGGCTTCATGGATATACCCATCAGCAAGTGGATTCATGGTGGATTCTTGTTGAGCTTTGACATGTGTTGTATGTGAAGAAGCTATGAAGATATGTTGAGAGGTATGTTTTTGGTATCTAGTTATAATTATTATTGATATATATTAGAGATTATGTTTGTGTGTTTCTGTGTCATATAGTGATCAAATTTTGAAGAAAAAGAGAGAATAATTTTTTAAGATGTTTCATGATTTTGTTTTTTGAGCTAGTTATGAGAGTGTAATCATGGTGAAATACGTTGATCTCAAGTATTTTTTTGAGATTGATGTCTAGGTGAAGAGTAAGATAGTTTAGTTGGTAGTAAGTTATGTAAATTCACATAAATTTTTTGCATTTATAAGAATTTTCATAAATGGTGTAATCATGGAAGGCACAGGTCAAGGTGTTAAAGGTGTTAAAGTGCACTGGAGGCTTGTGTATTGTCTACGCATGGTAGAAGTATGAAAGAAATGATATGAGTGATATATAAAAAGTAATATTATTTAGAGTTATATTATCTTTTAATTATTAATCAAAAATTGATATCAAGGATCATCTTGTGAAGATTCATATTGCGTAATGTGGATATCAAAAGTGAATAGAGATAATTATCATAGTATAATTGGTAGTGAATAGGTGCATAAAAGATTTTTTATGATGAGGTATGTGCCATGGTGGCTTGAAAAACATGAAGGAGAAAGATTGATGTAAGAAGAACATATGAGATGCCATATGGACATGACATGAGTGATATTTACTCCATCATATAGGAATATATTGTTCCCTTGTAATAATATATTTGTTTGTAGATAGACCTAATAGACATAGTGGACAAACATTGATTATATAAATGTTTTATGCTCATAAGCATTAAGTGTGATTGCTCTAGTCATTTGAATATGACCTTTGGGTCATGTATCATAGGTATATATGCTCAGTATGCCCTAGTTGTGTGAGATGAAGGTGATCAAACAAGATAGAAGTCTGGAAGACAATAAAATAGGTGTTTTTTATAGACCTAATTCAAGAAGGGTTGTCATGATGGATCAGATATGGCTTATGAAACTAACAGGATGATAACAAGAGTATTTATGGTGTGAACGAAGGTTGAAGGTCTAATCAAGCATAAATGAGTTTAGAAGATATTATTATTCATTCTGTGACTCTAAATTTGTAAATAAAAAGGGGAAGATAAGATAATTCATAATATTTAAGATCAAGTGTGTATGATATTTTTTCATTAATGTCAAAGGGGGAGAAAATTTGATGGAGAAAGACCATTTTTTGGGGAGAATAAATTGATTAGACTGTAGCATGTTTTGCCATCAATGACAAAGGGGGAGTTTGTTTTCATAGTGTTTTAATTGATTTAAATCGTATGCCATTAATATCAAAGTGTGTTTTCATTTATGTCTAGATGAGCATGGTGTCTAGAGGAGTAAGGCTAGTTGGTAGTGTATGTTGTGATAAGCTTATGAACATTGAAGGTATATATTTATTGAGAGATAAAGGTATAGGTCTAAGTGTCTTATATCTACATGGTTGAATTTTTTTTTAAGGTTATGAAATATAACGAATATGTGAAGGCATCAAGGTATATATTAAATCCCTGTCTAGACCTTGTGAGAAGGTATGTGTAGGTAGCATGGTGAAGTGAATGAGCTTATGTATATTAGAACTTGTTTAGAATTGTATGGGCTTGAGATTTAGGTGTAAAATAGTTTAGAAGTTTTTTAATGTAGGTATTTGAGGAAAAGAGCTTAAGAATTATATCCTTATGTCAAGTATCAAGATCTTAAAGATTCTTGTCATGACTTTGTCAAGACATGAACAAACCTTGTGTAAAGGTTAGGGCTTGGTTGCCTGGTGGGATGAAATTTCTTAGGCATGTGATAATATTTATGTAAGTTTTTTATCATGGTAATATGTTTTATGAAATTATAATGAGATGTTTACCATGATAGTGAGGTCTTGGAATCATGAAAAGAGGCATGATGGTCAAGTACTTGAGTAACCTAACACTAGTCATGGCATGTAAAGTCCTAGTAATGAGGTTTGATCATAATGGATTGGTAAAATGGATGAAAATAGGCATAATAGGTTCTATTAAGTTACTTTAGTAGGTACATTAGGTGTTGGAACACTCATTACAATATCAAGGTGAGTCTAGAGAGGTAGGATCTACAAATCTAGTGTACAACTAGAGCATTTTTAGACTCTATTTAATATAATAAGGAATCATGAGATATTATCAAGACATATGAAGGATTATTGAATTTTTTTGAGAATTTTATATGTTTTTTGAGCATGTAAGTGAGGTGGAGAGTGAGTGAAAAGTGGCTTTAAGGTTAGTATCAAGGCCTAATGTAATTTGTAGGTCAAGGACTAAGAAATAAAAAATAGAAAGCATGGCTTAATGAGGTATAAATATTAGTTTCCAATGCATATGTGAGTATTTTATCATTAAAAGAAGTAATTCAATTTTATTTAATAATTTTAATGAAGTTTCAAGTCATGGTTTCCCAGAAAAGGTATGAAAATTAGTTTCAAGATCTCTTGAGTACCCAGAATGAAGGATTCTCAACTTGAGGACTTACAAGTGTCCATTAGAATGTTTAACATATAAATTATAACCTAATATATTAATTGTATTTTTTCTAAGGATCCTAGCTCAAATTTTTAGGCATTAGTTATGGAATGAGGGGCTAAGATTTATGAATGATCATTGAAACTAGAAGATGGTTTAAACCCTTAAAGAACCCTAATAGTGACCCAATATGAAATAAATTATTTTAAAATACTAATAATATATTTGTATTTATGTTTAAGTTATTATATGTTGTATTCAACTCTCCTAGGTACCTTCAAGTATGATTGGTTTGTGAGGTGAGTGAGTGGACCCTACAAGAGAGGCCTTGTTTCTTAGAGATTTGTTGTACTAGTAATATTTGACAAAGTAAAAGTTGATAAATGGATGGAGTAAAAATATTTATACTTTTATTTTATATCCATGGTGGTTTTTTAGTAGGATATATACCATATGTTTTCTAAACCGATCATCCAAGTTGACCTATTGATAACATGCCTAATGGTGTAAATAATGAGAAACCCAGGTAGAAGTGAGAAGCTGACTAAGGATGTGTTATCATGTATTAGGAATGAATAAAATTTAATTTAGACATTTTAAAATAATTTTAAAACATTTTAATTTTGTATATATGTTATGTAGGTTAGTGGATATGGTGAAAATTTTGCTCATAAATTGACTTGTCTAGTTAAAATGAGACAATAAGTTACAAGGTTGGGAGATTGGTATGTAAGACATATTTAAATTTTATAAATTTACATTTATATATAATAATGGTGTAGTTATCTCATAATATATTTCACATCCATCATAATTATTTTTAAGTGTCTATATAGGTGTTGAAGGTCATTATCACCATGATTGTGTTTAAAGGTAAACTAGCAGATCTGGGTAAACAAGTTGTAGTGATGAGTTGGAGGATATTTTTCTTATGTTGAAGTATATAAATAATATGGTATTTTTCTTAAAAATTAATTACATATCCCTTATTTTTATAATCTTGTAATTTAGTGTAATAGTTTGGAACATTGAAGCCAAAATGGCTTGTCTAGTTAAGTAAGGATTGTGAGAGAGAAGGTAAATAAATTGGTCTGAAAGACAAATATTTACCATTATATTATGATATTTTTATTGGATATTGTCATAAGGATGTTTTAATATCATATGAATTAATTTTAATCCCTTTATTATGTTCTTTTATATGTCATAAGATCAAGTTTCCATGACTATGTTTTGAGGTTAGTTGGCAGTTCATAGTAAACATCTTGCAAAGAAGAGTTTGACCCTATATACCTTGATTTGAAGAATATAATAAAGTATTTTATGACCAAAAGGCCATGAGGTTTTTATATAAATGATTTTTTCCATGATTTTTAATCAAAATTGTGTTTATGCTTTGGTTGTTCAAGAGATATTTTTTGTGTATGCATGGGCCTATTGTGAACATCAATTTGAGAAGGGGTTCAAGTGGTGGTTGGACATAAATTGAAGCTATATAAAATATATTTTAGTAGTATATTAAGTTATATTTCTATGTGTGGAGTTTGGAATCATTTCAATAAAGATAAAGTGTAAAATACTCTAATGAAGACCTAATTGAATTAGGTTTCCTTAAAGCCTAAAAGAGAATTTGGTATATTAAGTTGTGGATGACCTAATGTATTGGTTGATTCATGTTTGTAACGTTTTATAAGACCTATTATAAGGATAATACAATTTTTCAAGTTTTTATGGACAAAAAATGTGTATGATAACAAGTGACTTGTATAAAAGCAAGACTACTTAGGCCTAATTGAGTGTGTTAGAAGAGTAAGAGTGTAGGTGAATGAAAGATCACATTGAATATCAAAAGGAAGCCATGTATACCATCATAGAGGTGTAGAGAGATATTCATTAATATATAATATAAGGTTTAAGTATGAATATTAAGGTCATATGATCTAATCAATCTTGAAGAGACCTATTAGAGTGAAGAAGCCTAGAGGCAATTTTGAAAGGGATAGAACTATGTGAAGAGCTATAAAAGGTGATCATCATATATTTTTATAAGAAATAATATGTTATAAATGTGATCAAGTTTTTTATGTGGATGAGTTTGTTTTGAGTAACTAAAGGATTTAGTGCTTCCTTATAAGTGATTATTTGTTAAAAGACTTTGTCAATTTGGTTCTTGATAGACTGGGGTTGGTGCTCCAAGTCGATTGGGTTCTCAACTAAATTTCATTCATTGATTTATAGGAATGGTTTTCCAATATATGTTAAGTGAGTTTTATTCCCCATGAGTGTTTCCCACTTATATGATGTGTTCATACTTATTATGTATATATTCTCACTACTATGTTGCTAGACTAATTGATATTCCTCATATGATGATATTTCTTGATTAATTATTATAAGGTCTATTGAAGTGAAACTTAAATTTTTATAAGGACACTAAATCACCCCCTCTCAGTGATTGTATCTCTAACAGTCAAAAGGAACAAAAAATAAATCTAAGATTGGTTCAGGTAGTTTAGAATGAAAGGGATGTATATTTATAGTGTTACTTGATTGGTATTGGGGCCTACCCCCTCACTTAAAAATCTTGTAGTGATAAGGGTGTGAGGTTCTTTTCCAATATATACCATTAACCACATATTTATACTTGGATATAAAACCATGTTAGCTTCCTCCTTGGAGATGAAATCTAAGTAGGTAGGACTTGGGAAGATAAGTGTTTAATTATGTTTTGAATGTTATGTGATTTGGTGGTGTGTAAAAAATATTAAAATAGTGTAACTACAATGATAATTTTAAAAACCACCTATTTAGACTATGTGATTTACTCTAAGCATGTAAATAGCTAAAAAGGAAGTGTGAATTAATTACTAGAAAAAAGTTGTTAATTCCTTGATTAAGAATAGAAAAAATTTAGTTCAAGTGACACTATATGCAAATAGAAAAAAACAAATTTGACTAGGTTATTAATATTGTATATAAGTAAGGTACTTAAGAACATATTCAAATAGTTCAACTATGTCTCTTAGACACAAGATAGACTATAGAACTAATTAACCAGGTTATCCTAAATAGCTATAGGGTTACAATTTTAAAGATTGCTAACTTGTTAAAAAAATAAAATAAATATTGAAATGATAGAGGAAAGATAAGAACCTTGGTGGGCTCGAAAATGGTTAAGATTGAAACATTTTATGTTGTGATGATCAAATGTTGCTTTGAATTTATATCAACTTGATCAACTAGCTCGACATAGTTTAAATAACCCTATATGACAAAATGAAATAATAAAAACTAATTCGATTGGGTTGACTTAGTTGGTAAAAATTGACTACCAAAAATAAGCATTACAAATAGAGTTGATTAGGTTGACTTAGTTGGTATAATCTAATTGAAGAATAATATTGTGTCGATTAGATTTATCTAGTTACCCATATTTGATGAAGACCTATAAAAATAGAACAAAGTCACTTTGATATTATTGTGTATTAAATATATGTATAGACTATTAGAAATATATTGATAGGTTTGATATAGTACTAAAAATATGGAAAAATATAATAAAATGATAAAAATATTAGAATGAAAGAAATCCTACAAGGATTAGATTCACGTTAGGTTCACTAAAATCTATGCAATGACAAATACAATAGATCTACATGTCTATCCTAGATCAGAGAAGATAAATCCTACTTACACTTTTGATTATGGATGCATTATATATTCAGGGTTGTGTCCAAGATGGATCTACTAGACCTAGCCAAAAGATATCTTACTATAATAAATTCACTAGTGAGGGTTCCAAAGTCTCCAGTCAAGCAAAATTATACAATAAACCTAACTAGGTCCTAAGTTTTCATATTCACTAAACTAATAACAAGTAAATTAAAATATAATCTAGTTCCCACCAAATTTTGTGGCATAAAGGGGGGGTAATAAACATTAAAAGTAAACATGCATACAAGACATTTACTCATGTCAATGTATACAAAATTCTAATGGATGGGAGATAAGTACAAATGCATATCTATCTACTATTAGAAAGGAGGAAAATTTTGAGGAATACTTACCTTTGAAGATGAACCCACTGACCATCAATATCTCCCTTGGCCAAGGTGATTTGCAAGAGGTTGTTATGGTATGTAAATATGACAAGAATAAATCAACTCTAGGCTACACAACCTATCAATACATCTAAAAGAATTTTCCATAAGACAATATCCATATCTCTAGAGATATTATGAAACTTTAATCTATGCTCCTCAAGTATAATGATGGATAATAAGATGTGTAATATATATATATATATATATATATATATATATATATATTTATATCTTCTTATTCTTCTCTAAAAAATGATGAAATGGATGTGTTTATATAGGTGGATCTAACCCTAGTCCTTTTTGAATGTTTATCCTAAAACTTCATTGCAATCAAATTTGTATTATTAATTGATAAAAATAAGTATCAATTATAATACAAATTTGACCAAATTGATTGTGTATTATAAATTTTCAAAAAGGGATTTAGGCTGAAGAAGGGCTAATAAAGGCAAAAAATGACTAGAGGAGGGTACAAAAGAGCACATAAGGCCTAAGTAAGTACATATGATAAGATTGTGTTGATAAAAAGTGGATGGAAAAATGGTAGGAATGTTACAAATCCAAAACAATATTTTAAAGAACTAATGTTCTATCCACCCCTTTCCTGAACCCTTTAAGGCATTAACCCAAAGAGATTGAAACTTGACAGGTTCCTATAAGATAGAAAGTGTAAGTGGTAAAGTTAATAAAAATATTATGTGTATACATGTTATTGTTCTTCACTAATTTTAGACCCAAATATGATTGTGGAATTGTTGGTATCATAAGATTCATTTGAATAAGTGTGGACATCCCCATATAATGGCACTCAAAATAGGTTTTCACCAAGAGACCAGTCTTTTTCTTTACTTTTACCTTGTACTTTTACCCTAGTCAAAAAGTTCCCCAAAGAGGTTTTCACTTTTGGTCCTTAATGTTTGATTTTATTTTTATTTTCGGTAAAGTTAGTTCACCTAATCTATGAAATAGGTATCATGATCCAATATGATATATAAACCTTTTTTTTATCTCCAAGTATAATATGGTCTCTTAGGCCTAGAAAGTCACAAATAGCTTCATCGTTATCAAACTCATCAAGTGATACTATGGATTTTTGTTGGTCTTAGTTTTTGACTTATGGATGATGAAGGAAAAGTGGTGAAATAAATATATAAGTGTGATGGTACATAAAACATGGTATTTACATAGGTTATTATTTAATAAATCCTCATGTATATTATAATTAAAATCTACGTCATTATTGGCATCATCATCACTAGTCATCAGCATAGAAACATATATATGGTATGCAGGGTCACCCCTATTTGGTATAAATCCATTACCATGAGTTACATTTTACTTGGTTATGTAAATTATCTCAAGATTACCTTGTTGAGTTTCCCTCAGTCGTATGTCTTCATAATTTTGATTATCCATGATCTAGTTAGGGATATGATACCTTTTGCTTTGGTAGCATTCAGTGAAGTCATCATTATACAACTAAGAATCATCTTTGAAAAGTGGGTCTTATTCTTTGCTAGTGTTCAATATGAAAATATTGGGATCTAGGGCATTAAACATGGATTTTTGTTGTCATTCCATGTGAATGATCTTAGATTTGGTTCTTCCATGGGATTTAGGGTCTTGTGGAATGCTAGCTACATGGAATGAATTATATGAGTTATTCTATTGGGATTTTGTTAGAGATGGTAAAATGGTTATATATTTTAGGATGGGGTATCAAAGGAAGTAGAGGCAAGGCTATCAAGGTATATATAATTAGAATCTAATAATTCATCAAGTAGGTCTTTTTCATTCTTAAGCTTAGGTTCTACGCCATAATGGTAATTATAACTTTCATACTCAACCTCCAGAAATTTTTAGAATTGGTATGGTTGTGGTTTGTAGGAATAGTTACTTCCATCCTATAATAGGTAAACTTTATACATTCATTTAATTTGGAAGATATTTCCTTAATTTCATGTACCATGGTTAGCCCATAAGTAAGTTATATGATAAGTATAGATTTGGCACATGGCATAGTATGTCATGGTTCAAGGGGTCAATGACAAGTAGAAAAAAGTTTTTTACTTATGATTATCATTATTAATTATCATAGTCCTTGATGGTAATGTTTTATAGCTGAAAATTAGGATTTGTGTATCCAAATGCTTGATTAATCATACAGATACAATATTAAGTCTTGATATATTGTTTATGAGGACACACTTAACTTTCTGTCATGCTATGACAACTTGATGTATAATGGGTTGTTATGGAAAGGGCCCAAATATGACATATCACTTTGGGCAAAGGTTAAATATTATCTAAGAAAGACATCTGACCAAAGCTTAGAATTTATCTAGTGTAATGTCATTTGATACTTGGGATTGGCTCAAGAGTTATATAGGGATATTGTTTTAGATGTTAGAGGTACGTAATAAATCTAAAATAAATATTCATGTGGGTGTACTTTATATTTTATAAATAATGTCATATGTTTTATCCTTAGAATTGGTAATTGGATTACTATTAGATGGTGTGGTGGACTAAATGGACTCATTGGTAGAAAGTGGTTATGGTCTTGGAATGGTGACTTTAGTTCTCCAAGTTGTGATTTCATAATATGGATTGGGTAAAGGGCCGGTATAATGAGAGGAAGAAGGAGAAGGGCCTAAGATTGAAATCATTTATTACTATTGTACTTAATTTCCATCATAGGTCAAATGAGGATTATCAACATAATAAGGCTGACAGGAATTGTTAGGCACTAGTTGTTGGAATGTTTTTGTTAATGATGTCAAAAGGGTGAATCATGAAAAGGCATAATGATGTCAAAGATGTATCATTTTATTATAAAGTTTGATGTCAAAGGTGACTAAGGATATATGGTAGTATGTGATATTTCAAGTCACATAAAAGTGTTGCATTGATGATAATTATCAAGAGTGGTGTGAGCATGAAAGGTACAGGTCATGGAAGATGTTTGAAGACATCTAATGTTTGCATAAGAAGACATGTGAAAATATGGATTTAAAGGTAAAAGATAATTTTAAGGAAATATAATTTTAAGGAAAGAGAGAATTTCTAGGCAACTAATGTCTTATGGTTGTATGAAGGCATAGGTCAAGGTGTAAAAGGTGTTCAGGTGCATAAAAGAGATATGTCAAAGTCATATGATGCTTGGTCATGTGATTTTAGGTCTATCTGAGGCTATGGAAGAATTTTATCATTAGAAACAGAATGGTGTATTTATATGAGTGATGTGTAAAATATTATATTTAACTAGTTTATGGTTTTTTTAGTTCATAACATGGAAGGAATAGGGCAAGGCATTAAGTGCTTAAGTCGCTTAAGCCTAGTCATGGCATGAAGAGACCTTGTGAGAAGGTTTGAGAATGGAGGATTAGTGACATGAGTGTACACATGAATGAGAGAGGTTTTATTTCATGAGATTGAGATTTTTATAATGACAATGAGGTGTTCAAATCATGAAAAGAGGTATGAAGGTTAAATTTAAGGCCTAATATGGTTTGCATGTCAAGGTCAATAGAGAAAAGAGAGAGAGTGTGACCTAATTATGGATCATGATCATATTTAAGAGTTTTTGAGATCATATAATCATTTCAAAAGTGAGGTATGTTGTTTCAAGTTTATTCATGCAGATTAAGGTCATAATTTAAAGGACAAGGCATGAAAATTTATTTGGAGGTCTCTAGAGTACTCAAAATGAAGGGTTCTTAACCTAAGAAAGATTTTCTTGTGCTCATTAGTTCATCAAAACTTTTCATTGGAACCTAATTAGTTCATGGTAAATGGGAAAGGGTCCTAGCTCAAAATTATAGGCATCATTTTTTGGATTGAGGGGATATGTTTTATGAATGATCATTAAGAGTGTAAATTTGTTTAAACCTTCTTAAAACACTAATAAAGACCTGAAGTTAAAGATGTTACTCAAAATAGCTCAAGGTGGATTTAATTTCTCATGTAAGATATTGGATCTTGTATTGGACTCTCCCAAGTACCTTTAAGTGGTATTGGTTAGAGATAGGAGAGAGAAAATATTGAGTTACAAGTTTGTTTATGAAGAAGTTATAGAAGTCAAAATTTTCATTGGACATAGTAATAAAATGGATAGATTAAGAAGATAGAAACTCATTTTTCATGTCCATGAAGTTTTATAGATATTTTCTAGCCCTCAAGTGTGCTAAGCCAGTCATCCAAGTTAGCTAGTCACTAACATGCCAAATGGTGCAAATAGTGAAAAACCCAAGTAGCAGTGAGAAGATGAGTTAGAATGTGTTTTAATAATAAAATTATGAAACCAAGTACATGGATATGTTTTTAAGTACTTGATTTGAATATCATGTGTGTGTTGGAATAGTTTCTCACAAGTTGACCTATCTAGTTCAAATAAGAAAGTGAGATATAAAGTCATGAGATTGGCCTACAAGACCAATATTTTCCTTTTGAACATATGATATTTCTATGTGATAATGGTATAATGATATCAAAGAATCATCTAAATATATCATAAATCATTTAAAATGTCTGTACATGTGTTGGAGATCTAGGTTATCATGACTATATTTTGAGGTAATCTGGTAGTTCTAAGTGAGTGAGTTGTAGAGGTGTTTTAGAAGCCTTATCTTTGGATTGGAATTATATAATTCATTTTATTATTATCCTATAGTCATTTATACTCTCTCTTTATTACTATTTGATCATATTTGATCATCTTAAGTATGTTTGAGCTTCATTATGAAAGACAACTTTTTGAGGCACATAGTTCTAATAAGTCAATTTGTCTTAAAGAAGGTTTTAAGGTATGAAAAAAGGATTTAGATATAAAAAATAATGGATGAGGTCAAAAAATTACCTTGAATAAGTGGTTGAATGTTTTTCAAGTTTTGGCCAACGAAAATCATGTTTTGGCATTAAGAGATAGACCTAATGCAATTAGGTCTCCATAAGACCTAAAAGATAAATGAGGCTTAATTGAGTCATGAAAAACCAAAAGGGACTACAAGATAATTCTATTCATGTACATAAGATGTCATAATAACTATTATATGTTATAACTAAGAGGTTAGGTGTGTGTGGCCAACTAAGTGGTATATGAACAAGGAATGGTATATATATAAGGTAGCTTTAGGCCTATTTTAGTAAGGAAAAAAAAAGGTGAATGAAATAGAACATTGAAGAATAGAAATAGATATTAAATACCATAATAGGCATGCAAATAAATTTTAAATAATAGATAATAGGATATATATGTCTGAAAATCAAGGTCATATGACCTATTCAGTCTTCAAGAGGCCTAGTTGAGCAAAGAAGCCTAGAAGGTAGTTTGAGAGGGATAAGAGTGTGAAGAGATGAAGAGGAGTTCATCATCTATTGGTTGAGTAACATAGTTTTATGAAAGTGATAAAATCAATTAGTTGGTTGATTTGGTTCTGAGTCATCTACGGGGTTGGTACCTCCTTACAAGTGGGTGTTTGTTAAAGCCTAGGCAGGTGGGTGCTTGGTTAGTTGGGTTAGTGCTCCATGTGGAGTTGGTGCTTCACTAAATTTGGATTTTTTATTATAGGAGTATAGTCCATTTGAATATATCAATGTGTTTTCTTCCCCTTGAGGTTTTCATACATATGTGATGTCTTTTTATGTTTCATGTTTATATGGATAGTTTCTTATACTTGTTAGATCTATATGTTTATTTTAATGGTTAATTATTGATTAACTATAATTGAATTAAAGGGTTTGAATACTAATTCACCCATCCCTCTTATATATTGTGCTTCCAATAATGGGTATCATATCCTAATATTTTAAATCAATCCTAACAGGTTGAAGGAGATTCTTGAAGCAAAACCATGTCTAGCCAACAAGCATAAGGAAGTTTCTAAACCATCAAGGCTCCTCTCTTCAATGGGACCAAATATTCATTTTGGATAATTATAATTAATAACTATCTAATTTTCTTAGTTAATGAAATAAAACAATCTTTTTTGATGGTTTCACTCCACCTTATACACCACCAACTAATGCAGTAGACAAAAAGGTAAATGAGAACAACTCAAAGCTATGAGTGCCATTTTGTGTGGTATTTTAGAGGAAGAATTTGTAAAGGTCATTAATTATGATAAATCCAAAGGTATTTGGTAAAATGTTTAGAACATTTATGAAGGAGACAACAAAGTGAAGTTGGCAAAGTTGTAAACTCGCTATAGGTAGTTTGAAAGTTTGAGAATAAAGGAGAATGAAAACATTGCATCTCTTCTATTTAGAGTAGATGAAGTAGTAAATGTCATCAGAGGTCTAGGAGAGAATTTAGAATAATAAATATTAGTAAAAAAATCAATAAGATCCCTAGATTTTAAGTTTAATTAAAAAGTGTCTATAGTAGAGGACATCAAATATCTTAACACACTACATATGGATGAGCCTCATGGCATATTGAATACCCATGAAATGACAAGTGATGGAAGACCCTAAAAGAAATAAGATGCATTAAAAGTTGAGAATAATTTACAAGGTTATAATGCAAAGGATTATGACACAAACATTGATGATGATAAGATAGAATCCATGTTTTTTAGAAAGCTAGGGAGAGGTTCAAGTAAGTATAAGAAGGACCATTTCAGATAATTTGGACTTATGCCTCTAAACTAGACTATAGAGATTGTTATAAAAAGATCAATTTTCATATATTCCAAATAAATTAGACTAAGAATATGGTAATAATTTGGATCTATTCTCCTGATACTATATTGGAGATAATTTAAAACTATAAAACTTTGAATAATTAAGACTTGTTTCTAATTTTTAATTTGGAGTTGAACTACTAATAAGTACAAATTATTTGAAATAGTACCTTAAGGATAATTTACTATTCAAATGCTTTAACTATAGTAAGATTGGTAACTTTCCATATAAGTGTCCTAATAAGGATAATAATGAGCATGATGAGTAACATGATGAACATAATGGTGATGATAATAAGGTCTATAATCCTGAAAAAAGAAAGAAATGGTAATTCAAGACTAAGAAAAGTCTATATACCAAAGAAGATAATAGCTTAGTTGAGGTAAGTGGCACAAGTACATCTGATAGTGATGATGAAATTAATGAGCATGAAAATAATGAAACCTTATTCATGGATATAGAAATAGACAATGAGCTATTCTCAAAAAGGATATGCCTTATGGATGATGAAGATTTAGATGAAGAGGTTGAATTGAACCTTGAGGTAGAATTGGTGAGTCATCTAGAGGAGTTGAAGTTCCAAACAAGCAAGAATCAGAAACTAAGATCATTGGTTAAGAGTTATGAGGATCAAATCAATATCTTTAAGAGAGACTAAGCATCAACACCAATGAACATGAGGGAATCATAATATATATATATATATTATGATTCCCTCATGTTAGAACAAAAATGGAGTCCTTAAAGGCATAACTAGATCAGGTATCAATCAAGTTGAAGAAACATTAGATATTTGAGATGATTATTTAAATTCTTGGTGATATTTTGAGTAGTCAAAGGTCTCTACATGACAAGACAAGTCTTAGGTTCAAAAAAGACCAAAAGGAGAACAAGAAGAGTAAGACCTTAAAGACATATATAGAAACTCTCAAATATGAGACTCATAATGATCATAAATAAGTCAAGAATACCAAAATGAAGATACCAAAAAGGCATCCTAATGAAATAAGGTATTTTAATTATTTCAATGGTTATTATTTTTCTTGTCATAAATTTGGTCATAAAGCAAGTGGTTATAGAATGGTATCAAGGAATGATTTATCATTGGACCTTGGGAGAATGAGTGATTAATAAAAAGTTATATACATAAATGTTGTTTACTATATTTTTCACAATATGGGACACATTGAAAAAAAAATTCCTCATGGTGTTAGAAGGCCCTCAAGACATAACAAGGTATATGAAGTTCTTATAGTGCAGAAGAGTCAAACATTAGTATGAAAGCTAGAGAAAGTTAAGACTAATCATATTGAGCCAAATGGTCAAGATGGCTTATTTGCTAAGATAAAAAAGGGATAAAAAGTGAATGTATGTTAAGAATACTTTTTATCTACATGTATTGATAAGGCAATCGAAGAGAAGAAGGGTGACAAGGTAGATGAATTGAATGTTTCAGTCAAGCCTAAGTGGATTCTAAGGAGGGATTATCAGTCTCATGATTATAAGATAGTTGAGGAAAGTGGTTTGGAGATCTAATAATCTCCTAATTTCATTTATTTTTGAGATCCCTATGGAAAGGGGTGAATCCATTAGGACTCATAGAGACACTCTTCTATTTTCATAAGTATGAGGTTGTAGTCAAAGGAATAATCTTGAGATAGTTCTAGGTTATTTATGTTGTAATCTATAATTTGTTTTCTATATAGCTTGTATGTATATGACAAGGTGAAAGGAGTTTTGGCATTGATTCTAGAGATCAGTTTATAAGGAGTGATGATATGAAATGCAAGTCTCAACATAGGATTATGTCTAGAGACATATGAAATATGGATTGGTCTGCAAGACCAATATGACCATAGAGACAAGTTGAATATTGTTGATAGATATAGAAGTGTGATGAAAGCCTATGTATCTAATTGGTATATAGAGATGCTTGAAAGATGTTGAGAAAGGTCTCTGAGTCTTGATGAATCATATGATGAGAATAAACTATGAGGACAAAGGGGGAGCATGTTTGTATAATGATTCATAAACTCTATGATCTTGTTACCAAAAATGGGAGAAATATTATAAAGGGAGAAAGTTCAAAATGGGGAGAAGTGGTCTATTTAGAGATGTTTCTGAGAGTGTCTTCCATTTTATGACTCAAAAGGGAAGTATGGAGTTAGGGGGAGCTTTATACTTCCATGTTGTGAAGTGTCAAGATAGGGATAAGAAGCATGGTTCTTAAAGTATAGTTCAAATGTTCCAAAATTTATTTACAATAACTAATATGAGCCTAAGGTGAGTTTTTTCCAACATTTCTCTATTTTTTCCATTTAAATTAACATCCAAAGATCAAATGGTAGTTTTTAGAAGACCCTTTGTCATTCATGTCAAAATGGGTAGAATGAGAAGATGGGAAAATTATCATTTTGAATGGATTTCATTTGTGTAGTGTGTTTTCCATAAATGACAAAGGGGGAGTTTGTTATCATGCTAATGTCATTGATGTCAAAAGGTTGCATCATGCAAAGGCATAGTGATGTAAAAGATGTATCATTTTATTATCAAAGTTGATGTCAAAGGTGACTAAGGACATATGGTAATGTGTGATATGTCAAGGCACATAAGAGTGTTGCATTGATGATAATTGTCATGAGTGGTGTGATCATGGAAGGTACAAGTAATAAAAGATGTTTGAAGACAACTAATGTCTACATAGGAATCCATGTGATAGGATCATTGAAGGGAATGTTAAGCACATGATATACTGAGAGGGGGGGTGAATCAGTATATCATATATCTTATAAAACTTTCCCTTAACCAAATTACACTTAATCAAACATTCAAGATATGCAATAAAACTCAAACAATAAACACCACACAAGATAGAGAGAGACACCAAATATAATGTGGAAACCCAATGTGGGAAAAACCATGGAGAAGAATCTCAAGTATATGAATGAGCACCAACCCAAACAATATTTGCAAGCACCAACTTACAGGAGCACCAACCCCTTTGTTGAGCACTAACCTAGAAACTATTCATGAGCACCAACCCAAAGGAGCATCAACCCCTTTTCTAAGCACCAAACCAGAAAATATTTGTGAGTACCAACCCATAGGAGCACCAACCCCTTTTCCAAGCACCAACCCAACATCAATTCATGAGCACCAACCCACAGGAGCACCAACCCCTTTTCCAAGCACCAACCCAACAACAATTCATGAGCACCAACCCATTTTCTAAGCACCAACCCATAAGATCACCAACACCTTTGCTAAGCACCAACCTAGCAATAATTCATGAGCACCAACCCACAGGAGCACCAACCCCTTTGTGTATACCATACAACTATCTCTCAATGTTTCTATCTCAACAAATGATAGTTCATTACAACATCTCTTTCCTCTCTCCTACCTTTTCTCTTCTAAGCTAGATATAACAAATACAAATCATATTCATCTCTCACAATTGCTATTCTAATCTAGATATTACAATATCAAATCAACCTCTATCTCTCATATTACAAATGGCTTCTCAAGCCTTTATTCATAGCTTTCTAAATGACCTTTGGACTTCCCCCTTTGTGACCCTTTAATCCTCATGGAAAATGGTACCAAACTTGTATGACCCTTCATATCCTTGCCTTTGAAAAGTCATGTGGTGACCCTTCATGAGAAAAAACATCCTTCCCTCTTTTGTCCTATCTTGGTGACTTTTCATATTCCTCAAAGTGTCCCTTCATGAGAAATTGTGCCCTTCCTCTTTTGTCTTCACTTGGTGACTCTTGGAATTCTCCAAGATGACTCTTATGGTAAAATGCATCCCATCCTTCTTTTGTCTTTACCCCATGGCTCTTTGACTTCTCCATGGGCCCTTATTTTGTCTCATATGCAACCAAAAATATATTCATTAATATTAAATAAATATTAACTCACATTAGCCAAGATATATCTATTACAAACATCATTAAATGCAATGGGGGCTTTATCACCAATAATGCTAGACCTTTGACATCAATGACAATATTTCCAACAAAAAAGAGAGAATTTGAAGGAAAGAGAGAATTTGAAGGAAATATAGAATTTGAAAGCAAGAGATAATTTAAAGGAAATTAATGTCTTATGGTTGCATGAAGGCACATGTCAAGGTGTCAGAGGTGTTCAGGTGCATGGAAAAGAGATGTTAAAGTTATATGATGCTTGGTTATGTGGTTTTAGGTTAATATGAGGCTGTGGAAGATTATTATTGTCAAAAAGAGCATAGTGTAGTGATATGAGTGAGGTGTAATGTCTTATATCTTCTTGGTTGATGTTTTTTTGAGGTTATGACATGGAAGTAATAGGTTAAGGCATCAAGTGCTTAAGTAGCCTAAGCCTAGTCACAACATGAAGAGACTTTGTGAGAAAGCTTGGGAATGGTGGCTTGGTGAGATGAGTGTACACATACATGATATAGGTTATATGGCATGATATTGAGATTTTGAACATGATAATGAGTTGTTGAGAGATAGAAAGAGGCATGAAGGTTAGTTTTAAGGCCTAATGTGGTTTTTAGGTCAAGTTATAGAGAGAAAAGAGAGATAATGTAGCTTAATGAGGGGTCATGATAATACTTCAAAGTGTTTTATCTCATATAAGCATTGTCATAGGTGAGGAACATTTTTTCAAGTTTATTCATGTAGTTTGAGGTCATAATTTGAAGGATAAGGTGCAAAAATTTATTTCAAGGTCTCTCGAGTGCTCATAATGAATAGTTCTCAACCCATAAGGGATTTTATTGTGCTCATTAGCTCATCAAACCTTTGAATGTCAACCTAAGTAGTTTATGGTAAATAGGGAAGGGTCCTAAATCAAAATTCTAAGCATTAGTTTTTGGATTGAGGGGTTATGCTTTATGAATGATCCTTAAGAGTGGAAATTGATTTAAATACTCTTGTAACCCTAATAAAGACTAGATATTTAAGATTATGATAAAATGTGCTTAGGATGGATTGTGTTTATTAGGTAAGATATTAGATCTTATATTGAAATCTCTAAGGTACTTGTTGACTAAGTTTGACTTTAGGTCAAACTTGGACCCCAATAAGTAAAAAATTTGGTTTTTAGATGTTTAGGGATATAAATATTTGTCATGGGCTATATTATGGTTAAATTGATGTTATATAATGCATTTATAGCCTTAATCATGGTTTCATTAGCTTATTTATCTTTTTGGGTCATTTAATATGCTTGTAAGGGTCATTAATGCAAGTGGCATGGTTATCAAGGTGCATAGGTGTCTTTTTTATTTCTAAGAATATGATAATTTAGTTTAACTATTAGGTATGTTAGTTAAATCAGAATCTTATAGGTGTTTTTAACTAAAATTAAAGAATCTAACTGATAAAGGAACATTTGGCACTTGTATAGCTGATGGGGAAGTGTGCCACATGGGAAAATATCATTATAAGGCCTCTTTACCTTCTTAACATTGATTTATATGGTTTTATTTGGAAGTTCCATTTTAAATCCAAAAATATTCTACTTCTTTTTTGCATTTTTAGACATACAAAAATGACTTATATGTTTGTTATTAGTACATACATCTCAGGAGGTTTCAAGATAAATTATTATGGGAAGTGATAGTACACTTAGATACCTTCATTTTCAAAGTACGAGATCAAGTATTGATAAACTATGCTTTATGAGCCATCCTCTAAAAGCTGACCATACTTTTCTACTAGTTGTTTCATACACCTTATAATTTTTACTCCATATTGGTCAAATATGTATGAAAAATTTAGTGATGTTGACTCAAAATGATTTTGGATACATTATTAGATGGTCTTCATTATTATTTTCTTGTTCTATAATGTATTTATGAAGAAGTTAGTCCATGTTGTAGGAAGGTGCCACCATGTGCAGTCTGAGTCAAATTTCTTCTTGTTTCTAGAGTTTTTTTTCTCATATAGGGGCCTCATGTAGTTTTAAAATGATGTTACATAGGTCATATGGTCATATTACCACCTCCTTACATGTTGTGGTTTCACCATATCATCTTTTGGGTAGCTTGCAGCCTTGCCATCTCTCATAGTCAATTTCATGTTTAAATTCAATTGCAATCACTTGTATAAGCTTGTTAGACTTATTCATGGAATGGTAATCAGGTTATATTAGTTCTCCAATCCATAAAGAGTTGGACAAAGTTCATTTATATGTTTGTAAAAGGTGCAAGTGTGGTCACAAGCTCATTCACCATGCTAATATAGTCATGGGATGCCTCTATTTGCTCTATTCCATATATATGAAGGTGATTTTAACATTGAAAAGAATGTTTAAAGATTTTCTAAATATTTCCTTGTTGTCAATAATGAATTTTTAAGGTTTAAAATAGGTTTTATCTTCCCATGAGGCCTTTTGTCCACCTTGTTTTTCTTTTCCACATTCAGTTCATTTTCACATACAAACATCTCATGATGACATCATTAAAGCCTTAGTATTGGTTCCAATATTTTTGAAATGAGAAAATTTAATTTTAAGGTATTAAGGGAGGCATTATACCATTTAAATCAAGTGAAAATGCATATTGATCATTCCATGACAACTAGAGAAGCTTTATTACCTATGTTTGAGATGTTCATCTACAAGTGTATGAGCATAGCCTTGATGATTCTTGTGTGAATAGTTGAAACATGAAAGAACCCTAATTTTGTATTATAAATTTTTAATTGAACCTTATATCCTTTTTCAAGTGTCAATAAGGCTAAATAAGATGTAGATTACTATGGTGAAGCAAGAGATTGAATTCTGGGAAACGTTCCCTAAAATGTCAAAACAAAGCTCCAAGGGGTTTTTGTGGGCATCTCATAACATGTTTTAAAAGGATATAAAAGTATCTAAATAGGTTAATATTGTAGCCTATAGTGTATATAAGACCTCTAAAAAATATGGGAGTAATAAGGTCAATGGAAGGTAGAGTTTGAATACCTCAAAGTTTCCCTAAAAGACATTGAAATCCTTTAATAATATCTACAAGTTTGAAAGCTTGAATGACATTTGACATCATAGGAGAAAATAATACATTCAGTTAAATTATATGAAAAATTTCATGGAGACCAGCACTATAAAGTTGATTCATACCTTTTCAAGCTTATGAGTACCTACAGGTGTCCACACATAGGGAGATAGACACCTACAATAAGACAAACAAATAGTGACTTAGGAAATGTGTTTTGATAGTGGTTTTACCATCCCAAGGTGAATACAGATACTTTTTGACCTTAATTTAATAAAATGAGGTTATTAAACATCATAATTAAGTCTCAAGGAGCTAGTACACACCAATAATAGGGTATAAGGATAGGGTGTCTCAGTTTAGCAGCGAAGGACTCAGTTGAGAAGTTAAAGTGCATATGGAGGGTAGAATAATGCTATAAATGAATTATATTATTTTAAAATTTACTTGGAAATATCAAAAGGTTCTTTTACATTGTTTTCTAGACCTAATAAATATAAGTACACCTACATGTGCCTATTCCAAATAGGAAACACAGTCAATAGTCCATCAAGTTGAAAAGCAAGGCCTATGTGAGGTTTTTGTTAAATTTGGAATTATAAGTGAGTTATAATTAATTTAATTATAATTTTTATAGTATATTTTTACCCTAAAACATCACAATCAAGGTCCAAATGAGATAATATGCACCTATAGGCATCAAAGGTAGGGTGTCTCAGTTAGAGGACATTGGATGACTCATTTGTAACCAAAAGTGCATATGAAAAGAAAATGGGAGGTTGGAATGATGATAAAATTAAGTGGCCACATATATGAGGATAATTATCAACTTAATTAACTATAAATAATGGAGAATTCCTACTCAAACCTCTTAGAACCTTGTGTGCACCTACAATAGGGGCAATCTTAATGAAGTTAAAGTAATAGATAAAATTGTATAGGGATAAGGAGAGGGTTAAAAGAAATTAAAATTGGTTCATGATAGATAAAAAATTGTTTTAAAAAGCCTAATAATATTATAATATGATCATCTACCTTCCCTACTTGGTCAAAAGTCATCAGTCCATATAGTTACTCCTAGAAACCTCTTTGCTCAATGGATGAATATGAGGAATCTAAAAAATAGAGGTGCTTTTGATGAATTAAAACATTCATAAGAATTATTTAAGGATGATTAACATTTTTAAGGATCATATGATAATTTTATTATCTTGGAGAGGTCACTCTTAGGTGGATTTGAGAAAAATGCAAGAAAATAGGCCTTTAGAGGCAATTTTTGGGCATTTTGAGCTAGTTAGGCACCTAAATAAAGTAATCCAGATAATTTTTTTTGTAAAAATCCTCATAAATATATTATAAAAGTCTCAAAATATTCACTTTTCCTTTGTGAACAGGGATATACCTCACTATTTTGTCTTAGAGGTCAGCTAGTCAAGGAATATTAGGTTTTAGCAAAACAAGTTAGTGAGGTCAAAATGGGATAAAGAACTTGATGTAAGGTTTGGGAAACATATATAATTTTTTTTATATGTTTATGGAAGGAAAATAAGTTCTATTATCACTAATTTAGGCTCATACCTCTCAAGATGACCAAAATATCCCTGTACACAGTCTAACTAGGTAAGCTTTCACTAGGCCTAGTTGGTGAATGAGAGAAAAGGAAGAAGAGGAGTGATTTATAAGTTGTTTAATTAACTTATAAGATTTAATTAGGTGTTAAAATTCTTAAGACACCAACCCAAACATGAAAAATTAGTCCAAGTAGCCAAAGCTAGCTGGGTGTAGGTTAGGTCTATTAGGCCTTTTAGGGACCTAGACCCAATTAGGGTCCATATTCATTTCCAACTCTTTTTGGGATATAAAAATGATTAATACATGTTAATTATGTGTAAAAATAAATTTTTAAACTTTTAGTATGTATAAAAACCTACAATGAATCTAATTTTAAATCTAAGATAGTCCAACCATGCAAAAGGGGTAAAAATAAGCTCAATGGAGTGACTTCAAGTGTTCACATCTCCTCTAGGATTTTTAATGGGAAAAAAATTAGTTTGTATGGGTTATTATGGTACCTAAATATCAGGTTTTTGGATTATTTTAGTAATTTTAATGTCATAACTTTATGAACAATGCATAAGACTAAAAACTACCTAAAACCCTACTAAACCCTCAATTAAGACATGATGGAGAAAATAAGATTAGAGAGCTATCAATATGACATATTTTGATAATGAAATATATTTTAAATTGTATTGGACTCACTTAGGTTTCCTCTCATACTTTTTATCTATATGAAATTGTATGGACAAGGTGTAAAATAGGGTATTTTTTACCACTTTTTGTGTTTTGTAGGTTTTAGGAGGTTATAAGCTATGAAATAAAGTTTGGAGGAAATATATAGACTTTTTATAACTCCCTGTGGCCATTTAATACCTTTGAAAAACTTCTAAGTGTTTAAAAAATAGTTCTCATCTTAGCCAATCAAAACTAACATAGTGAACATAATGGTGAGAAGGGTGAAAACTTCAAATGTGAGCCTTTTTAAGGTGTACTTGAGTAGTATAAGGCCATATAGAGTATTTAAAATTGTCATTCACTCCATAACATTTATTTTCATGGAAAAATGAATCCAATTTTGAAGCCAAGGGTGAGGGGTGACTGAAAAAGGAGTTTTTGAGAATAAAACCACTAAATGGAGAGGAAAATATGAAATCCTTACCTGTCATTAAAATAGTTATACCTATGAATAGTTATCTTTGGGATGTTAAAATAATTCCAAATTATGAAGGTAATTTTTTGAGCTAAGACAGTGCATTTTATGCCACTTTTCATAAGTTCCATGACTTGTATAGACACTTGGGCCTCCTGATATTATATGATTCATTTAAAAAATATTTATCATTCATTTTTAACATATTTTATTATATTTAAAATTTTCAAAGTGACCTTTGGACTTCCCTTGTCTTACTCTTCGCCCAAAGGCTATAAATATTGAGTATTTTGGCTCTTTTTAGCAGCCTCCATTGGTTGATGGTGAAACGTTGGCCAATTGTATACTAGAATGTATTTATAATAAATAAATAAAATTAATTTACCTACTTAAATGTTATATAATTGATTTTTTTAAAATCTTATTGGTCTTGTTTAGTAAAAGATTATCCTTTATAGATTGTTATCCTTGATTATTCACCAAGTGTATAGAAGTGTAATTATTATAGGTCTTTTTTAATGTTCTCTTTCAAGTATATAAGTGTATTATAACTGGTTAATTATTATATTCTCAAAATTAATTATTCATTACCCTCCTAAGTATCAAAATACTTTTGGAACCTCTCTTACGAAATATTGATGTAACAATTTGTCTTGTGTTGTGAGATTCGTGTAAGGAAAGATTTATGTTGCTCTAATTAGTATAATTTTAGTAAATAGGAGGAAATATAATATTGGTGCATCACCTTTTAGTTTTTTTAAATTTTTTTGTTAACCATTTTCATCCAAAGTTGATAAGTAAGAAAGTCCTTCAAATAGTGCGTCAAGGAAACTAGCCCTTCTAGAGATTCATCCCACCAAATTGTTACCCATAATAAGAAACATGTTTCCATTATGCCACTTCGATGAGGAGAGTTAATAATCTCTTGAAAGGGTGCAAATCCAAGTGATAACAATTTTTGGTATGCCTGATAGGACTCTAAGTCCTAGAAGATTGTCCAAGATTGGTTTTGGTCTTAGCATAGTTGCAACTATAATAACATCTACATTCAATACCTATTGACTCCATTAGAGTTATCAAATCTTTGGTTTCTGATAAGTATCTAATTTCCAAGCTAAATCTAACCACTTAGTCTACTACTGAAGGTATACCCTTTGAGTTTGTCCAATTACCTTTGTATTCTATCAAAAGGTTTAGGTTTGTGAATAATCACCCTTATTTAAGGGATTTTATGTTTAAAAAGTCTAATTTATTGCTTATTTAAACCCATAATACCAATAGTATATATTCCAATATGGATATAAGACAACTTTGTGTACCTTTCATTAGATCATCTCCTTTGAATCTTGCCCAATGTGACCAAATTCCTAGAGTAGCCCTTAAGAGTGTTCCATATTTTAGTGGAGAAGGTCCTATGACTCCCATTAAACACATTATAAACATAAAAACCTTTTGAAATATCCATAACATCACTAAATATAATTTATACATTAGGTTATTAGCATTGTATTTCAAAGGGAAAGCTTTACATTGGTATAGGACTCTACCTAAAAAATTTATTAGTTCATGGAATGAACTAAGAGATCTATTGACTAAGAGGTTTGGAAAGAAGAGTGATCATCTATCACTAGATAAGTAATTAACCACTATTAAGAGGGAACCATAAGAGCTTATGCAATATTTTAATACTAAATTTCAAAAAACATGGGATAGGATCCCAGCCCTTGTGAGACCTACCCTAAATTATGCCTTTTTGTACTATCTAAAAGCATTAAATAGTGATGTAGACATGATGATCCAATCCATGGGTGGGAATAAACTACATAATACCTATGATATATCCATTAATTCTTATAATTTTATTTTTTAAGTAGGGAATATTTCTTTTAGGCCACTAATGCCATTATTCCCTAATTTGCAATCTCTTAGTCAAGTTGCATTACCTAACTTAGCTCCTTTGCCTAGTCAAAAAAAGTCTTCCATTTCCCGTACCAATGAGATAAATGAAGTCAAAATTATAATCCAAAGTGTTACTAATCAATTGGTTTTCCTCAAAAGTAAAAAATTTCAAATTTATAGGCCATACTAGTCCTACAATCAATTTGGCCAAAAAAATAAGCCTCCTTTTCAAGGTAATGCTCAAGGACAAGGTTAAATAACTCAAGATAGACCTTACCAAAGTTATAATAATAATACCCCATCATCTTCCAAATATATTTTTCCCACTCAAAATAACTTTATTAAATAGAAACCGTGCTATCCCTCTTATGACCAAAATCAAGGCCAAGCTGCATATGCCAATGAAATGCCTAGTCAAGACATGACAATGCAAGGTAACCAAGTAACTCAAGTTCCAAATTTTGAGATGTTAGTGAAAAAAGGAATGGAAAATAGATAAACACAATCTGATTCTACTCTTATAAATCATTTGTATGGAGAGTTTTGTATCATCAATCATTTAGGAAATGCAAGTAATATGGATGCTAGTGTGTCCTCTAACACTAGGTCTAATAAGAGGAATGTTCAAGACACACAAGGGGATAATAAAGGAATTTTTTAATCATAAATCATATCCAATGGTGGTTGGGTCTAACTCAGTCCTTAAGGTGCAATAAAATTATAAGTTTTAGAATGTAATGACATCTCCTACACATCTACCTTCACAAGCTACATCACAAGGTATTAGTAATTCTAAATATCCTCTCAAGGTGAGCAATCCTTATATAAATGTTATGGATTATATCAATAATTTGCATATGAATATTTAATTATGGGATTCATTGAAAATATTGGGACAAAAATACATAGTTTAAAAGGAATTGTAATGATTAGGTAAGCAAGTTGGATTGGCTAGGATTGAGAATGTTATCTTGGTGAACGGAACTTAGGCCATTGATGGAAAAGTGAAGAAAAATGATAAGAATCCTCATTTTTATTTATCCTTGATCATTAGTGATTTATTAGTTCATAATTTCATCATAGATAGTTGGGCTAGTACTTCAACTCTTCCCAAGTCAATAGTGAATAAACTAGGCCTTAAGTATGAACCAATGCCTAAAGGAGTTATACAATTGGATGGATCACCAACAAAGACCTTGAGAGTAGTCATGGTTTTGAATTTTAATTTACATGATTTTCCTAATTTTTACATCCCTCATGATGTGGTTGTGGTAGATTTACCTCCATACTTTTGTCTTTGTTTATGAAGGGAGTCTACAGCCCAGATAGGTGGATACTTGGAAACCAATTGGTCATATATGGTTTTAAGGATAAATTATGGCACTAAATTGAAGATTTAATTAGATCATATTCATCACATAATATAGATCCCTAAATGCCTAAAGTTACAAATGTCAATTATGTAATTCTTGATAAGGAAGAATTTCACATGGACCAATCTCCAACTTCTTTTCTTGAAGGAGTTTTTTATTTGTATCTATATGAATGGGGAGATGAGAATTATGATCATGATACTTAAAAATTCATAGATAAGGCTAGTATTAGAGTGTATTGCATTCATGAGGTTGAATCTCTCATACCAAACTTATTGAAGCTAAGTGAAAACATGGATGGTTTATGGCAAATATTCTTTGATGGATCTAGAAACAAAATTGGGGCTAGTGGTGGAGCAATGTTGATTTCACCATCCAAGGAAAGGTATTATTACACTTTTAGATTTTTCTTATCTTGTACTTGTGATGTGGTATAATATGAGGTCCTTATTCATGGCCTTCAGTGGTCTAAAAAAAGAGGTGTGAAATAATTACAAGTGTATGGTGATAGTAAGTTGATTGTGAATCAAGAGGCCAAAATGTGACTAATAAATCTTGTATTAAGTCCAATAAGCATAAAATGTGGGATCTTGTGTAATATTTACAATCTTTCAACATCCAATATATCCCAAGAGAAGACAAGAAACATGATAATAGGTTTGCAATAATAGGAACTCAATTTTATCTTCCAAAGGGGATAAGAGAAGATAAGAGCCAACCACATCTCAAGGTGATTGTAAGGCCCTATATACCTGATAATGTCACTAATTGGTAAGTTTTTGATAGTGAAAAAAGATATCTCTTTTCCTATAAGAGGATGCTAGGTTTTATTTAAAGAATCATTCCAAACTACAACATCAATATGGAGGGCAAATTGTATAATTGAAGATAAATTATCTCCCTAAAGGCTTAGTCACACTTGAGATTATATTCAATGATGATGATCAATTGAATACAGATAATTTTAAAATGTCTAATAAGAAAGAAAACTATGACAGAGTAAAAATATTCAAAGATAAGTTGCCTGTTCTTGGAAAGGTATGTACTAGTGAAGAAAAGCATGCTTTCATTGAGTTATACAAAGAATTTTTTGATGTCTTTGCATGGGAATATAGTGATTTAAATGGATTTGATCCAAACTTATATAAACATACAATATATTTAGATGATAATGATAATCATATTAAGCAAATACAAAGGCCAATCAATCTTAAGATTGATCCTCTCATGAGAATGGAGCTTACAAAGTTGATTGAGATTAAGATCATTTGTCCTATTAATAATTCATCTCGGTTGGAAAATTTAGTCCCTCTAAGGAATAATAACGAGTAAATAATTTTATGTGTTGATTTTATGGGATTGAATAGATTTTCATAAAAGGACCATTATACTCTTCCTTCTATGGAGAAGCTTTTACAAGTTATGGTAGGTAATGAAAGGCTTTCTCTCGTTGATGGATATTCAAGGTATAATCATATTTTGGTAAAGGAAAGTGACCAATATAAGATAGCCTTTAATACTAAATGGGGTACATATTATTATATGAAAATTACTTTGGGCTTTTTTAATTCTAGAGTTTTATTTCAGTGTGTAATGGGTTTGGCTTTTCAAAGAATAATAAATGACATTATGTTGGTGTATCTTGATGATATCACAATTTTTAATAATGATGCAAAGGATCACTTGAATCACCTTAGATAAATTTTTTAGAGATGTAGAGAGTTTGGAATCTCTCTTAACCCAAAGAAGTTTGTATTTTTTCCATGAAGCTAAAATTTTAGTTGACACATTATCTCAAATAATGGCCTATCCATAGATCCTAAAAGGGTGAGTGCAATCATGGCATTGGATTTTCCCAAACACAATAAAGGTTTGAGAATTTTCTTTCGAAAAATAAATTTAATACGGAGGTTAATTATTTATTTTTATAATTTAGTCAATCCTCTAACCTCTATGCTAAGGAATGATGAAGTGTTCCCTTGCACAAGAAGGAAGGAGAGTTTTGAAGAGATTAAGCAAGCCATTGTCCAAGTTCCAAGTCTTGAAATTCCTAATTTATCAAAGGATATAAACTTGTATACCTTTGGAAATGATGAGGTAATTTATACCATGATTACTAAATCAAATTAATAAAATTTGGAGAAACCTATTACCTTATTTAGTTAAGGTTTGGAAGGTTATGAGGTAAGATATACCTATGTACAGAAGCAAGTACTTTCAGTTATTAGAAGTATAAAGAAGTTTAGTCAAATGTTATATAACAACAAGATTCACATACTGGTACCTCATCATAGTGTCAAATACTTCATTTTTAGTAGATATTTAAATGAAAAAAGGTTTGGTTAGATCATAAAAGTGATGGAGTATGATGTAGAAATCAAGACAAGAAAGCTAGTGAAAGGAAAAGGGTTATGTGAGGATCATGCTTCAAATTTTAAGAAAAAAAAAGAGATTTTTTTTATCACTTCATGATGAACCTATGACAAATGAATCTTAATCAGTGAGGAGTTAAGCACAAGATATGATCCATTTTCTTCAAACCGGTGAGTGTCCATAAGGCCTAGATAGAGTTAAAAGAAGGTACTTCATATTATAATCTATTCTTTGTGTAATTTTTTATAGAGTATTATTTACAAAGGACTTATTAGGTATACTATTGATATGTGTTGAATTATATTAGGTTGAGAAAATATTTCTTGAGTTTGATGATGGACCATCTGGTGATCACTTTGCACTAAGAGCCATAGCTATTAAGATTATGACGGATGGATATTTCTAGCTTAGTTTTTATAAGACACCCATGATTGGGTAAGGAAGTATCACAAACATTATCTTATCCTTGCCTTTTAATCCAATACAAGTTGACCAACCCTTTATATAATGGGGTCTAGATTTCATAGGCCTAATCAACCAACCTTCTAGTGCTAGCCAAAAGTGGTTGTTGACTACTACATATTACTTTAAAAGATGGTTGGAGGTTGTATATATAAAGTAATCAAATGAAATTTTAGTTATATACTTATATGAAAGCATAATGATAAGGTTTGGGGCTCCTTAAACAATAATTTTAGATAATGCATTGGCTTTCCTGTGAATGAAGACAAGTGAGTGGGATTTGAGATGTGGTATCTACATTAGTACTTCCTCCAAACATTATCCATAAAGGAATGTACTATATATGTCCAAAAATAATAATATAATTAGGATCATAATGAGGATAATGGAGGAAAACCAAATGATTTAGCATTTCAAGTTGAAGACAACTATTTTGGATGATAAGATCACCCCCAAGAGAGAAATTAGAAACTCACCATATACACTTGTTTATGGGAGAGTGGATAGACTACCTATTTCACTTGAGTTACAAGCATTGGATCTCACTTACTAGTTGGAGTTGATGGAAAATGAAAGCATGGAAGTCAATTTGTGTGAGTTGATGAAGCTTGAAGAGGCAAGAGATCAAGCTATGTAAACTATGAAGTCTAATCAAGATCAAAAAAAGAGATACTTTTAAAATAAATCCATGACAAGAAGCTTTCAAGAGGGAGACATTGATCTAAAGTGGGATGAAGATAGGTCTAAGTATAGAAAAAAAATTGATGCTTTATGGAGTTTCCCTTATGTCATCACCCAATGCAAGTAACACAATGCTTTCCAACTCTTGAAGTTAGATGGAGTGGATCTTCATAGCCTAGTCAATGGGATATATCTCAAACATCTATACTAAGGTTATCCTCTCTCTTTGTATATAGTTTTTGTTCTCCTTATTTTTTGCTAAGTGCTTATTCACATATGTGAGTCTTGTTGATGTCTTGATTTGTCTTGTGTTTGATTCATGTGTTGTGGTTGTTTTGTGTGTTTTTAAGGCAATTCCTTGCTAGTTGCATTAAATAAATCATTGAATCCCTTGTCTTATGATATGATAAGGTTACTGATCTTTGGTATAGCAAGTATACTACCCCTTAGTCATAATTTTGTTTACCAAGTTTGACTTTAGGTCAAACTTGGACCTCTGTAGGTAAAAAACTTGGTTTTTTAGATGTTTAGGGGTGTAAATATTTATTATATGATATATTATGGGTAAATTTATGTTATATAATACATTTATAGCCTTAGTCATGGTTTGATTAGCTTATTTTTCATTTTGTGTCATTTAATGTGCTTTTAAGGGTCATTAATGCAAGTAGCATGGTTTCCAAAGTGCCTAGGTGTCCATTTTTCCCTTATAATCATCTATAAACTTAGTTTAACTATGATGGATGTTAGTTACATTAGAATATTAAAGATGTTTTAACTAAAATTCAAGAATAAAACTAAAAAAGGAGCATTTAGCACTTATATGACCCATGGCAAAGTGTGCCACATGGGAAAAGATAATGAGAGGCCTCTTCACCTTCTTAAAATTTATATATATGTTTGGTTTTCTATATAAGTACCATTTTAAATCTGAAACCATTTTGATTTTTTTGTCATTTCTAGACATATGAAACTGACCTATAGGGTTGGGCTTAGTATGCACATCTCACGAGGTTTCAAGATAAATTATTCTAAGCCTTGATATTACACTTATATTAATTTCCATATCAATAGTGCAACTATTTATCTACTATGCTTTATGAACCATCCTTTACAAGCTAAATATACCTTTTTTCTAGTTGCTTCATATACCCTATAGGTTTTGCTCCATTTTAGTCAAATCTATACAAACCAGTTGGTGATGTTGAATCTATAATATGTTGGATATATTATTATATGGTATCCATTCTTAGTTTCATGTTTTATAATGTATTTATGAGCAAGTTAGTCCATGTTGTAGGAAGGTGCCACCATGTGCAGTCTTAATCAAAGTTCTTATTTGTAGAGTGTTTTTCTCCTTTAGGGGCCTCATGTAGTTGTAAAATTATGTTACATAGGTATCATAGTCATATGACCACCTACTTAAATGTTTTGGTTTCACCATATCATCTTTTGGGTATCTTACAACCTTGTCATATCTCATAGTCAACTTCATACTGAACTTCACTTATAGTCACCTATATAAGATTATTCAACTTATTCATGGAATGGTAATTGAGGAATATTAGTTTTAAAATCCATAAATATTTGGAAATATTTAATTTATATTCTTGGAAAAGGTGCAAGTTTGGTCACAAGCTCACTCACTATGCTAAAATAGTCAGGAGATGCCTCTACTTACTCTATGCCATATATATGCAAGTGATTTTCATATCAAAAGGAATGTTTAAAGCTTGTCACAAGATGTAATTTTTGTAAATCATGTAGGTGGAAGGTTTAAAATATACTTTAGCTACCCATGAGGCATTTTGTCCACCTTGTTGCTCTTTTCCACATTCACTATCCACATTCAGTTCATTTTCACATCAGGCATCTCTTGATGATGTCATCTGTCATGTCCCCTTTTTCATGGACATTGACAGGCTTGATGATTAGCCTATTATGCGACCTTCGTAGGCTGATTGGATGGATAGAGGGTCATGATGGAGATTGGCTTGGCTTTGATTTACAGAATTCCTATAGTTGGCTCTCATTCAGGTTATTTCAGACACATTGGGCCTGAGCTCCTATTATTTAGGGATATTTGACATACAACAGAGCACCCTTGTTTTGATATGGTCATGTGCAGAATCACTCCCTAGTTCACCAGCTTCAGACAGTTCGAGGATCCGACATGTATTGAGGGAGATATTAATATTTGATTGATTTAATCAAATATTAATTATTTGGTCTAATTTTAAATTAGATATTAATTAATTAATTATTTGGTCTAATTTTAAATTAGATATTAATTAATTATTAATTATTAATTAATTAGTCTAATTTTAAGACCCAAGTTCTAATTTGAGGAATTCTAATTTTAGAAGCCCAAGTTCTAATTTGAGGAATTCTAATTTTAGAACCCCAAGTTCTAATTTGAGGAAATCTAATTTTAGCAAGCACACCTTTGGAAGGGTATAAGAGTTTCTCATGGGAGAGAGTTTGGATGTATGAATTGATTATTGATTTTGATATTGAAGAAATTCTTCTGTGAAGATTGAGCCAAGGGTTCCAGGATTCCATCTGCAGTGGAGAACGTCAACTCTTCATTGTGTGCGATTCAGAGGTTGTGAAAGATCAGCTGATCTATTGCCAAATTGAGAGATAGATTCATACAAGAGTTATCACAAATTTCCATTAGCATTGAAGAACGTCAACTCTTCATTGTGTGCAATTCAGAGGTTGTGAGAGATCAGCCAATCTATTGCCAAATTGAGAGATAACTTCATACAAAAGTTATCACAGAGGTTTCAAGTTTGAGAGATAGCTTCACCCAGAAGTTATCATAGTATTACAAGTATTTGAGAGATAACTTCACACAAAATTTTATCACAGAGCTTTTTATTGCTATATATCAGAGTTGTATAGAGAAAAAGGAGCCCCTAAGTAAGGGACATCACAGTGGTATCAGAGCCAAATTCCTGCCATCCTGTTGGGCACATTAGAGCCAATGTCTTTCCATCCTGTTGGGTAGTTTGGGTAGATTGAAGCAGCAAAGTATCATAATGACTTCATATACTCAGAGTCAATGGGACTATGATATGAGGAAATTGGAACTTAGTTTGAAGAGGTTGAATGAATCTCTTTCATATCCTTCATCCAAAAACAAGCCCACATGGTATATGATAGTGAATGATGAGTGGGACTTATTACCTCCTCATGTTCAAGAGAGGATGACCTTTGATCATTTTGTCAAGCTGAGGAGAGAGCACTACAGATCACTTAGACGAGAGAGCAGCATGTCCCATAATTATTATGATTATGAGATAGGATATAGTGAAGATGAGGATGAGTTAGATGCTTGCACTCAGAGTGTAGAGGTGTGCTCAGATGTTAGTACACTGAGGGTTGATGATCTCTCAGCGATGACAGAGATTATAGAAGAGTCCCAGGATCTGATTATTGCAGATGATACCGAGGAGAATGCAGTGGATAGTTTTGAGGACGTAGTTTCTTCGGTAGTTTCTTCCGGTATGGAGGAGTTAGACAGTGATGCTACAGTTGTTGATACTCCATATGTTGATATGAGCTTTGAATTTGATTCATAGAGTATGGATGGTAGTATTACAGAGGTCAGTGATTTTGAGTCTACTCTTTTGGACCGTGCATCAGTGGAGGATTGTAGGAGACAATCTAGCCAGTGCCACCATGTGTCTAGTCAGCTGAGAGTTAGTGAGCGAGACATTGCTACCGTTTGCAAGCATTTTGATGATGCTCATCAGTTGTTAGCAGTTTATGGATGGGGTTCTCCTACTAGCATCGAGTAGGGAGGTAGTTATTTGTCCTTGACAGAGATCCACTCTTTATGGGAGGCTATCCAGATTCTGAGACAGGATTATATGCAGTTGGTAGCTGACAGAGATTATCTTATGGAGTGGGGCAGCACAGCATATGATGCATTATTGGTCGAGGAAGATAAGGTGAGTGAGCTTACTCAGCAACTAGAGGTGACTTCTGAGATTATTGAGAGTACGCAGTTGGCTTATGAGGAGTCATAGTTTCATTTGGCTAAGGTGACCATGGAGCTAGAGAATTTGAGGTCTTCACCAGCTCCAGACCCAGATCATTCATATATTGAGGTGGTTGGTGATGAGTACATTCTTACAGTTGTTGTTGAGGAACATGTTGTTGAGGCTAACACACATGTTTAGGATTTGGGAGTACCTGGTCTTGATGAGTTTGGGATGCCAGTGGAGTTGAGTCTCTAGATTGATTCTTCTCACGCAGATGACAGTGTGGTACAGTTGGTTGTGCCGCCTTTACAGAGGGATCAGTTGTGGTGTGTGGGGGAGTATGTTGATGCTTCCACATATAATTTTTACTACACTGAACCATTCATGGAGTATTTGCTGGATAGTGCAGGTGTTCATCTAGATTCGCATAGGGTGACAAAAGGTGTTATCATCCAAGGTACTAGTGCTATTAGCAGATTAGGTGGGGAGATTATAGGGATCCTATCTACTATGCTACCTCACAAGGATTTTGAGGTGGTGTATGCTCATTATTCTTCTTTTGACCCAGAGAGAGAAGATTTGATTTCACACAGGTGTAGATCGGCTCCAATTTTTTACCATCCATTATGGGATGGATTGGCACCATCTCTTGCAGATGGAATTGGTAGTTTGAGTTGTCCATTCTACTTGGGTTATGATGCTTCGAGAGTTTGGTTCTCATGTGTTCTTGACTATGGCAGTTGTGCTCTTAGAGTTTGGTTGAGTTGCATTCACCAATTTGATTATGGGTTCCTCTTTGCTCTACTTTTGTTGATGTTGCAGGTACTTGCATTGATTCACAGCAGTGCAGAACATAACTACATTTGGGATCCAGGTGGATCGAGTGGTTCATTGTTTCGAGATTGCTTGGGGACAAGCAATTTTTAGAGGGACAGATTGTCATGTCCCCTTTTTCATGGACATTGACAGGCTTGATGATTAGCCTATTATGCGACCTTTATAGGCTGATTGGATGGATAGAGGGTCATGATGGATATTGGCTTGGCTTTGATTTACAGAATTCTTATAGTTGGCTCTCATTCAGGTTATTTCAGACACATTGTGCCTGAGCTCCTATTATTTAGGGATATTTGACATACAGTGGAGCACCCTTGTTTTGATATGGTCATGTGCAGAATCACTCCCTAGTTCACCAGCTTCAGACAGTTCGAGGATCTGACATGTATTGAGGGAGATATTAATATTTGATTGATTTAATCAAATATTAATTATTTGGTCTAATTTTAAATTAGATATTAATTAATTAATTATTTGGTCTAATTTTAAATTAGATATTAATTAATTATTAATTATTAATTAATTAGTCTAATTTTAAGACCCAAGTTCTAATTTGAGGAATTCTAATTTTAGAAGCCCAAGTTCTAATTTGAGGAATTCTAATTTTAGAACCCCAAGTTCTAATTTGAGGAAATCTAATTTTAGCAAGCACATCTTTGGAAGGGTATAAGAGTTTCTCATGGGAGAGAGTTTGGATGTATGAATTGATTATTGATTTTGATATTGAAGAAATTCTTCTGTGAACATTGAGCCAAGGGTTCCAGGATTCCATCTGCAGTGGAGAACGTCAACTCTTCATTGTGTACGATTCAGAGGTTGTGAAAGATCAGCTGATCTATTGCCAAATTGAGAGATAGCTTCATACAGGAGTTATCACAGATTTCCATTAGCATTGAAGAACGTCAACTCTTCATTGTGTGCGATTCAGAGGTTGTGAGAGATCAGTCGGTCTATTGCCAAATTGAGAGATAACTTCATACAGAAGTTATCACAGAGGTTTCAGGTTTGAGAGATAGATTCACCCAGAAGTTATCATAGTATTACAAGTATTTGAGAGATAACTTCACACAGAAGTTTATCACAGAGCTTTTTATTGCTATATATCAGAGTTGTATAGAGAAAAAGGAGCCCCTAAGTAAGGGACATCACATCATCAAATCCTTAGTATTGGTTTTAATGTTTTTGAAATGTGAAAATTTAATTTAAGGGTATTGAGGGAGGCCTTGGACCATTGAAATCAAATGATAATGCATACTACTCATTCCATGGCAACTAGACAAGCTTTATTGCTTGTGTTTGAGATGTTCATCTATAGGTATATGTGTAGAGCCTTAATGATTCTCATGTGAATATTTCAAACATGAAATAAAAATAATTTTAGATTATAACATGTTACTTGAACCTTTTAGTATTTTTTAAGTGACAATGAGGAAAAATAAGATGTAGATTACTATGGTGAATCAAGAGATTGAATTCTAGGAAACTTTCCCGAAAATGTCAAAACAAAGCTCCAAGGGTTTTTTGTGGACTTCTCATAACATGTTTCCCAAGGATATAAAAGTATATAAAGAGGTGAATATTGTATACTATAGTTTATATAATACTTCTACTAAATATGGGAGTGAGAAGGTCAATGCAAGGTAGAGGTTCAATTCCTCAAAGTTTCCCTAAAAGACATTGAATCCTACAATAATATCTACAAGTTTGAAAGCTTAAATGACATTTAACATCTAAGGATAAAATAAGACATTCAATCATGACTAGGATGGTTAAAATGGTTAAATTATATTAAAAATGTCATGGATACCATCACTATAAGGTTTATTCATACCTTTTCAAACTTATGAGTACCTACAGGTATCCACACATAGGGAGATAGACACCTACAATAAGACCAACAAATAGTGTCTCAAGAAATGTGTTTTGATAGTGTTTTTACCATACCAAGGTGAATACAAGATGAATAAATTTTATACATGATCTCAATTGATTAAAATTACTTTTTAAAACATCACAATCAAGTCTCAAAGAGCTAGTACAAACCTATAATAGGGTTTAAAGGCAAGGTGTCTTAGTCTAGCAGGGAAGGACTCAGTTGAGAAGTTAAAGTACATATGAAGGGTATAATCATGGTGTAAATTAATTATATTATTGTAAAATGACTTTGTAAATATAAAGAGGGTATTGTACATTGTTTTCTAGACCTAAAATATACAAGTACACATACAAGTGCCTATTCCGTCATGTTGAAAATCAAGGCCTATGTAAGGTATTTGGTAGAGTTGGAGTGATAAGTGAGTTTTAAGTACTTTAATTATATTTTTAATAGTCTATTTAAACCCTAAAACATCATAATGAAGGTCCAAATGAGCTAATATGCACCTATAGGGGTCAAAGGTAGGGTTTTTTAGTCAGAGGATCGTGGAGGACTCAGTTTCAACCAAAAGTGCATATGATAATAAAATGGGAGGTTTTAATTATTCTAAAATTAAGTGACCACCTCTATGAGGATCATGATAATCTTCATAAACTAAAAAAAATTGAGAAGGCCTACTCAGACCTCTTGCAACCCTATGTACACCTGTAATAGGGGGCAGTCCTAATGAAGGTAAAGTAATAGATGAAATTATTAATGGAGAAGGAGAGGGTTAAAATAAATTAAAATTGGTTCATGATAGATAAAAATGTGTTTTAAATATGTCAATACTATTCCAAGATGATCATATACACTCCCTACTTAGTCAAAAGTCATCAATCCGTGTAGATGTTCCAAGAAACCTCTTTGCTCAATGGATAAATATGAGGAATATAAATAAGAGAGGTGTTATATATGACTTAAAATATTAATAATAATTAATTTAGGATTAATAAAAAAATAGGATCCTAGGATAATTATTTATCTTGGAGAGGTCACTCTTAGGTGGATTTGAGAAAAATGAAGAAAATAGGCTTTTAGAGGCCTTTTTTGGGCATTTTAAACTGGTTAGGCACCTAAATCAAGGAATATAGATAAAATATTTGGTAAAAATACTCATAAATACCTTATAAAACTCCAAAAATATTTAATTTTCCTTGGTTAATAGGGCTATATCTCATTGTTTTGTCTCAGAGGTTAGCTAATCAAAGAAAATAAGGTTTTAGCAAACCAAGCTATTAAGGTTAAAAAGGGATAAATAACCTAATGGAAGGTTTTGGAAACATTTAGAAACATGTTTTAAGGTGTAAGGAAGTAAAATTGGTTATATGGATCACTAATTAAAATTAATACCTCTTAATATGACCAAAATACCCATGCACATAGTCCAACTAGGCAAGCTTTCACTAGGCCTAGTTACGGAATGAGAGAAAAGGAAGAAGAGGAGTGCTTGTGAAGTTGTGTGGTGACATTATAATATTAAATTAGTTGTGAAAATTAATAATAAACCAAACCAACCATGGAAAATTATTCCAAGTAGCCAAAGCTACCTAGGTCTAGGTTAGGCCTTCAAGGGATCTAGAGCCAATTGGGGGGTGCATATTCATTTCCATCTCTTGTTGGGATATATAGATGATTGATACATGTTAATTAGGTGTAAATATACATGTTTTAAATTTTATTATTTATAGGAACCTACAAGGAATATAATTATAACTATAAGATAGTCCAACCATGCAAAAGGGATAGAAACAAGCTTGATGGAGTGAATTCAAGTGTTCACATCTCCTCTAAGAGTTTTCATGGGAACCAAAGGAGTTTGTATGATTTATAAGGCCCCCTCAACATAATTTTTGTTTAAATTATTAGTAAGTTCAATGTAATGTCCCCATTTTAGTAGTTGACTTAGTTTTTAGCATACTTACTATTTATAGTAAGTTAACAGGACGTAGCAGAGGCCAGTTTTGATGATTGGATTTGATACTCCTTGTCAAGAGCTTTTTGATGAGCTATCACTTGAACCATTTGGAGTCTGGTTGCTAGTATATTTTTAGGCCTAAAATGCTATAAAAAGTAACATTTAACCCAATGGCAAGATATTAAGTGTTACTTTATGGGGATGGTACCCAAGGGAGACATAAGCAATATTCTAATGAATAAATTGTTGCACATCCTTTATCCCACATTTCTCAAGTGAGTTGAGTCACCCCTTGGAGAAAGGATAAAGGGAAGTGTTTGTGGCTTCTTTGGGCATGTTGGATAAGAAGAAAAGAAATTTTTGCACTTATAGATTGTAGGTTATTTGGGCATTTGAGAATTTCCTTCTCATTTGTAGCATTCTAGACATCAATCCTTGGGATTGGTCTTTAGAGTTTGTGTTCTCACTATAACAACCATGCCACTATAGCAGTTGTGCCACTATAGCAGCCATGCCACTATAGAAACTTTGCCACTGTAGCAACCATGCCACTGTAGTAGTCGTGCCACTATAGCAACTCATCACTGTAGCAGCTCTGTCACTGTAGCATCTTGGAGTAGCCTAGAGAGTTCGTAGATCAGCCTACATGAGTCCATATAAATTAGCTTATAGCCTGTAGAGTTCATAGAAGCAGCCTATAGAGTTCGTAGAAGTAGCCCATAGAGTTTATAGATGTAACCTACAAAGTCTATAAAAGTAGCCTACAGAGTTCATAGATGTAGCCTACAGAGTCTGTAGAAGTGTTGGACCAGCCTGTAGAGTCCATAGAAGCAGCCTGCAGAGTCTGTAGAAATTAGCTTTCAGCCTATAGAGTCTATAGATTTTAGCCTGTAGAGTTCATAGATTTTAGCCTGTAGAGTTTATAGATCCAGTAGTTTTAGCCTACAGAGTTCATAGATTTTAGCCTACAGAGTCCATAGATTTCAGCCTGTAGAGTCCATAAATTTCAGCCTATAGAGTCGGTAGATTTTAGCCTACAGAGTCCATAGATTTCAGCCTACATAGTCCATAGATTTCATCCTATAGAGTCCATATTTCCACTGCTGGAGAACAAAATGAATGCACCTTCGACACTCACTGGGATATTCACTTAAAATGATGTTCATATGATCATTGAAGTATTTAGTGAGTTACTATGTGATGGCATTATACTTATTTACTCATTTTGCAATTAATATAAATATAACATGTTGGTTATTTCAGTTGTTTATATCTATGCTTGTAATTCTATATTTATGTTACATGCATTAGTCTTTGTAAAACACAAAAAAATCAATACCAAAAAACCTTCTAGAGTCATAAGGAGTTCCTTCTGGGTTAGTTTTGGGCACAATATGGGTGCCCATTTTAGTGGTATCAGAGCCTATTTTTCTTACCATCCTATGAGGTTTTATGCATCCAACACATCAATACTTCTTGATGAGAAACTAGACAAACCTAGACTTACAAATTTTTTTAGAGATTGAAGAGGAGTGTGACCCTTCTTCAGCACCAACCATGGGTGATAGAGATGGGGAAAGGGGAGAACCTAGCACTAGGATGATGCTCAGTGATCTTGCTAGGGGCAAAGGGAGCTACAAGCAACATTGTAGTAGATGGTTCTAGTAATTACACAACACCTAACTAGAGTAGATCAAGCCAATAATGCCAACTAGGGTAATAATGCTAACTAGGTAGGTGGATAAGGTAATGGAGGTAATGGAGATGCATCAATTAATAGAGGAGCCTAGACATATGCTAGAGAAGGTTCTTTTACTACAAGATCACTCATGCCACAATTCCCTCTAAGATAGAATGACTAGAGTGATGTTGGTCCTACACAGTAGGAGATACAGGACCAAATACTAGAGGATTGGAGAAATGTTGGACCAGATTTTTAGGGTGAAATGTCCTTTAGGGAGTATATGGATGTTAGACTCAAGCATATGCCCATGAGAGGAAATAGGCAAAAAAACTATGAGATGAGGAAGAAGTTGGGAAAGTTGTCTATTCCATATTATTATGGTACAGGGAAGACTTCAGTGCAAACATGGGTCCAAAAGTTAGACACTTATTTCCATCTTAATCCCATGCTTGAGGAGGATGTGATTAATTATGTTGCATTACACTTGGATGGGAGTGCCCATGAGTGGTGGCACCATGGTATGGTCACACTTGGCCATAACTAGATAGATACCTATGTAGAATTTACTGAAAGACTCATTGACAGATTTGACATGAAGTATCTTCAACTTCATTTTAAGGAGTTAGCATAGCTTAAATAGTGGGGCCCTGTAGATGGCTACATTTTAGATTTTTAGAGGTTTTTAGTATTGGTGAGAGATATATCAGAAAGGAGGTTGATAGTGTTGTTCATAGATGGATTGTTACACCCCCTTCATGGTTGGGTGAAGGGACATGGTCCTCCCACTCTGTAGGATGCTATCAAGAAGGATAGAGACTTAGCACCTTATGCTTATAGGATCAAGTTCTCTTCAAAGGACTCTCATTTTAAGAAGGATAAGGATAGGAAGCCAATCCATAAGGACATATAGCCAAAAAAGGGAGAGTCAAATAAGTTGGACAATGAGACATTGAATGAGTTAAGAAAGAAAAAACTTTGTTTTAAGTGTAAGGAGTCATGGGATTTATCTCACAAGTGTCCTTTGAAGGCTAAAGCCAAGTAGATGGTGTAATTTTCAACTATGGAGTCACAGTCACAAGATGATGGGCAATAATCTGATTCTGATTCAAGTTAAGAGATCAATGCTTCTAATGAGAGTTTAGGGGGTGAGAAATCCCTAGCCAAGTTGATAAGAGCCGAAAAGGAAACTACCTTTAAGGTGTGTGGTATGATACAGGGATAGAAGGTGATTGCATTGATTTATATAAGGGCCACTCACAATTTTATAGATGCATAGCTAGTGGCTAAGAAGGGTTGGAAAATGAAGGAGCATGTTGGATTTAGAGTTATGGTGGTTAATGGCTAGAAATTAGTGTGCATGTAGAAGATTTCAAATCTTCACCTTAGATTGGGTGAGGGTTATGAGTTGGAGGAATATTTATATGTATTTGACATGGGTGATTATGATGTCATCTTGGGAATGACATGGATGGATTCCTTGGTAGAGTTTACCTTCAACTTGGCTAAGTTGGAGATGAGGTTTCAACATCAGGGTAGGAAGGTGGTGCTTCAAGGTTTACCCAATGGGGGGCTCAGGGTGGTATCATTGAAGAGGATGGAATGGTTATTTAGACATGATAATGTAGAGTGGGAAGCTAAAGGTTTGGTCATGCCTACACCTCTAGAGTAGTAGGTTAAAATCCATCCTCTAGATATACAAGATGATCTCTATGAGGTGATAGATGGGTTGATCAGATTTTGGGATAGGATTTATTTGATTCTATTATCACATTTAAGAGAGGCGATACTGATGGCATTTCATGATGCACCTATAGCTAGGAATTCAAGGGTTTTCAAGACCTACAGGTAGATTCGGGAGTGGTTCTCATGGAGAGGGCTCAAGGATGATGTTTAGAGGTATGTCAGGGAGTGTGCAGTTTGTTAGTAGAATAAGGAAGAGCACACATTTCCTACTAGTTTACTATAGCCCTTACCCATTCTAGATAGGAAATGGGAAAGCATTTCTATGGACTCCATCACTGGCCTACCATGAGTGCAGGGAAGATATTGCATTTATGTGGTGGTAGACAAATTGATGAAGTTTTCTCACTTCTTTGCTATCCCTTCTACTTACATAGTAGCTCAGGTGGTAGATTTGTCCTTTAGGGAGGAAAGACAAAATGGAATGGGACTTGGAATTTCTCATATGCACTTACATTAGTTCAAGGAAGCATTGAATTTGATGAAAGAGGACTACCTGCAAATGCTTAGCGATAGCTTACATCCTCCTCTTGATATTGTGGTACTTACACTTGAGAATACTAATGAAGACAATGTTGTAAGTGCTGGCCAAGAAATTTCTAATGATGATACGATAAAAGGGGTCAACAACATGGCTCAAGCACATTACAATAATTCTAATTTGAATGATAGAAGTTATATTTCTATTTTTCAACAGGAGGTAATGATTTGGTTGCATGGGGAGGATAGCATTATGGAATCTACCTATGATGGAAACTAAATTGTTTGTGATAACTACGGAGAATATAGGGTGGATTCAAGCCACCGTGGTATGGAAATTTGTCATCATTCCAGGGAAGATCACATAGGCAAGGACACAAAGGGTGAAACTAGTCCTAAATTTTAGTTTGAGAACAACAGTGATATATTTCACCTTTTTCATAATGTTTCCACTAACAATCATGAAGAAAGTAAGGGTACAATTTCACCTACTGATGGACTATAAGAGGTAAGTATGGTACATGGTAATATTGATGGTGTTTCCTATCATAGGACTGAGTCTATGTATTTTGATATAGCTGATATATAATATACCCAAGTTTTGAATGAAAAATGGTTGGAAAGAGCTAAACAAGCTAAGATTGTGGTTTAACAAGCCAAGCTTCACTTTCAACGTATTTATGATATTTCCCATTATTCTAATGATGAGAGGCATGAATTGCCTAACCCAGAGTCTCTAGTTGAGATAGTTGATCATTCCCATGATGGTGATAGTGATCAGTTTGATGACATATTTGATATCATCTATGCTTCTAATCAGAGTTATGACAGTGAGGTTTAATGGCCATTTGTGCTAGTTTATGGGCATATGGGGATTCATCTTCACACTAATTGGATGTCTTACATGCACAGATGATTATGTAAGGGTACTTGGTTGACAAACTTATTTTTCATCTCTTATAGTGGGTTCTACATGTTGGTTTGGGATCCAAGTATTGACACGATTGGTGTATTGGCTCTTATGGATTCTATGATGTTTCTTCATAGCTTATGGAGTGTGGTGTTTTTATCAGGATGGAGCAGTAGGCTAGGCTGAGATTGCTTGAGGACAAGAAATTTCAAGGGGAGTAGACTATAATGTCCCCATTTTAGTAGTTGACTTACTCAGTTTATAACATACTTACTATTTATAGTAAGTTAACAAGACACAGCAGAGGCCAATTTTGATGATTGGATTTGATACTCCTTATCGAGAGCTTTTCGATGAGCTATCACTTGTGTCATTCAGAGTCTGGTTGCTAGTATATTTTTATGCCTAAAGTGATGTAAAAAGTAACATTTAACCCAATGGTAGGATATTAAGTGTTACTTTATGGGGATGGTACCCAAGGGAGAGATAATCAATATTCTAATGAATAAACTATTGCACATCCTTTATCCCACATTGCTCAAGTGAGTTGAGTCACCCTTTAGAGAAAGGATAAAGGGAAGTGTTTATGGCTTCTGTGGGTATGTTTTATAAGAAGAAAAGAAATATTTGCACTTGCAGCTTGCAGGTTATTTGGGCATTTGAGAATGTCCTTCTCATCTATAACACTCTAGACATCAATCCTTGGGATTGGTCTTTGGAGTTTGTGCTCTCAGTCATTGTAGTAGCCACACCACTATAGCAGCGATGCCACTATAGTAGCTATGCCACTATAGCAATCATGCCACTATAGCAGCTCATCACTTTAGTAACTCTGTCACTGTAGCATCTTAGAGCAGCCTATAGATTTCATAGATCAGCTTGCATGAGTCTATATAAATTAGCCTGTAGCCTTCAGAGTCTATAGAAGTAGCTTGTAGAGTCTGTAGAAGCAGCCTATAGATTCCATAGATGTAGCTTGCAGAGTCCATAAAAGCAGCTTGTAGAGTCTATAGATGTAGCCTACAGAGTCTATAAAAGTGCTAGACCAGCCTACAGAGTCCATAGAAGTAGCCTGCAGAGTCCATAGAAATAAGATTTCAGCCTACGTAATCCATAGATTTCAGCCTATAGATTCTATAGATTTTAGCCTATAGAGTCTGTAGATTTAAGCCTGTAGAGTCCATAGATTTTATCCTACAGAGTTCATAGATTTCAGCCTACAGAGTCCATAGATTTCAGCCTGCACAGTCCATAGTTCCACTAGATGGAGAACAAAATGAATTCACCTTCATCACTCACTGGGATATTCAATTAAAATGATGTTCATACAATCACCAGAGTATTTAGTGAGTTACTGTGTGATGGCATTATACTCATTTACTCATTTTGCAATTAATATAAGTATAGTGTGTTGGTTATTTCAGCTATGTATATCTATGCTTGCAATTCTATATTTATGTTACATGAATTAGTCTTTGTAAAACAAAAAAAAACAATACCATCAAACCTTTTAGAGTCATAAGGAGTTCCTTCTGGGTTGGTTTTGGGTAGAACAGGGGTGCCCATTACATTCAACATCATAACTTTATGAACAATGATTAATACTAAAAACTACCTAAAACTATGTTAAAGCTTTTGTCAAGTTCTGATGGAGAAAATAAGATTGGTGAGATATAAAAATGACATATTTTGACCATGAAATTTATTTAAACTTTTAGATGACTCACTTAGTCTTCCTTCCATACTTTTGAGTTATGTAGAATTGAATGTATAGGGTGCAAAATAGGGTATTTTTGACCACTTTGTGTGTTTTCTAGGTTCTAAGAGATGCAATAAAGTTTGGAGGAAAGATATAGAATTTTTATAAATCCTTATTTCCATTTAATACCTACTAAAAACTTATTATTATTCAAATAATAGCTCTCATCTAGGCCAGTCAAAACTGGCATAGTGAACGTGATGGTGAGAAGGGTGAAAACTTCAAGTGTGATCCTTTTTTAAGGTGTACTTGAGTAGTATAAGGACATGTATAATATTTAAAATATTAATTAAATAAATCCCATATATTTTAAAGGAAAATTAAATCCAATTTTGAATCCAAGTATGAGGGGTGACTGAAAAAGGAGTTTTTTAGACTGTACATAGTGTTGGCTTCTTTCTAGGAGTTTATACATGAGTAGGATTAAAACCAATGAATGAAGAGGAATGTATGAAATAATTCCCTCTCATTTTAGTCATCATACTTATCCTTAGTTATTTTTGGGATGTTAAAATAGGTCCAAATTATGAAGGTAGTTTTTTGATCCAAGACAGGGAGTTTTATGCCACTTTTTATAAGTTTCATGACTTGTAAAGACACTTGGGCCCTTGACATTGCATGGTTCATTTCACACCTATTTATAATGTATTTTTGACCTCTTTTCTCATATTTAAAAGTTTCCAAGTGACATGTGGACTTCCCTTGTCTTGTTATTCTCACAAAGTCTATAAATATTGACTATATTGGCTATTTTTAGTAGCCTCCATTGGTTGATGGTGAAACCTTGGAAAATTTTGTACTCTAATGTCTCTTGAATAAATAAAACAAGTGAGTTTTCCTAATTAAATTTTGTAAAATTTATTTTTATTACAATTTTGCTGGTTCTCTTTAGTAAAAGATGATCTTTTCTAGCATGTTATCCTTAATTGTTCACCAAGTGTGTAGAACAGTAATTATTATAGGTATTTGTTATTATTATATTTCAAGTGTATAAGTGTATTATAAGTTTTTAATTAGTGTATTATCCAAATGAATAATTTATTACCCACTTAAGTATCAAAATACCTTTTTGAACCTAGCTTATGAAACATTGATGTAACAATTTATCTTGTGTTGTGAGTTTTGTTTAAGGAAAGCTTTGTTTTTATCTAAGTATTATAAGTTTAGTCAATAGGAGGAAATAAAATATTGGTGCATAAACTTTTAGTTTTATTATTATTTTTATTAACCATTTTCATCCAAAGTTAATAATTAATAAAGTATTTCAAAGAGTTCATTAAGAGAACTAGCCCTTCTAGAGATTCATCTCACCAAATTATTACCCACAGCAAGAGAGATGTTTCCATTGTGCCACTTAGATGAGGAGATATATTAATATTATCAAGGGGTGAAAATACAAGTGACAATAGTACTTATAGGTGGTATTGGTTAGAGAGAAGAGAGAGAAAATGTTAAGTTATAGGCTTGTTCTTAAAGAAGTTACTTTAGAAGTCAAAAGTTGCATTGGACATAGTAATAAAATGAATGTATGAATAAGGTAGATACTAATGTTTCATTTAAATTAATACTTATAGATATGTTTTATCCCTCAAGTGTGCTAGACTGGTCATCTAAGTTAGCTAGTCTCTAATAGGCCTAATGGTGCAAATAGTGAAAAACCCAAGCAAAAATGACAAGATTAATTAGAACGTGTTTTCATGATATAATGATGAAACCAAGTGATTTATATGTTTTTTATGACTTTTAAGATATTTTCATGCTTGGAATAAGCTTTGGTGTTCATTTGTGTGGTGAAATAGGTTGTCACAAGTTGACCTATCTAATTTAGATAAGTTAATGAGATATAAGGTTACGAGATTGGTCTGCAAGACCAATATTTTCCATTTGAGAATATATATATATATATCTAATTGTAATATAAATTTATAATAAGTTATTGAAAATATCTATACATGTGTTAGATGTATAAGTCAACATGACTGTGTTTTGAGGTAATCTTGTAGTTCTGAGTGAATGAGTTACAAAGGTGTTCTTAAAGCCTTATATTCTAAGTTGAAGTTTATAATGTATTTTATGATGACCCTAAGGTCATTAAGAATCTATCTATATTATTAGTTTATCATATTTAAGTTTCTTAATTATGTTTGAACTTCATTTTGTAAGATAGTTTTTTGAGGCACATAGGCCTAATAAGGCAATTTATCTTAAAGAAGGTTTCAAGGTATGAATGAAGGATGAAAATACAAAAAATCATGGAGTATGTCAAAATAGTCCATTGAATAAGTGTTTTAATGATTTGTAGGTTTTGGATAAAGCCATTTGGTCTAAGAGAATCAAGTTTTGGCATTAAAAGATAGATCTAATGCAATTAGTTCTCCATGAGACCTAAAAGAGAAATGAGGCTTAATTGAGTCATGAAAAAAAAAAAGGGACATAAAGATCATTTTATTTAGGTCAAAAATTATGTCCTAAGACCTATTATATGGCCAACCTAAGAGGTTAAGGGTGTGTGGCTGATTAAGTGATATATTTTTTGACCTGAATAAAATGATCTTTGTGTCTTAAGACCTATTATATGGCCAACCTAAGAGGTTAAGGGTGTGTGGCTGATTAAGTGATATATGAATAAGGGATGGTATATATACAAGGTATTTGTAGGCCTATTTTAGTAAGAAAATGAAATAAAATATTTTAGAATAGAAGGAGGTATTATATATCATTATATGTCTATAGATATACTATAATGAAGATCTAATATGAGTTTTGTGTATGAAAATAAAGGTCATATGACCTAATTAGTATTGAAGGGATGCAGTTGAGTGAAGAAGCCTAGAAGGTAGTTTGAGAGGGATAAGAGTGTGAAGATATGAATAGGTGGTCATCATCTATTGGTTGAGAAACATATTTTTTTAAGGTGATAAAATAAATCAGGTGGATTATTTGGTGTTGATTCATCTAGGGGGATGGTGCCTCCTTACAAGTGGGTGCTTACTCAAGCCTACTAAATTGGGTTCTTGGCTAGTTGTGGATGGTGCTCCATGTGGAGTTGGTGTTTCACTACATTTGGTTTTTTTTTATATGACTGTAGTCCATTTTCAAATATCAATGGGTTTTCTTACCCTTGAGGGTTTCCCACATATGTGATGTGTTCTTATGTTTCATGCTTATGTTTTATAAGTTTTTAGTCCATTTGAAAAGATATATATATATATTTGTTTGAATGGTTCATGATTGTTGAAGTGTAATTAAATGAAAGGTTTTGAAAACCAATTCACCCTCCTCTAAGTCATTGTGCTTCAACACTAGTCATGGTTAGTTGGTAGTTGTTCTAGGGTTAATCGTGATGGTATCAATATGACCATCTACAACATAACCTAAAACTTTATTTTAGTAATATGAAATAGTGTGATAGGCCTCTTGGTTATATGGGTCTTTTTTTATTTGGATCTTACCATTGTGTTATTGTTATTATCATTGCTTATGCTATTATTTTTTCTATTGTTGTGGTTGTGGATGTGGTATTCATGTTTTTTTATTCTAATTGGTAGAGTTATGTTATGGAAAAGGATATCCATGTTCTAATTAGAAGTAGAAGCCCTATTATCCAGCTTGATATCTATATTTTCCAACATATTTGAAATGATGTGTCTTAATTACACACATCAGTGTACTAAATGGCCTTTAACTTAGTGATAGTCATAAAATTCACATTGTTTTTACCAATAATAGAAATGGACACATTCAAGGAATACATTCAACTTGAGATAAATAATCATATTAGTAACAACTAATTTTTATAATACTGACTCAATTTATTCTTGAATATCACTAAATAATCTATCCTTAGGTTTTATTCTTGGAGAAGGTGTTTGTAATGGATAAAGTAGTTCTTATATACATCAAATTAGATGAATTTATGGATTGGGTTGAGCCTATAGAATGGGATACGTATATAGAGTTGGTTGGTTATATGGATATATTTATTAAGATGGTGTTTTCACCATTTAGATTTGGTGTGACTTGGTAACTCCATTATCAACAACATTATTATTGTGGTTATAGGTCTTTAGTTTATCAAAAGTTTTGGCCTGAAGTGACACAAGAGCCTACATCTGAATTATACTTTGGATTTTGTTTTGGTATTGATTTTGATTCTAGATTTGGTTTTTATTTTGATTAAGAGAAGACAATTTTACTATGCCCTTCATGATAAGGGTCTTCTCATTTTGTATACCCTTTTCAATGATCTCTACAAATGTATGATCACACATAAGTAAAATATGATAAGATATATAATTATGTAATTTCTTGATAAATAAAACTATAAAATATTTATTAGGTAAATAGTGTGTGAAACGGATTTCAAGTTCTCTCCACCATTATAAGTATCTTGAAAATCTGTCACCAATCTTTTGTTTAGCCTAACCCAAATAAATTACCATAACATCATGTCCAAGATTATAGGAGAAATGTTGTACAAATTTATCCAAAAGGTCATAAAAATTAGATAAAAAAATATTTGGCATTTTTATAAGCCACTCCAAGGCTTTCCCAACTAAAATTTTGGGAAAAAAGAGAATAAATTAGATATCACTATATGCCACTAGCTAGTAAGCAACAAAGAACACCTTTAAATGCTCCCTATGGTCACCTTAATGTTTGTATTTATAAAACTTAATTGGCTCATAACCTTTTGTAAATGGTATTTTAATGTACTCCATATTAAATGGATATGAACATATCTCATCCAGTTTCAACTTTTTATTCTACTTCCCTATCTAAATGGCTACAATTGCATCCTTTAATTTTTATAATTCTTAGGCTAGAAATCTAGAAGGTAGATTTTGTTATAGTTGTGTTTGGGTGATCAAAGGTGGATTACCTAGATTGGGTTATAATGTATGGATGTGGTATTATGTAATATTATCTTGGCTAATCAATTGAATTAGAGAACCCATCCTTTGTTTAGGATTGTATTCTTAATATGGTATGTGTTGTTGGTTAATATTATTGTTACAATTAGCAACACAAATCTAGTTTGTAGGGATATGTGTCTAATATAGATTTATTAGGCCTTTTAGAATGTACTATGCATGTTGGGTTTTAATAGGAACATGTTTTTTAATAGTCTAACCCTATTATATAAAAGCCACTCTATGTTGTCTAGAGGTCTCCTGCTAAAGGTATTACATATTAGGCCCCTATTAAATATGAGGTGTTTTTATGAAAAAAAGGCATTAATTACATATCAAGGTTAAACCCCTATTATTATGTGAACATATGTTGTATTTTTGGTAATTTTTGAACATTTGGAACTTACTTCATGTTTGGTACTTATTTTTGAATGACAAAGATACATTATTTATTAGACAATGTTTGTAATAGATCTACCACTTTTTTTGGTGGCACATTAGTCTGTATCTACTATATTGTAACATTGGTCACTACTTGTTGGGGTGGAATATTTTTTACCACATCTTGATGTGGATGATTGGTCACCCCCTATTGTGGTGGAATTTCTATCTACATTTCATTATTTTATACCTATGGTGTAGTTCAGGAAGTGGATAATGGAGGATTCATTATTTTTTGTGTCTCTGAACTAGACATTCCTACCCCCTATTATTATAACCACTTAAGGTGTATTTAGGGGAAACTTGTTTTGAGGTGATATGTTATACATTCCACCCAGCTTGGTGTATAGTGGGATATACTTACATGTTATGTATCACATTTTGTAAATGCTCTTGTGTAGGAGTTACAATTTCATCCATCTTAGGTACTTCACGTGAATGGGCCCTTGTTAATATTGGTATATCCTGATTAGTTATTTTTTACCCCAGTTGATTGAGTTGAATTTATGAGCATCATATCAGACATAGTCATAGAATTCAAATTCATGACCAAGTTATAGTATGTTTGGTACACTCATTTAATTTTTTCTATTTGGTCTTCCACTTGACCCTTTCATTTTATAAGCACAACAAGGTCCTCATTATTAATTGGTATAAGATCTTGGTTATGGATATATGATGTCTATTTAAATTGGATAAGGATAAGAACATTACTGGTATCTCTAACCAGGATAAGTAAACTTTCATGTGGAAATTTAGTCAAGAATTTAGCACCTAATTCTACTTATATAACAAGGATTGCATCTCTATTCCCCAACGGATGAAGATCAAACAAGTAAAGATCGTAAGTGGTCTATGTTAGATTGGTCATATAGTAAGGCTAATATTATTGGACCTTTTCCATATTAGATAGTATGCTAGTAAGGTATTATGTGTTTTGGTCTTGGTCATGGTGGGTATCATATGTTAGATATATATCTATCTCATATGTTATGTCATATCCATAGGTTTCTTGAGCAAAAGGGTCATTTGTGATAATTTTTTCATTAACTAAATTATACATGGTCTCACTATGTATATAATAAGACATGGTTGAAGAAATGTTAAGCCCATTATAAAAATATTGGTCTATTGTTTCAATTGTTTAGAACTTGTCCATAAAGGGAAACATTAAACAAACATGGTCACGGTTTAAAACTATCATGAAAACACACTTAACTCTTAGAAAGAGGTTTACATGTGAAACATGAATGTGGTCTTAGAAAGGTTCTTCATAAGTATAAGGAACATTGGGAATGAAAATGTGAAACCAATCTTTGACAAAGGTATTAAACTAACCAAAGGTGAAACAAACTTATTTTAAGTCTAAGAATGAAATTATGCTAGGTCCTTGGTAAAAGTCACAAAGCTAGTCTTGTAAATGAAATCAATCTAGGAATAAAACTTGAAATAAACTTAAATCTAAGGCAATTGGTTAAGGTAAACCTGGAAAACTAGGTATAAAACTAACTTGGTATAAAAGGAACATGAAATCAGATAATAATGGTCTAAATTTGTTAGAGACAAACTAATGGGAAAGCCAACTCAAGTATCACAAAATAAGTGAAAAAATTAAAACATTGAATCCCAAGTGGTAGGCAAGACTCAAATGTAAACCAATTGAACTTAGATATATACTTGGGAGCATGTTTCAAACATTGTTTGAGAAGGAAACTTAACTCTTCACATAATTTTTGAAGGTCTATGTGAGTGACATAACCATGCTATATTTGAAATTGAATCTACACTTGTATGATGTTTGACACTTGGTCAAGAGTAACTCCAACTTGTCTAGGTAAAAATGGCTAGTCTAACAACACTATTTAAATACAAAGTGAACAAATAATTTTTTATATTATTTTGAACAAGGCAAACATTTTAAACAATTTTGGTAGTGTAACACTTCTTTGTGCAAAGTGGTGTGTGTAACATGTGTTTGTTTGACATTTCAATTAATTTGATTATTAAAAGTAATTATAGACTAAACAAATAAAAGTAAATGAAGTAACACCTAACTTCATGCTTTTAACCTAAAACTAACATGAGGTGTGCATAGTATCTACCAAAGCTTCCATCGATATATCAATCTTAAAAGGAATTAATTATTAATCTAAAAAATAAGAACACATGTAGGTAGAGATTTTTAATGCCCCCTTTATCTCTTAATAAATGATACGTAGAAAGGAACTTAGAGTGCCAAAGTAACTCAACATTTGGTAGGATAATCCACAGTAAGTGGGGTGAATTAATCTAAATTTTTGACTTGGCTTATCTAGATGGTCTACAATTACCTATAAATACTTGGGCAAAAAATTCATGTCAATTAGATCTAAACCATATAGCTTGTTATGTAAATATATATATCTTTTTTTGAATAATTCAACCATGTAATTCTTAGTGAGTTTGATGTCAAGACCATCACAAGGCTTAGGGATCTTTTGGATTTGTCAAGCTAACTACTCAGCCACTATCCAATCCAATGGCATTCCCAACTTATTTACCCCACTAGAGAGTGGCATTGGAATAATGTTGGGAGATGAAACACCAAGTCAACATCCTCCTAAAGAAATAACAATGAGGTGATGAACTCACACTCACATAAGAAAATAAAGGAATAAATAGGCTATTTCTAAGTTACCCAAGTCCTTAGGAATAAGTGGAGAGCATACATGACAATTATTCATGTTTTACTTTAAAAAAATCAAGTAAAAAAATGCATTTTTTGTCACCCAAGTTCCTTAAAGGGGACAAGGGGAGAGCATATGTGCAAGGATTTATTAAAATGAAGCTACTTTATAAAATGAATATAACTAAGTTCGTTGAAAAAGAAGAATAAAATTAAAGTTATCTTAGGAGCCCTAACTCTAATGTGATTATTATTTTTAAAGTGTCTATTGAAATATGATTGAAGTTTGGCCTTTATTATAACTTAAAAATGACATAAAATTATTTGTAAAAGTATTTTAATCACCAAAAGACAATCAAAGTGACTTTGTTAGCATGTGATATGTCTTATCCATTATTTAACTCCCTACACAAAATATTATAGGATTAATTTTAACTTGTTTAGATTGTCTTAACAAATAAAATTTTCTAACTTTTGAAGTCTCAGGTCTTTCTTCTTAGGACAATGTCATTGTTTAGAAGATAAGTAAAGGTCACCATTTTCCATATAACATAGAACACAAATATTGGAAAAGTCACTAATTAGTAGGTATAGGTTCACCGATTATAATTATTAAAGTTGTCATTTTTGTCTTAAAATGATGAAGTTATTGAATTCATAAGAGACTATTACCTAAAAAAGGCCACCATTTTTATGGGTAGAAGTCACTAATTTATTGTATAAAAGTCACAATTTTGAGGTGAATTCATTATTATTTTTCAATTTAACCAATACATAGTAGATAAGTCGTTGATATCCTTTTAAATGTTGTTACACATAGAATATGTAAACTGGCAAAGTCATCGATTTCTCAGGTCAAAGTCATTGATTAACAACAAACAAGAAACATGGTAAATTGAAGAAAAAATCCTAAAAGTAAGGCCTAAGTTGATTTTTTATTGTCTCCAAAGAAGTATAAAAATGTTATTATTATGAGTGTGTAGTGCATAGTCCCACCGATCATGCCATTATGTATACAATAGCAATCCAATGGAAAAAAGACATTAGTCACTTGTTAGTAGAATAAAAAATCAAAAATAACAAGCTTAAGACAAAGAATTCCCAAACATAGATACTGGGGGGAGATTGATAAGAACAAGACAAAACACAACACAACTATAAGGACAAGATAAAAATCCCTTTCACCTTCCTTGTAGCTTTGAATCTCTTGTTGATATGGTAGTTGGCTTGTATAACTTGTGTCCAAATGGAATCTTCATTGACACTACTACTTTATGTGAAAAACCTCCCCTTTGTGCACTATGGTTTTCATCTTGGCATGTATTGGTATATGAAGTTTCTCTTATAAATTTTACATAATAACTTTAGATAAAAGAGCTTGTTGGAAGATAGTGTGAGACCTTGTATTTATAGGATTCAAACTAACTCCAACCCAGGTGTGATAGGTTTAGGCTAAGCTTGGGTTAGAATTGGGAGCCCAAATGTAATAAATAATGTCCTTAATTATGAATTTTTGGAGGAATAGATTTATATTTCTCTTTTTCAAGGCATTTATGTTGATATTTTAAAATTATTAACTTTGAGGATGATGACATCATCATGACCTCATTTTATTTTTATATTTGTTGAATTTTTATTTTTATAAATTATTTTTCACTAATTCAACATGTAATATTTAACTAACCATTTAATTATATTTAATTATTTAATTAATTACATTTAATTATTTAATTAATTATATTTAGGTTTTTGGTCATTTCAAGAATGTGATCAATTGCCCCACTTAATTGGTTGGAAATGTCAATTTGCTAGGGTGCAACTTGACTGGGGATGAATTCATGGGTGGTTATCATTTAATATAGGATAATACACAAATTAGGGATGATTTTATACAATTTTGGGCACTTATGTCTAATGTGTAGATAAATTTGGGATGTTTAGTGGTTCTTAGGCTTAATTAGCATAGTTTAGAACAAACTAGTTTGAAGTCTATTTAGACAAAAATGTGTTTGAAAAGGAGTGTCTAAAGTTGGTATATGGGGATTAACCATATATTGAATATCATGATCAATATATAGACCTAATTATTCATCTAAGATTTTTTCATTTTTAGTTTCTAATATAGTTCTTAGGATTTCAACAAAATGTTTAAGGTTTTGATGAATACACTCATAAAATGATGCAATTTATTTCACTTTATCATGATATATTTTATCAAGTTCATAGATTTAATTAGATGTATGGTTTTAATTATAATAATATTATTCTATGATAACCTTTGTGATCAAGGAATTTGACAAAAATAGGAGGTTAGATCAAGTATTAGTTCATAAAACAATGAAATCAACACACCAACATACTAACATCTCTAAGCCTAAATCTTATGGGGAGATTAATGAATAAACAATAATTAAAAAAAAAAATAAAATGAAAATAACAACAATATTTACCTTCCTTGAGAGATCCAAATGATTTCTTCATTTGCTTACTTGTTTTATGCATAAGAAGTTTTCATCAATGACATATGGCTAGCATCATTTCCTCTATGCACCATTGGTGAATGCTTGGCTTGATCAATATGGCTTGGCTCAATTTCAACATTATAACACTAGTATTTTATCTTCATGAATCTATTCTAACATTATAACTCTACTTTGATTAAGCTCCCAAATGAAGAGCTCTAAGATTTTCTTTATAATCTTTCAAATCCCTTGGAATGGGTTAAATCTGACCATGGTTGAGGTTATTAAGCTTGGTTGAGTTTGGAAAATTCCTAAAATGTTTTTTTACATATTTTTCCAAAAGTGAAAACTCACAACCATAGTTGAGTTTGGCATATTCCTAGGATTTTTTTTAGATATTTTCCATAAGTGACAGCTCACAAAGGTAAGATGCTCTTGAATTTCATTTTTAGTAATTGATTTAATTGATTTATTAGCTCATGGGTGAAATCAATTAGGATTTAGAATTGATTTAACTTTATAATTGATTTTGATTAGGGTGTATAAGTTAATTAATTCTTTTTAGGCATTTCATCATTTGTCTGATTTTGATTATTTCAATGTATATATTTACCTTGTTTAATTGATTTAATAGGCCAAATTGATTTAATGCAAGGTTATGAAGCCAAATTTGAGAATGATATAAATTTTTAGGCTAGGTATTCAATGATTGGAAATAATTGGTCTAAATTTAGATATGAATCCATTGGTGGAAAACATTAGGTATCTACAACCACATCAATAAATTTATCATTCTCAACATTGGTATCATCATGATCCATAGGATTATGTTCCTCATTAGGTTTATACATCTTAGTTGGTAGAAGGGGAAGATGAATTTGTTCAATAGTCACACCTCCAAATCTATGGATACACCTAGGTTTCATGTAAAATAATATAAGCAATAAATGAAAAAGTATAGCAATTTGAAACCCAAAACAACTGAAAACCCTAGGAATTAGAAAAAATTACATTCATAAAAATAAGGTTCACCAAATATTTAACCCTAAATTGTAGAAAAGGTGAATCTAAAGTTAATTGGGTAGATATATCCTAGGGCACAAGGAAGACAGACTATCTCTAAATCAATCCAATTGGTTACGAAACTGAGAAAAACATATATTAAATTTATTGTGTAGAAATATTATAAAATAGAAAGTAAAGATATGATAGATGTTATAATACACACTTATAATAATTATAAATATAAAAAATGTAATGTAGATTTACTCAACACAATATATATATTGGTGATCTAATATGCCCAAATATTCAATATATTTAGAAATAGAATAATATCCTAAAGGTAGGGTAATATTATATAATACTCCTTTAGAAAGGAAGAACTCCACAATGTCACTTTGAGGGGAAAACCTCCAATATCCTTCTACCAAATGAAATACTCTACACTCTTTTTATTCTTTACAATGATATTCACCTCCTTTTTATATAACTTTATCTAACTTATATTGGATGGGAAACCTCCTATTCTTATTCTACATCAACCATTACATAATGCACTAATTACATAGGTTACTCATTTATCTTTATATATAATACCCATATAGATAACCAAGGGAGATGTGTGCCACATGTTATCATGTCCTTAAAATAATATATATTAATATATCATATCCCTAGGTACATAACATATACTAAGTTTATTATGCATAGATATTATAAAATGGAAAGTATAACTATGATAGATATTATAATGATAACAAACATAAGATAGTTAGTTCTGATGTTAACATAGATCTAGATATAGAATAATAATATATTATATTTGATATATATTTTAGATCAGCCACCTAATTCTATTAATTTCATCTTTATATATATATATATATATGGGATGGTTGCATGGATGTTAGTATATAAATTAGATGTAGGTGTCTAGTTTAGAATACATAATGAAACTGGATGTGACCAAATAGATACTTATGGGTTATATGTCACCTTCACTCTAGTGCATTCATATATGGGTCATGGATTGTTGATACTTGTAAAATAGTAAAAGCCTAGTTCTTCATCTTCTAAGTGGATATGGGAAAAATGGGTTAGTGAGCACATAGTTTAAAGTTGTCCAAAATAAACCCTATCAATGAGCACTACCTACATATCCAATACTTTGAATATGACCTAAGATTATGTAGTTCCCCATTATGTGTTGTATTATGTGTTAATCATTCAATGTGTCATAAGTAAGTACATATAGTGACCTATATTATAACTTGTAAAATATAGTTCTTGGGATACTCCTTTAGTAATTTATGCCTATAAATAGTTTTTCCCTAAGACTGATATGGAAATAAGAGAAAATAAGGAATCTTTTCTCACTGGAGTGATTTTGGTAAGTTGCCTTTTGATTTTCTAGGATTATTCTAGGTTAGTAATGAATGAGGGTTGATCTTATATTTATACCAATCCATTTTGAGAATATCTCAAATTAAATCACTTATGTTGACCATAAGAATATTTTTAATTTTCAAATTACTTGAAATTAGGGCACTATACATTTATGCTAGAATAAGACACTTACATTGGCGTAGGCGTGTAACTAGGATGCAAATGTCTTGGTAGATGGAAAATATGTGAAGTTATAAAATTTTAAGAGATGGAATATAAATAAGTTTATAACATTTTAGGCATTATTTAATGCATGGTTCATCATAATAACATTGGTTAAACTAAGAGATAAGTAATTAGGCATAAAAAGATTGTGTGTGTGATCTTTTTGGTAGTACAAAATATATAAAAGCTAAGGGTAAATCCATGATATGTATTTCCCAATTGTATAATATTGAGGTGTTATATAATTTAAAATAAATTTATACACATTCATTATTCTCTATTTGATTCTTTCTCTATTAATCTTCATGATATTGGATGTTTATTGTGTGAATTGTTTTGTGTTTAAATCTTTATCTATGTAACTATTATTTTGTGAGACACTATGTGTTTCTATTATTTATTATGTGTGTCATGACCATGATAATGTGTGTGACTATGTGTGGATACTTTTAGGATTATCTATTGAGCTTTTGATGTTGTGATTCATATAAAAAATCTAACACTAGTATGTGTTTCCATGATACATTTCATGCATCTTATATAGGTTAATTTTGGTACTTATGTGATCATTAATATGATCATTATCACTTCATTCCTTGATGTTATATCTATCTTGGCATGAAATTTATATGTCTTAGGATACATGTTTCATATATACTCTAATGATCTAATATTTATATGACGACATAATATAATCATGGTGGTGCATGATTTAAATTTTTACATAATTTTTTATATATCATTATGCATAAAACTATTTTATTTTGAGATAAATAATTCATAGGTTGAATTCCACAACTCAAAAGGGGTTATACAGATTGGGCTTGTCTTAGAGAGTTAGTACTTCAAATACCAAAAATGAATTTTTGCCATGAATTATTTTACATTGGCACAACTTTAGATATATTATTATTGGTTTATAAAAATTATTATATATTTGAAATAGATTGGTGGCATATGTGAGGTATATGCTTATTATTCACATATACTACAATTTTTGGCACATATTGCATGACTCAAATCACATAGGTTATTATATTTGAGGAATATGTTGATAGTTAAAATATATTATGATTTTTTTGGATAGGTTATAAGACTTAGATTACATAATTTATCAACTTGGAGACATATTCAAGGCATAAATGAACATTATACATGATTTTTTACTCATATTTACTTATATTTTACTCAAGTTACAATCAAATGTACTCAATTTCAATAATAATTTTTTTATATAGTGTATGATTCATATACTTAATCATTCATACTCATGTTAACTAAGATATATTGGAACCCATGCTAGTTCACATTATTAAAAAAATATCAATAGTGTGGTTGATGTTTTAGATGATTAAATTTCTAAGAACTTCTCCATCTCTAATTAGGGTTTGGTTATACTCTTCCTAATACATGGTTTTAACACTGTTATCTACTTGGGGAATAATCACCCCATTATCCATTGAATCCATAGGGTAGTTTTTTCCATGTATTTTCATGTGTATTTATTCCTTGATATTTAAATTTCAAATATGTTAAATTTTTTATTTAATATTTATATCATAAGTAGACATATATTTATACATTTTTCATTACAAGTTTTACATTGGAACAATCAACACTTAGCACATACCTGAAGACACCCACCACAATTATAACTAGGCACTAAATTTATTACTCTATCCTTTTATGATAGCATTTTGAATACTAGAACAAAATGAATGCAAGTATAAACACAATTTTTTTATTAGACACTTGAAAATTTTAGATTTGATTAGTCCTTAGTATAAATGATTTGTGCATACAAAACTAATTACTTCTCAAACTCTCTCTTTTAAATTCACTTATCTATTGGTACAACCTTCTTTATTTTCCATTACTCACACACATATTTGATTCATAAACTAGGGAGATATTTTTCACTAAGATTCACCATCAAATATTTTGTATTCCTGACTCAATAAATCATTGAAGACTGTGTGTCCTTATCTATTTTTCTTGATAAAATAGAGATGTATTGTGTTGGAATCAAAATGTACATAATTTTAAACATAAATAAAATCATTATAGGCATAATAAAATTAAAAATAAACATAATAATTGAATTGGAAAATCCTAATGTGGGAAAAAAAAATGGATGAGATAATTTCACTCCCCTTTCGATTATGTAATCCTTAAGAGTACAAGTTAATACCAATTATATCCTTTCGTGGATAGAGATAAAAATTAATAAATTATGTATATTTGTATCTATTTTATTATCAATGTTTTAACACTTCTTTGAATAAACCACACTATAAACAACTACCATTAACTAGGAAACAATGAGATGAAAAAGACCTAAAATTGAAAATTACAATGTGAAAGCAACTTCATAACTCCTCACTAACTTATCTAATGTATTCTACCTTTCACAAGGTCTATATTTATGCCTTATTCGAAGTGTTCTAATAATTTAAAATGAACCATTTTTGTGTAGAAGAAATGTTTTCAATCATTCTCATACCCATGTTTTATATGATGGAAATACCACTAGTCTATTCATATTGAAGGTTAGAGCCATCACCTAAAAAATTAATGGTTATATAACTGTCATGGTGTTTTGACAACCACCACATCTATATGTTAAAATATACAATATCTAAAGAAAACTCCTTAAATTTAAGAGATGAAAATTACTAAACTCATTAATCTAAATATGTTTGTATCATTTCCATACTAGCTCTTCATTTAAAACTTATCTTAATCTAATGTTTTTAAATGGGAAGAGTGTAGACACTTAGTTTTGGCCACTTTTGTGTGTACATTGGTATTCAACTCAATTTATAGTAAACAACATAATCTAATCCTAGAAATCACCTGAACTTTCCAAATTCATCCACATAAGGGATTTAGTTGCTAATAAATATAGGAAGGCCTTTTTATTTGGGGTATTTTCTTATATACACCAATAACCTAGTTTGGTTTCAATCCTAGTCAGATTATTACCTAGTAATTTAATACTTTTGGTTTGATGAGATATTAATTCAAAACATTTAAAAGAGTTACCAAAAACCAAAAAACACTAAGCAATATTAATTACATTATAAATCTTAATTAACTTGCCTAAGAAAAAATTCCAATTTGAATTAGTGAATTTCATTTATCAAAAAAGGAATTTTTAGACAAATATGAAATCAAATGCCAAAGGAGTTGATAAATTGGTTTATTAATTCTTAAATATTTCAAAAAGGTGAGTCACAACCTCACAATTATCTAAAGTGAGTTGTTATGGCTCATAAATATTTGAAACTAAGGTGTCAAGATTTCATTAGTGTTTTGACCCCATCTAGGGTTAGATTAACTCAACCTAGGTTATTTTAGACTCAACAAAAGTTAGAATTTAACCTAACCTCCCAAAGGTTAGAGTTAGTCATTAGATATATAAATACAAGTACCCACACCATATGCTAACAATATGTTATGTGTAAGGTTATTATATAGGAATGCCTTCAAGAAGCCAATGAGAGCAGTATTATAATGCCCATTTTATGCCAAGATTCACACCAATCCAAGCCAATATCAAATAAAATCCATAAGTGACCATTTGAGAAGTTCTACCACCATAGAGAAGCATTGACAAAAGTCTCTAATTTCATAGATTGAACATGAACATACTTATGCCAAAAAGTGGACATGAAATTTGACAAAGGAGGTAAATTACTTGTGTCGCTTTTATCTCTATTTTTCCATCTTGTTCATTATGTTATGCTCCCCCTAGTTTTTAGGTAAGAGTGTTTAATTCTAGTTTATTTTTATGCAAATATGTTTATCATTTTGACTAATAAGGAACTAATCAACATTTGTGTGCTATTAGAAAACATAAGATACATAATGACACACTAGGTGGGACCATGCATCTCATATGGCCAAGGATAATGATGTGAAACCTTTAATTTTTATAACAAAGGAATTTAATTATTCAAGTTTAGAATTTTGTCCTTGAAAATATCATCATTTTATTTGTCTTATAATTAGTAGCTTTGCCTTGTGTAATATCAACTTTTGCATTCACATGCTCTATTTGTGATATTTACTTATGAAAAAATAATGGGCTTGAAATGGAGGTTTTGACCTACTAAACAATGACATCAGTATCTAGAAACAATGACTTTGATCCTACTAAACAATGACTTCTTTAAGTAAAATTGCATTTGGTTTCAGTGACTTCACCTATTTTTTTCCCATAATCGATGACTTCAACAAATCTATTTGGTAGTTTCCCCCTATTTAGTAGTGACTTTGCCAAATTTTAGTCTATTTTTGTCTTTACTCCTAAAAAAGTAGTGGCTTCACTAAAAAGGATGCCTACACTCTATTACATAAACGATGACTTCAATCAATGTTTTCAAAAACCTTGAGAGATCAAAATAGAATGTTGTTTATTGATTTTCCTTTTGGACTAAAGATTAAAAAATCCCCTAACATTTTTTAAGGAACCAAGAGAGAGAGAGAGAGAGAGAGAGAGAGAGAGAGAGAGAGAGAGAGAGAGAGAGAGAGAGAGAGAGAGAGAGAGAGAGAGAGAGAGAGCCTAAACACTTATATATATCACATACACTTTTATTTAGTGCTTAAATCAAGCTAATCAAATTTGTATTTTAGTGTTTCAATGTTTCTTTACAAGTGAAAATAAGACCAAGGGGTCAAAATTTAAATCATATTTGAGTTGGTTATATTAAAAATAATATATACTTTAATTATGTTTCTTAATAATTTTTTCAATTTTTTATTTGTTCCTTTGTTATTAGCTAGATTCGAAATTCATAGATTAAATTATTTATTTATGTCAAGCCAAAAAATATAGCTTGTATGCTATCCCCCTATCCCCTATAGGGAACTTAGGTGACCAAAATCACTTGGTTTATTGCCTTATTTATTTAGTATTTTTATAAATAAAGTCATGTATGATCTCCCCAAGATCTAAATGACTTGGATGACCCAAAAATGACCTCTAATGTCTTTCCATTTTATTTATTTTCTTGTGTTTGAATAATGGGTGGGAATTCATTTCCTCCTCACAATTTATTTATGGGTGCATTGACTTGGATTTTCATATCCCAACATCTTTCCAACCCCACGTAATGGTGGGTTGTATAAATTGAGCATGTGATACTAGGATTACTAGAGGGTTTAGTGGATAGACTCTTTAATCCTAACAAAAACTTGGGTCAAGTCTCTTTAAACATCAGAATTCACTAATAAGTAAATATATTAAGTCATTATGTAAAAGAATAAAACCTTTAATAGTAAGTTAGTGAGCTTTAACCCAATTGACAAGACTTACCATTCTATCAGCCATACTTGGGACCATTTAATGTGTTTATAAACTTATAAATTTTATTCAACCCCACTTGCCATGGAATATCTTTCCAACTGTGTTGGAGAGTTTTCAGTGATGTCATGGAGGTGTCCTAGTGAGTGGGTAAAGTGATTTTATATCTTAAGTAATAATGACAAAGTGTGCAATGTGGTCTTTCTAGTGTGCTTTATGTTGGCTTGGTTGATCTTTAGTTTTAGTTGATTAGAGATATTTAGGGATGAGTATGGTGTTTGTATCATGTGAAAGAGTTCCCTAAGATGATATATATAATTTGAGAGATTATGTGTATAAGTGGAATTCATTTTTTAGTTCATAGTTTTCATATAGACAATTTGGGTATAGTGGTAGAAAATTTGAGTAAGTAATTTGATGACATCACCATTGCCACATATGGATGATTCAAGGGTATTTGGTCACATGGTTATGATAAAATTTATACCTATCTTATATGTAGTAAATCATAAGTCATGTACCTAAGTGCAGTCAAAGATATGTAAGTGCAAATTTGGACTCTCAGGCATTTTTATGTGTTTTCCCATAGCCAAATTTGTAATGTGGAAAAAATAGCTGAGGAAGAATTTTGATGGTAATATATCTCACATATGCAGATGATTCAAGATAAGGTGATCATATGGGTTTGTTCAATTTTGAGTCTAGTTCATTTTTACTAAAATTTAGATCATGCATAGAAGTGCATCAAAAGTTATTCATGTTCAAATTTAGTATCTTAGATAAATTCTAAGAATAGTTGGTTTTGTGATAGAATATTTTGATAAGGTATTTTAGTCGAATAATATATAACACACAAAGTTTTTTTATATATATGTATTATCTTATGTGAGGAGATCATCTAGTCTAGATTTGAGATCATGCGTCAAAGCACAATTAAATTTATTAAGGTCCAAAGTAAGCTTTCTAGGCATATTGTAATTGGTTCCCATATTTAGTCAATTTGCATGATGTTAAATATTTGGACCTAGTGGAGATCTAATGGCTCATGGTAGTTAATATAATGAATATATATGGTGTATAACAAGTAAAAGAGGACAAAATGTTCACTAGTTAATGGAGTTAAAGATGAGGACCAAATAAAGATCTAACAGTGTGCGAGTGATCATATAGATCATGATCTAATGGTGTGTACTGATAGAGATGGTAAGAAGCATTTAAGGTTTAATGAATGAGAAAATGTTAAAATATAAGGATATAATGGTTAGTAGGTGTTCAAACAAATTTATTGAATGGTGTGAGTTACATGATAAAGACCTGACTGATATGTAGAGATCAATGGAGCATGTTGAGTCAAAGTTTCAATATTACACGACATGAGTTCAAAGTGACTAAGGATTAAAATTTGAGCATTAGAACCTATACGTTAAATATAAAATGAGATCAATGGTGTCTTTTTTAATCTAATTTAAGAGGACATGAGATGTAAGCTTTGTGTTTGAGGTTTAATTGTGACCATTGCCATTTGAATATTTAAATTTGCCAAGGGAGAAACTAGAGATTTTTTTTTTGTCCATATATTTTGATAAAATTTAAATTTTCTCATGAAGTAAAAATAAAAGTGGTAGAGGAGTCAATGGTGTGTCTAATTAACTTGATTTGAAGATCTAGAAGTATGTACAAACAAATATTCTAATATCTAAAGATTGACTATGGTTTTGTGCTTATTCTATAAGTGACTTGAGAAGAGTAATTGGGCTTATATATTTACTATTTCGATGTTTCATGTTGAATTGGATATTGTGGATTATTGTATACTTCATGAGGATGATTGATGTGATTTTTAAAGGTTTAACCAATTTTATGTAGTATGAATAAAGGTTTTGAATCTCACTTTGTTTCCATTCATAATGACTATGTGTATAGAGAAGTGATTGAGCTAATTGGGTTTTAAAAAAAGAGTGTTTAGCTTACTATGATCACTTAAGGGGAACCTATAGATCATTTAGAATGTTTAAATGGTTTTTTGAAGTGTTCATGTGTTCTTATTATGCTTAGATAAGTGTCAAGGAAGTGAATGAGTCTCCATAGCATTTAAATGTGACTTAGGCCTATTTGAAAGTGGATTATGCTTAAGTGTGATGCATATGAGATGCCTTAAAGTTGTATTCATGTATTTTGGCTAATAAAAAATATTGTAGACTTGACAATTAATGATTTATATATATATATATATATATATATAGTAAAACCAAATGTGTTGGTTTATATAATTTTGTGTAGAAGACTTGTGAGTGAGAGACTTGTATGTGAGAGAGTTGGAGAGCAAAGGAAAGTAGAGGAGAGTGAGAGTGTCTAGATATTGGGTTGATGAGTAGAGAATATTAATGACTTTGTGTATGATATTTATATCATGTTTTTTATGTAATTATAGTGTTCTTATAGTTTGAAGTTGTGCAAAGACATCTAAGTGTGCATATGAGTATTGTTTGAGTAAAGGAGAGAGATTGTGGCATGCCTATGTGAGAGGAACGTATGAGTTAGAAAGATATTTTTGTATTTTTTAGATAATAAATAGGTCCATCATTAGGTGTTAATGACATCAGTTCTAAGGTAGAAGTGTTCTTTTCAAGGACAGTCTAAAGGACTTGATCTTCTTTAGGGGCAATTTTTCCTTGTGAAATAGGGTTTCACTAATGACCTTTAGTTAGGAGTTGATCAAGATTGTAACTTATAAGGAATTGAACAAATAGGTGGTCATAAGGACTTAATCATCTTAGGGGTAGGTTATCCTTATGGAACTATTGTTTCATTAAAGGCCTTAGGTCAGAATGACTTGACCAAGGTTCCTAATCAGAAGGAATTGATCAGTCTCTTATTTGTGATCATCTTATAGGTAAGTAGTCCATGTTTTTATAGGCTTGAGATTGGGTTTTATTACCTAAGAGATTTTCCCAAGTAGATTTGTGTTATGTATGTGATCTTGAATTATGTTCATTATTCATTACTATGAATGATCTGTAAGCTTCATGAATGATGTTATTAAATTATTAGGTATTTACAAGGGTTTGGAAATTAAATTGGATTATTTGACACCACTAATTAAACCCCCTCTCAGTGGATTGTACCTCTAACAATTTATATTAGAGTAGGTCCTTTGGTAAAGTGTTAATATCATAAATGTGATCAAAGGTAAAATGGTTGACAAAAAGGTTATGGATTGTTTTCAAGACAATATAGTTTGTGATTTATCATAAGTTAATAGTGTGAAGACACAAGTGAAAAATATAGAGGTAATAGTAAATAATCTATAGGTCATGATGAATAAAGATCTCAATAAAAACTGAAACATTTGAAAAGTAAAGACATGAATTACATAGATGTACTTTTATCCAAGGACAAAAGGGATTTCATATGTTATAAAGGGGTCAAGAATGAAAATTCATGGATTATTAATAATCAAGAAAAAGGGAGGATAAATATGAATAATGTCTTCAATGGGTATTATTTCTCTTGAAATCAATTTGGTCATAGATATAAGGATTTTTCTCTCTCCAATAATTAAAAGGGATATGATATGTTACAATTTTAACCATCAAGGTCACATAGCCAATAAATTCAATAGAGCCTTTCGAAAAAAGGATATACAATTCATTGACATAATCGAATGGTTCTATAAGTCCAAGTCTAAAGAAGAAAATAAGAAAATTCTAAATAGATCACTAAAGAAAGAGTCATTATTTATTCAAGCAACTTTACATAATAAAGAAGATGAGAACAAGAGTTGGTTCATAGATAGTGGATGTTCAAATCATATGATATGAGACAAGAGAAATTTTATCTCTCTCAAAAGGCCAACCTAAGTACAGATAGATTTGGTGACAATAAATCTACTAACAGAGTTGGCAAAGGTATGGTGAGTTTAAATAATGGTCATACTAATACTAAGAATGTCTTATACATAGAAGATTTGAAACATAATATTTTAAGTGTGAATCAAATGTGTAAGCAATAAAATGTTGAAAGTTTTCATGATGATGTATGTGAAGTAAGAAAGGAAAAATCTAACATATTAGTTGTAAAGGTTCTAAAATAGATAACAACATGTATGTATTTCATTAATCCTAAAAGGAGAAATGTTTCATGAGTCAATTGGGAGAAAGTTGGCTTTGGAATAGAAGACTTGGACATATAAATTTTGATAATATGGTGATGATAAGTTTAAAGGGGTCGGTAAGGCATATGCCCAACATTTCTAAGATTCCTCATTCTCTTTTCAAGGCATGTCTTCCTAGGAATCAAACCAAGAGAAGATACAAAATAAGGAATTATCCACTACATAGCCATTAGAGTTGATCCACACTAATCTATGTGGACCTATGAGAACTCAAAGTATTCAAGGTAATAGCTATTTCATGCTTCTCCTTTATGATTTTACTAGGATGAATTGGATATTCTTTCTTAAAGAAAAATTAGAATCTTTTTCAATATTTGTGGCACTAAAATCCCTTGTTGAAAATGATAAAGGTTCAAATATCAAGTGTGTGAGATTAGACATAGGAGGTGAGTTTTGGTCTCCTAGGTTAAATGATTTTTGTGAAGAACAAGGGATAAGGAGACAATATTATACAACTAGAACATAACAATAGAATGGTGTTGTTGAAAGGAATAATATGATTATTTTAGATATGAGAAGAACCATAATTCAAGATGCAAAAATATAAGATGGTTATTGGGAAGAGGCATCAAACACTTTTAATTACATCCTAAATAAGTGTTAAATTAGATTAAATAAAGATACGACTCCTTATGAGTATTGGAAGAATATAGTAGCTAATGTCAAACATTTCAGAGTGTTTGGGAGTAGGTGCTTCATCAAAAGAGATGAGGAGAATATTCACAAAATTTATTCAAGATATGATGAGGGAATATTCTTACGTTACTCCTCTACCAATACTACCTAAAGGATCTTCTATAAGAGACTTCACAAAATTATTTAATGTTTAAATGTAAGGGTAGATGAGATAAGTCAAGTCAAAAAGCCAAAATTAAAGGTAAGTGATTTAATTCAAAACTATATTACAAACAATGATGAGTTATCCATTCAAATAAATGATGAATATGAAGAGGAAGAAAGATGAGACTCTAAATATCCATCTAGAAGAAATAAAAAAATCATCCAATCTCTCAAATTATTGGAAATGTTGGTACAAGGTTGTAGACTAGAAGGAAAATGTTGATCAATCAAAATCAATAGGACTCAACTCTATTATCCATTATTGAACCAGAAACATTCATAAAAGGTAGAAAAGATGATAGTTGGAATGTTGTAATGAATGAAGAAATTGATCAAATAAAAAAGAATAAGACATGGGATGTAGATCCTAGGACAAAAGATAAAAATGTGATAGGTACCAAGTGGGGTTTTAAAAACAAAATTAATGAGAAAGGAGAGGTCACAAGGAACAAGTATATATTAGTGTGTAAAGGATATGCTCAAGTTGAAGGAATATATTTTAATGATACTTTTGTCCTGTAGCAAGAATGGAAGCAATTAGACTCCTCTTGGCATATGCAACTTTCAAGGGATTTAATGTATATCAGATGGATGTCAAATTTGCATTCTTGAATGGAAAATTAGAATAAAAAGTCTACATTAAGTTAATTAAAGGATAATTCATGTCAAGTAATCAAGATATTGTGTGAAAACTAAAGAAGGCTCTATATGGTCTTAAATAAGCTCCTTGAGTTTGGTATGATAGGCTAGATAAGTAACTCTTATGTCAAGGTTTTAAAAGAGGGGTGGATGATAGTAATTTTTACATTAAGACAAAAGGTAATTATCAATTTATAGATTTTGTATATGTTGATGACATAGTTTTTGGATCTAACAATGATAAAATGAGTAGAGAATTTGTAGACACTATGAAGACTGAGTTTGAAATGTCAATGTCAAGAGAACTACCTTTTTTCTTAGGATTATAGATTAATCAACTTGATACAAGGATATTCATTTCATAAGCTAAATACATCAAAGATATGCTAAGGAATTTTGACATGATGAATTTTATTCCAATGGGTAATCTAATGATCACATGATGCAAGTTAAGTAAATTAGATGACTCACCAAAATTTGATAAAACTTTGTATAGATCCTTGGTTGGAAGTCTTTTTTACACTGATACTTCTAGGATTGACATCATGTAAACAATGGGTCTTGTAGGAAGCTTACAAGCTGATCCTAGATAAACTCACTTAAAATCAATCAAAAATATCTTGATATATGTTGAAGGCACCATAGAGTATGGTTTATGGTATCCTAATAGTAAAGAATTCTCTTTGAAATCATATATTGATGTATATTTAATAGGATGTGTGGATGATAGGAGGAGTACCAATTATGGGGTCTTCTTCATGGGGAAATTCTTGGTGTCTTGAATAAGAAATAATTAAGACTCAATGTCTCTATCAATTGCATAAGCTACGTTTATAGCAACTATCTCTTGTTGTACTCAACTCATGTGGATGAAATAAATTTTGGAGTATTATAAGGTAATACAAAATGGACATTTTCATATTTATTATGATAATACTAGCACAATTAGTATCTCAAAGAATCTTATTATTCACTAAAAAACTAAGAACATTCCTATTAGATATCATTTATTGAGATAACACATGATTAATCAATGTGTTAAGTTGGAGCATGTACCTATAAAAGAGCAACTTGTAGATATTATGACGAAACCATTATCAAAAGCTAAATTTGAGTATCTAAGATAAAGCTTGGGTATCATTTATTTATCTATGAATCAATATAATGTATATGGTAAAGGGGAACAATAAGTTTATAAGCTTTCTCCAGAGGTTTGTAAAGAATCTATATTGTAGATGCATAGTTGGTGGTCATGAAAGTGTCTTGAGAAAAAAGGCTAGTAAGCTTTCATGGTGGTTCTTAATGGTGTGTGGAGATATGAAGATGGTCAAAAAGTGCAATTTCTCAGAGATATTAGGTGGAGTCCTTCTCAAATTTTTATTGGTAAGTTACATCAATTTTTAGTATTTTATGTGTTTTTTCTTCATTGGTGCAGTGCTTGAATGAAGAAAGTGTTGGCATGGAGCAAGAGGATATTAAGGAAATATAAAGTAGGCTCAAGGTAAAGATGATTTTGTATCATATTTATAATATTTTACTTTCCTATTTTATAATATTTCTAGGTCCTCAGGATCAGTTGGTGCCCACTTTGTCATTGTGTCAAAGGGGGAGAAAGTTTTTGTTATGGTAGTGTTTCAAGAAAGAGAAGATGAGCTGTATATTTTTATATTTCTATATATGATGTTTGTTGACATAAATGACAAAAGGGAAGATTGTTTTAGATTTTTTTATCAATGTCAAGTTATGTCATGGAGGTGTATTGGTGAGTGGATAAAGTGATTTTATAGCCTAAGTAACAATGACAAAGTTTGTAATGTGTTTGTTCTAGTGTGATTTATGTTGGTTTGGTTGATCTTCAATTTTGGCTGATTAGAGATGTTTAGGGATGAGTATGGTGGTTGGATAATGTGAAATAGGTCCCTAATATTTTATCTATGCTTTTATAGCTTGTGTACATAAGTGGCATTCAATTGGTAGTTCATAGTTTTCATCTAGATAGTTTGGGTATAGTGGCAAAAAATTTGAATAGGCAGTTTGATGACATTACCAATGCCACATGTGGATGAGCTAGGGAAGTTGATCATATGGTTTTGATCATATTTTTAACTATTTACTATTATATAAATCATAGGTCATGTACCTAATTGTAGTCAAAGATATGCAAGTCCAAAGCTATGCTCTCAGGAATTTTGATAGTGTTTTCCCATACTTAGCCAAATTTACAATGTGGCAAAAAGAGTTTAATAAGCATTTTTATGGTGGAATAACTCATATTTTTAGATAATTTAGGATAATGTGATCATATGTGTTTGTTTATTTTTTATCCTAGTTTATTTTTTTAAAATTTTAGTTCATGGGATAAAGCATGTCAAAAGTTATGCATGCTCAAAGTTGGTCTTGATGATAAATTCTAAGCATAATTGGCTCTATGACAAAATATTTTGAGAAGGAATTTTAATGGAATAATATATTACATGAAAATTTTTTTAAGTATTATTTCATTATAAAAATGGATTCTCCTATGTGAGGATATCATTTGGTCCAAATTTGAGATCATGCATCAAAGTGTAGTGAAAGTTATTAAGGTCCAAAGTAGGCTTTCGGATCATATTACAGTTGATTCCCATACTTATTCAATTTCCATGATGTTAAATATTGGGACATAGTGGAGATCCAAAGTATATCAAGAGTTACTATATTGAATATGTATGGTTTGAAATAAGTCAAAGAGGTCAAATTTTTCACTAATTAAAGTAGTTAAAGATCAGGACCAAATGAAGATCCAACGGTGTACAACAATCATATAGATCATGATCTAATGATGCATATTGATCAAGATGGTAAGATGTGTTTGAGGTTTGAAAACTAATAAAATGTATAGGATAAGGATCCAATAGTGATCAATTTTTCATACAAATTGATCGAAATGTATGATCTATATGATAAAGACCTGACTGATCCATAGAGATCGACGGAGCACATTGAGTCAAAGTTTCAAGACTACATGAGACAAGGTCAAAGTGACTGAGGTTCAACATTTGAGGATTTGTGCCTATGTGTTAAACATAAAATAATATTGAAGGTTCATGTTTTAATTTAAGTTGAGAGTACATGATATACGAGCTTTGTGTTTGAGGTTTAACTATGATAATTGCCATTTGAATATTTGAATTTACTAAGGCAAAAACTAGATATTTGTATTTTGTCCATGTATTTTAATAGAAGAAATTTTTTCTCGTGAAGTAAAAATAAATTATGTATAGGACTCCATGGAACATATATTTAACCTAATATAAAGATGTGAAAGTATGTATAGACGAATATTTTTATCTTTAAAGATTGATTGTGGTTTCGTGCTTGTTATGAAAGTGACCCAAGAAGAGTAACTAAGCTTATATAGATACTATTTTGATTTTTCATTTTGAATTGGATATTATTAATTATTTTATACTCCATCAAGATTCTTTGAGTTATTTTTTAAGGTTTGACCAATTTATATAAAATGAATAAAGGTTTTGAAGTCGGTTATGTTTTCATTCATAATGGCTATGTATAGAGAAGTGTTTGAGCTAATTGGGTTTTAACAGAAGAGTGTTTTGGTGACTATGATAAATTAAGGGGGACCTATATATCATTTATAATGGGTCCATGATTTTTTTAAGTGTACATGTGTTCTTATTATGTTTGAAGAAGTGTCAAATAAGTGAATGGGTCTCCATAGGACCTAAAAGTGACTTAGGCCTATTTAAAAGTGGATTATGCCTAAGTGGGACCCATGTTAGATGCATTAATGGTGAAGTCATGTGTTATGGCTGAAAATTATTATTGTGGACTTGATAATTCATGATTTTTATATATATGGTGAAACCAATGTGTTGATTAGTAGAGAATATTAAGGACTATGTGTATTATCTATATATCATGGTTATACCATGTTTATAATGATAGTATAGTGTTCTTGTAGTTTTAAGTTGTGTAAAGAGATCTGAGTGTGCATATGAGGATTGTTTGAGTGAAGAAGGAGAGAGATTGAGACATGCCTATGTGAGAGGCATGTATAAGTTATAGAGAGAGAGTTTGTGAAATTGTAAAATAATCAAGAGGTCCATCATTAGGTGTTGAAGACATTAGTTCTAAGGTGTAAGTGTTCTTTTCAAGGAGGTTCTAAAGGACTTGATGTTCTTTAGGGATAGTTGCTTCTTATGAAATAAGGTTTCACTAAAGACATTTTGTTAGAAGGACTTGATCAAGGTTATAGGTCAGAAGGACTTGAATGAATTGATGTTAATAAGGACTTGATCATCTTAGGGGTAGGTTCTCCTTGTGGAACTGCTATTTCACTAAAGGCCTTAGGTCAAAAGGACTTGACCAAAGCTCCTGATTAGAAGGACTTGATTAGTCTCCTATTTGTTATCATATTATAGGATAGTATTCCAAGTGTTTTGATGATTGAGAATGGGTTTTACTCCCCAAGAGGTTTTCTCATGTATATCTTGTGTTATGTATGTGATCTTACATTATGCTCATTATTCACTTTTATGAATGATCTATATGCTTCATGAATGATTGTATTTAATGCTTGAGTATTTTTAAGGGTTTGGAAATTGAATTGGATTGTTGCCAACACTGATTCACGTCCCCCCCTCATTGTATTGTACCTTTAAAAAAATATGAAGTGATCCTAACTCTAATTTCATGCTACATACCAATGCTTGAAAGACAAAAGGGGCCTAAAGCTCCACCTAGACATGTTATTTAATTTTTGGATTAATACTTAATTCCTTTTGAGCATTGGTATATTTTTAGAAACTTTGGAAAAATATACACACACACATTTCAATTTGATGTATAAGATGATTCATTAGTTCTATTTCTATTTTCTTTGATTTACATGTGTGTTTTAGACTAAAATTATTTATTTGTATTGTCAAGTCAAAATGAGTCCAAAACCATCATGTTGTTTTCACACCACTTTATCTTGAGAGGTGTTACTCTACCTAATTTGTGTTGCACTTTTTTATTAGAGTTTTATTCCAAAATATTTTTTGTGTCACTTGTTTAAATGAGGCATTATTGCATTGCCCATTTCATCTCAAACATTTTGTTTGGATTTTTATGTCTAAAACCATTTTCATGCCATTTATTTGTAGGAGCATTTTTACACTACCTAAATCATTCCAAAATACTTATTGTATTTGAAACTAAGTACTAAAACCATTGTTATATATTTTGTTACAAATTCATAGTTATGATACCTATTTTGGTTTATCACATTTGATTTAGATCATCTAAGTGTTTTTGCATTAAATTTGAAACTCAATCTTTTGAATTTCAAATCCTAAACTAATCATATTTATGACAAAGTATAATCTAATTTGTTATTACGTATTCTAACTTTTGTGTTTGGATGTGTAAATTTGGTTGATTTCCTATTTGATCTAAAAACCCTCTTTCCTATACCTTCACATTTTTTTGTTTTCTTATGCTTTTTTTAGATTCCTTTAAGCCACGTTGTCACATGATACTTTTGAATTTTGTTGTGGCATGTTTGAAAATTTCTTAGTTATATTGTCAAATAGTCTCTTGTAAACCAAGTATCGATTCTTAATGATCTTATTATTGAGTGTCATCCAGGAGAATTTCCTTAGTTTAGTTTATTTTTGAGTTCTTATTTGAGACCTTTTATTTTTTAGTCTAGACTTATTTTTCATGTTATATGATTACAATTGCCTTTTGGCAAATCATTGTTATCCTTTTGAAATAGAACACAATTGTTCTACATTGTCTTTCAGAAAATCATTACCTTATCCATATATGAGTTTTTAGATTTTGTGTTACCCTTTCCACTCATTAGAACCACCTTTGGGCAAATCAATATCATTTATTAGATTTTGTTTGAGTTTGTTTAGACTTTACCTCTATGTATTTTAGTTATTTTACCATTTGGGCCTATTTTACAGATCTAAAAGGTTGTTTGGTTTTATACCTTGGTTGTTTGATAAATTTTATACCCTTTGTTTTTTATGAGACCCATCCATAGATACAAACATGCCTCATTACACACATAACAAGACAATGTATAATATGGACTATGAGAACTTTGTGACTAGTGACCCTTTTATTCAAGAGTTATATGATGATGGCATTGCCTATGAGATGGATAATTATCCATATTATAATATTACATACATTAAAAAAAGGTTAAACCCATTAGCATAGTATTTTGTTATTATTCCTTATTATCCAAGCCAAGAACAAGAGAAAATAGAAAAGTACCTTGATCAAGTGATACCCAGTATTGAATAAATCTAACAATAAGATCCATACAATGGTATGAAACCAATGTATACAAGAGATGATATGTACTTGTTTGATCATTAATTATTAGATAAAAAAGATTAAATATTTTTTAGATATGTTGAAGTAGGAGACAAGTTTTTTCCAAACTTCCCACATGAAATTCTGAGTAGTTTGATTATAACTCCTAGTAACATTCCTTGAGACCAATAGTTTGAACAAGCATAAACTAGTTATAGTCAAGATTTAGTCCAAATACTATAATAGAGCCAAAGAATGTTTGTGAAAATGAAAGTCCCCATGGATTATAAAATTGAATAAGTACATCAAGCATACTAAAACTAACTCAATCTAGCTCAAAATATTAATGCAATGCTTGTTTCTAACATGTTGCTTATTAATCTAGCTCCATCAACATGGTAATAAATAGATCCTTTAAGGTATATAAACCAAAACATAGAACCCTTTATCAAAACCACACTAGTTGGTGATATGTTTAATGTCCTCATTTTGATATAAGAGACTATCTCTCAAACATAAGACCTCACTCAAAACATTTTAGATAGCATGCACATGCATTCTAATTTAAACCAAAGTGGGTGTAGTTTATGATTGAGAAATAAAAATCATATTCTTGTAAAAAATTCCATAAGTGAATTAAAATAGTAGGGTATGAGTATGCATATCCCAAAATAAACAAGAAACCTCCACTCCTCAACCAATTGAATCTTTGAGTGTGTAACAAGGGGAAAGAAACTAATAACAAACCAACTTTCCACCTTAAAAAGTATAGAACACTAGGGCACATCATTAGGGGCAATAAATTTTCCAACACAACAAGCATATACAAATATACCTCAACAATTATGAATGTTTCCTAACCCACAACTTGTTTCTATTGGTCATAAAGTTTTAATTGGTCAACAAAAACAAATGCCAAATATCCAACAAGTTCCTATCCAACAATAGGTATTCAACCAACCACAAGGTTCTTATGTATAATAGGTACCAATTTCTAGGTAATAATTTCATTTCACCCAATGTATATCACATGTATAATAGGGATCCAATTATCAACACCTTCAATAATAGGGTTCTAGTCAACAACATGTTCCTTAGATACAATATGGTTCAATGAGTAGGCACCAAGTTCCCTCCCAAACCTAGTAACACCAACACATCCAATAGACCCAAATTAAATTACCATATCCATAGTTTTATATCCAAGGTTATGTGTCTAATCTGAACTAGAATGTGTTTCAATATCAATGTATTATATATCAACAATACAACCCTAATGCATAGATACACATACTTGGTCATCCAATCGATTCGACTAACATTCCATAATATACCTACTCTCATTAAGGTAATCCACCTTTGACTATGAAACCATAATAATATTATGCCATTAAATTTTACTTAATTACCCAAGATTTTAAATAAATGAAGGATACTATTCAAGATATTCAAACCAGAAAACAAATAAAGAAATTCAAACTAGATAAAATATGTTCTTATGCATTCAACATGGAGTATTTACAAATACCATTTGTACCAGGTTATGATCCACCTAAATTTGAAAAATACAATGTCAAAGGAAAGACTGAATATCATCTACAATAATTCTTTTATGCTTTATAACCAATGGAATAAAGTGACATATAATTGATTCTTCTCTTTCTAATGAGTTTGGCTAGGCAAGCATTGGACTAGATTTTGAAATTGTAGAAGAATTATCTACTTGACTTTGATGATCTTTATGATAATTTTTTACATTTTCCATATAATATATAGCATGATGTAATAGTTTTTGACTTTTTACAAGATAAATAGAAGACTAGTGAAAGATTCACTACATACTTACAATGTTGGAGAGCACTAGCAAGTCAGTTTACTCATAATTTGCCAAATGAGTAATTGGCCATGATATTTATTAAGATCCTAAACAATGAGATATCTCACCATATCCATCTAAAATGTGCACATACATTTGAATAATTTATAGATAAAGGAATATAGATCGAGAAATCCCTTGTAAACAAAGGGATGATTAAGATATCTTCTTCTAATTGGAGTAGAATTAGTGTCAAGTCCAACAGAACTAGAACTAAGGCCAAAACCATAAACAAAACCCAAATCAAATACCAGCCTCAATGCCACCTTAGGCCAAAAATAATAAGATACCAAAACCCTACAAACATAATAAACATGTTATTCTAAATAGGGTTACTAAATCATTCCATATTCAAATGGTGCAAACACCATCTATCTATTTACCTCTACCCTTTTATCAAGCACCACCTCCATACATTAAACTAAGGTCTCCATAAAAATAACAAACATAAAATTAAAACCAATTACAAGACCCTCCTCTTGAAAGAAGACCACCCATTGCCAGATAATTAAGTGACCTTGGTGAGCCTATTGAATTGGTGTTCTGAAGATTGGTTCAAGAAAATATGATTAGTTGGCCAATACCAAAGTCATTCCTTGAATGGATTAATTTTATTTATTGTTATAAAGAACATGAATTTTGTGAGTATCATCACATCAAAGGACATTCCATATTTTGGTGTATCTAACCTAGGTATTTTTTGAGAATATGTTGAAAAATAGAGAGATACAAAGAGATAACCATGCTCTTATAACTAATCATAGCTTGGGTATTTACCATAATGAATTTTCCCAAAATAATAATAATAACAACCAATAATAATATTGACAAAAATAATAATAGATATAAAGAACTACATCATAAAATCAATAACAATAATGCCAACTATAACAATAATAGAAAAATGGTGGAAACCAAGGAAAAACTAACCAAGGAGGCCATCATGTCATTAAATATACCTATAAAAATGTTTTAGGACATATCTTAGGTGGTCATGTTACCACTATCACCATTAACCCTTAGCCAGTTACCAACATACAATACCTTCACCCAATAATACCTATCGTTCGATTAATGCATATCAACCCCTTAATATTGGTAATTATTATTCAAACCGTGTTAGCATCCATGATCAACATTACCCTCAAATTACCATTCCCATCCCCATTACCTATCTGGCCAACTACCAAATCTGAATACTAGATCAAGATTTTGCAATTATGGCTCAATGATTTAAGGTTACTATTAAGGAACCAAAGCTAAATAAAATTAATGATCCCATTTAGCCATCCATACCTACCAAAAATAAACCAAATGATGAAACCAAGGGGAATACATATGATATTTTGGAGGAATTCAAGAAGTCACCTGTACATATATTCATCATGGATTTTTTGCATACACCAACCATCCATAAAGGTATCTTAAATGAGTACTTGAACCAATCCCTCATGCCAAATGACATCACTCTAGAAAAATTTCAAGCCATGGTAGGACACTTGGCCCCAGGCCAAAATTTTACCTTTAACCAATTAGACCTGTCATCCTTAGGCCTTATACATAATAACCTATTATACATCGAGGTCATTATAACAAACCATAGAGTTAAACACATCCTTGTAGACAATGGTTTAGGCCTCAACATTATGTCTCTAAAGTTGGTCAAACATATTGGATGTAATATCTGACATGTAGCTAAGTACCATTATTATCAAGGCATGTGATAATGAAGAATGATAATAGGAAGTTAGTATTATTTTTATAGTGGTTATTGGGCCTTTGACCCATGACATTTTATGCCATGTTTTAAACCTAGAATTATCTTATAATTTGTTATTGGGCCAAACTTGTATCCATGAAATCAGGCTTATACCTTCCACATTTCATCAATGTATAAAATTTTGACATTTATGAATGGAGGTGACTATATCAGATGATCTCTAGCCATACCAATATTGTAAATGCATTGAGGCCAAGATAAAAGATACAAAAATTAATTTAGCGTGAATCCTATGCCCAAATCTGATAGAGGAAGATCTAAAAAATGAAAAGATATTGAATCAAGATTATAATCCAATTATATTTACCTAGATAGCCTAGGTTTTACCTTATCCATGCCTCCACCAAACATTTCCAATCACTTATATATAAATGATAAAGAACTTAGAGAATATAGCTCCCATAATGTGTTTCGTATTACCAAATTTCCATAAAATCCCAAAACCTATGGGAGACCCAAGGCTAAAACTATTCACATAGATGGGAAAACTAAGTGAAAATATCAATTGAATAAACCCATTATTTTCAAATAAGCCTTTATTTTAGAATATTAACCCTTACCTAAAGATGATTAATGGCTTTACACTAATGAATTAGCTAACTATTACCAAAGAACAAAGTATCTTATCTATTGATGAGGGTTTTGTGCACACCATAATGTAATGAAGTAGCCTATTGTTTTAGGATCTTAATGGCCATAAAATCCAATCCAAGGCTCAAGTTCTAGGTATGTGGTCTTTAAAAACTTGTCGATGGAATAGTTAGTAGGGCATGTAGGTTATTGACAAGGTTTTTTAGATAGAGGTGTGGTCCCTAAAAGGTAGTGAATGTCTATGTGATTTGGTTGGATGGTTGGATTATAATCTAAAGTGGGTAGATCTCAAAAAAAAATCAAAAAGGAGGGAAGGGTAAGGTAGTAAATAAGGCTCTATGGTTTTTAGGAACTACTTGGTTGGTTTCTAAAAGTACAAGTGCTCTCAGAACCTATGACTGCTGCTAGTAGCAATTGCAAACACATAATTAGATATGGATAATAATTCTAAAGAGTTATTTATGTAGAAAATTCATAATCCTTAGAAAAAGGTTTCCCCTTTTATGGTAGCTATTTCACACCCTAAATTGAGAGATTATGGCTCAAGTTAGTGAATTATCTAAGGCAAATTTTACACACACACATAAAAATGCATCCAAGAAAGCACTCACACATAATCAAAATTATGAATAAAATAACTTAATCACCTTAATTAATGTAATTTAACAATATTTCAATAGTTATTTCACATATATGATTATTACATCAATCAAAATAATTAGGAATCCACTCATAGCTATTACACACTAAAGATTATTTAAACATAACATACAAAAAAATAAAGAAAGAACTAATTACATAGAAATTTGAAAGAAAATACAAGAACACATTCACTAAAGATCAAATTTGATGTTTATCTTGTATTCAAAATTATCTAAAAAAAATCCAAGTTGGATTATAATTGTTTATATAGACTTGGGGAAGGGTTCACCTCATCATCCAATTTCATGCAATGTCATTACATGTTTTAGTTAGAACTTGAGTTCTAATTGTGGTTAAAAAATGTATAAGGGTCCAATTGTAGTTATCAATTTAAAAAGGCCTTTTTAAAGGTTATGCAACATGTGCATGTGTATAAATGAACCATTTATGAATATAGCTCGTACTACATGACAATACCTAATTTTATAGGTTGTGAGAATAAATTGTTGAATATTTTTGAGTTTAACCACCTTCAAATGGAACTCAGACATGTGTAGCACTTTACCAATATTTTAAAACTAGTGACATTATTATTAATTGTTACCAATCTAACCAAACTGTGTGTTACATGCTCACTCATGCCTTTATAGAATAACCATTTAGAAGGATTTATAAGCTCTTAACTCAAAATAATTGATAGTGTTAACTTAATTGACCTTTGAGATGTTATTTAATTGTAATAATCTTATGTTCTATTGCCAGATCCTCACTTTCATATTCACTTGATTGTTCATATTCTCTATCCATGTCATTATATTTTATATCTTTCAAAATATGACTATTGTCCAAAGACACATGTTAAACCATGATTGAATCTAGTTATTTGAAAATTCCATTGTTGACTCAAACCATTCAATATTCTACATGATGGAATGCGAGCGTGTTATTTGGTAGATCCATAGGCACTCTATGATATTTATAATCCTAGCTCAAACATTTTTGTGCCATGTGGCATTCTTTCACTAGTTATAGGACCTTTGAAAAGTCCATGTTAATTTCACATCATTCAATCTTTTGTGCTCAAGTTAATGTGGTTCATAGATCTTAGTGATTTGACTCATTTAATCTCATGAGCTTGACACTTGACATGTCTTCATTCTTTTGAAAAGTATCTATCAGTTATGCAACATCAGATTTATTATATGAAATAACATTAGCCATTTATCTACTTGGGCCCACTAACCTTTGATTTCAAAATGGCTATTTTATGAGGTTAAATTTAAAATTCATAAAACCATCAATGACATGTATGTGATTGTCACAATTTAATCCCCTATCATTTTCTTGATGATCTTAAATTTGAAATTCTCAAAATTGTCAAAGATGTCCTTATGACCATCAATGATGTTTACACGACCATCATAATTTATACCTATTTATTTTAGTTGTTGATCCTAAATTTGGCATTTTCATGACCATCAAATACATCCTTGTGACCTTGAATTATGTCCACATAACTATCAACATTTAAACCCAAATCATTTATCTCTGAGCTTAATTTTGACATTCATATGAACGCTAAAGATGTCTACATGACCTTCAAATTGACTTAACTCCCTATAATCTTGACACTTGTCATTTCCTAGTTTGTTTTACTCTATAATCACAAATGAAAAGAGGACTTAGTATAATACTTTGGGAAATATATATAAAGGACCTTACATGATTATTTTAGCCTAAAGTCTTAGTTGTATGAATAAAATATGACTAGGACCTAGGCTTAGAATATATAAAAGAGATCCTACATTTAATTTCAATTACCTAGCATATAAAAATATGATTGGGACCTTCGATAAAATCTTAAACTAAGCTCAAAACATAATAAAATGTTCTATAAACAAGGGTGCCACTTGGTAGTATGTCATTTCTTTGAGGAAATTATTGTGGCCTTTTTGTGTGGGGGGATTTGTTTCAAGGATCCTGATTTTGTAAGACACAATGTCTAAAACATAAAGTCTAAAGGAATTAAATTTTTATCAGATAAAATGTTCAAGACATAAAGCCTATTGTTTAATTCTATTAAGGGAATTGTTTTAGAGAAAATGTTTGCAATAATTCTCCTAAAGGCCCAATTCTATTGGACAAAATGTCTGAGGAATTTATCTTGAAGCATAATTTGGATGGAAAATCACCCAAGATAAAAGTATTGAAGGGTAGGCACTAAAGGAATAGGCTTGGGATAAAATTCTTGAAGGGTAGGTTTCAAAGGGAAAAGGCCTAGGATAAAAGTCCTGAAGGGTAGGTTTCAAACAGAAAAGGCCTGAGATAAAAGTCTTAAAGGGTAAGTGCAAAGGGCAAAGGCATAGGACAAAATTCCCCAAGGGTAGGTTTTAGAGGGAAAAGGCCTAAGACAAATGTCCTAGAGGGTAGGTATGAAGGGAAAAGGCCCAAGATAAAGGTCTTAAAGGGTAGGTTTCAAAGTAAAAAGGCCCACAATAAAAGTACTGAAGGGTAGGTTTCAGAGGGAAAAGGCCCAAGACAAAAGTTTTGAAGGGTATGTCGCAGGGATTTTTTTTGAAAATATTGTTTTAGGGATACTGGCATGGGAAATGTTTTGGGGAACTTGTATTAGACAAAATGTCTAACACAAAAAACATGAAGACTAGTTCTTGTAGAATAAAAGTATTAAAGATAAAATCCCAAAAATGATGAGCCCAAAAACATAAAACTTGACAAAGATTCCTGAAAGGGATAAATTTAGTCAGTGAAAAAATAGTACTAATTATAATTTACCAAAGCATGAAAGGAAAATAATCTATAATTTCATAGAATTTTCATAAACATATAGAAAAGAGGCTCAAAAGCAAGGCCACAAACTAAAAAAAGTGGGTCCCCATTTATCCTTAAATAAAGAGGGGATGTTGGGTATAACAAATGATGACTTATTGAGGGAATACTCGAGTATTCAAGAACCTATAAATCTAGTTTACAAATCTTAAATCAATCATGAAGTGTGTTAAATAAGAATACTTAAATTATAAACATGAAAGAGACTCCTAAGTTCATTCACACAACTTACCTGCCTTCTAATTTCTTAGATCTATGTGTGTCAAATATGTAATTTATTTAACCCTTGCTATGATGAACTTTTCAAAGGCTTTGATGATCTTGTAGTTTTCATTCTAGTATCTCTTAAATCTCATTAAATCAAGGGAAGCTCAGGCATTACTATGCTACCATCTAAGAATCTATAGCCCTAATAGAGATACCTTGGGCTCCTTCTCTTCTCACTCCATTATTTTCTTTTGATCATGATGTGTGGTACATTGACCTTATTTCATCATGTGAGACTTTTGATTTTATTTAAATTTTCTTTTAGTCTTTTTAAATCATTGGTTATTCTTTTCTTTTGTCTCTCTTTTATTCTTGAATGGAAAATAAAAAAGTTGGAACCCCAGTGATCTGGCACAATTATAAGATAAATAATTACTAGAATGTCTTTGCCAACCACACTTATACCTAGAATTGTCACTTCTAATAAGTATTTAATGTGATAAGTGCATTTGATCTAATAAAACAAAAAAAAATTATAAGTTTGTTTGAATTAATCTAAGAGAAAATTCCACATGCCTAATAAATATATTCAATTGTGACACCATCCAAAATAATCCATGATTACATACTTTCATCCTAAAGACTCAAAAATATAAAAATATGCCTAATATGTAAAATAGTCCCCCAAAGTGTCAAGATTTTAATTTCCCCCTTTTCTATAAGTCATAAGCATAGTTTTTTTGGATTTTAACTTGGTTATAGTTAGAGCAAACACAATTCTGATCATCATAGAAAGTAATGAATAACTAATGTAAGAAAGCAAGGAACTTAACTAAGAAGGCACTGAAATCTAATCTAAAAAGAATGAAATCTAATCTATGCAAGCAAAATATAGAAATTAGGAAAGATTAATCTAGAAATCATGAAACTAATCTTTGAAATCAAGAAATATAATTTAATCCTATATCTAGCCCATATGCCCCTAATTAGTTAGTGACATTAGTAGATGGCATAGACCTAAAGTAGTGATTCAAGAACTATCCATTGATTGGATATGTGAGCTCATTTCCTTAGAGGTCCTTTAAATGAGACACATTATTGCCCATGATCTATGAAATATGGTATGATCTAGTACATAGTGGGGTAAACTTGTCATGTTATCCTTTCTTTTCTTGGTCCTAATCCCAAAGTAGAACTAGATCTCAAATATTGAATGCTTTGACATTTGCTCTCTTATCAAACCACCTGTTGACCACATCTTGGTGTTTGTTGAATGTTTTTAAGGCATCACTCCTTAAATTTTCCATTTCTATTATGTCCAAAAATCTTGATTATACTTTATCTCTTGGTTCCATGTAGTCCTACATAAACTAATAAGTGGGTAGCTTCAACATGATAATTAATATAGGCTTCCATTCATGCACCAATAAATAGGGTGAAGCTTTAAGGGTTTGTTTATATCTTGTTAGGGCTACCCAAATAGCATACTTCAACAAGTTGTGCCAATATTTGGGCTTATCCCCTATCAATTTATTAATTGCATTGATCAAATTCTTGTTCATTGATTATACTAGTCCATTTTCCTAAGGATAATAGTTAGAAGCTGATCTGATAATAATCTAGTTATCATGTTTCCACTCAGTAAATTATGTCAATATGAAATCTGGTCCATTATCATAAACCATAGAAATAGGCATGACAAATCTAGTTATTATGTGTTCCTCCAAGAAGTGAATCAAATCTTGTTCTCTTTAATTTCTTGTGGCTATGTGTTTGGTCCATTTGGTGCAATAGTCTGTGTTAGTAAGCAAAAACTTATGGCCTACTAAGGATATTTGTTTGATGATGCCAATGAAGTCTAAACCCCATTGGGAAAATGGCCTTCCTTCAATAGCCAACTATAAAGGCATTATTAGGTGTACTTCTCTCTTGGGTAGAGATTGAAATTCATGGCATGTTTTCACATTGGCATGGGCATCCTTATAAACTATTGGCTAGTAGTAGACCATTCTTAAGATATTTTGGGCCATGATTTTCCTAGAAGGATGACCACTACCTATTTTCTTATCCAAGTTTTCAAAATTTTATTTATCTTCATCTATAGATACACACCTAAAATAAATACCTTCATAATTTATTCTATAAAATACTCCTTTCTTGATCCTGTAATGAGAATCTTTGATCCTCAAAGCTCTTCTCCTCTCTATATTGAGTTCTAGGGAACAAGTTCCTATAATTAATTACTATATTAATTTAGTATACCATTCTCCTTTAGATACTTGAATTTCACATAACTCTTCAAATATGATATGAGGATCTAGTTTAGTCATGAACTGAATAGTGCCCTTCCCTCAAATGATCTTTATAGGATTGATCTCTATATCTAATTATTATATCTTGTCCATCCATTTTCCTAGGAATTCTCATAATTCATTTTGTGATAGTGTGAGATTGAATATAGGATCAAGTACAATGGTGATGCTTTTATTCCTTAAGATGTAATGCCAAAACTTCTTTACTACTTTATCAAGAGCAAAAATATATTTGTCAGTCATAGAATACTTGAGTTCTGCATCCTTCAAATTTATCATCATGAATGTAATTAGATTCTTAGTCTCATCCTTCTTCTACATGATGAAGGATGCAATTTTATGCTCTGAATCAAATGAATATAAGTAAAAATATTTATTAAAATTTGGACTGATCAATACTAGAGCTTTTGATATTACATCCTTAATTTCTTGGAAGGAATTTTGGGATTCAACCATCCACTCTATTTTGGCATCTTGATTGATCATGGCAATCAGAGGTCTAATGATTTTTATAAATCCTAATATGAAATTTCTTAAGAAGTTAATCTTTATAAAGAATTATTTAATCTTCTTCTAGCTATTTGGTGGCTAAAATTTTGAAATTACCTCAATTCTATCTGGGTCAATGGTGATCCCATCCTTAGTGATGATTTGCTCCAAGATATTTCCCTTGGTTACTCCAAATATGATTTTATTTGGGTTTAGTTAAATACCAAACCTTATACACCTATCAAATATGGAATTTATGACTTATGTGATAACTCCTATACTTTGAAAATAATGTAAGATCATCCATGTAGATGATTATGCATTTTTATATTAGTCATTTATAATCATGATCCATGGCACATTAAAAGGTCACTCCTACATTTATTAGGCAAAAAAAATCCTCTTACATGCATAATTTCCCCACTTCATGGTGAACGTTGTCTTTATTTTATCCTAAGATTACTCCAGTACCTGATTGTAGCCTAAAAATTCATTTAGGAAGGACATCATTTTAGAACCACTTACTATCTATATAACCTAATCTAGAGAAGGACAATGATAATTATCCTTTATATAAGCCTTATTGAAATTTCTAAAATTGACACATAATCTTATCTCAACATTATTATTTATTATTAGGACCAAGTTGGCCACCCAGGTAGAATGTATTACTAGAAAGATGATTTTTGCACTTATTAACTTCTCTACTTCTCTTTGAATGAGAGGATCTAGAATAGGATTGACTGGTATTTGACTCTATTGAAATGGATTATGATCTAGCTTCAAGGGAATCATATAATTAATGACATGTGGATCATATAATTTCAAGTCTTTGTATGTCCAGGAAATGACATCCCTATATTGAGTTATTAGATCCTTTACTCACTATCTCTCTTTTGGGGTGTAGTTGAGACCAATATTAACATAATGTGGGCTATGTTCGTTTCCTAAATTTTCCCTCATAATGTTTAATTCAATGACCTTGGTCTACCTTAACTATTGTTCTTGAGGATATATGTCTAATGGTCTTTCCAAAGAGAACAAGCCAACTAGAATTTAATTCTCTTTGAGCTGAAGAATGCCCTCTTTATTTGATTCCTCTTGACATAGCTAATTAATGTCCTTATCATAGATTATTTTGGATTTGAATTCCCATTAATTATTTAAAAACCAAATAATTTTCTATTCATCATAAAAAATATATAAATTATATATGTTATCTAGAATAGAGGGATAAGGTACCAATTCAATTGAGAACATTTCTACCTTAGTTTATTGTAACATCTCCAAATTAGTAGCAACAGTATCTAATCAATAAATGGCTTGATTTTTCTCTATGGGAAGTGTTAATATGTTGAAATCTTCAAAGAATTCAATCAAGTACAATGTTATTTGTTTGTATCCCTTTAAATAAGATCGCTTTCATTGGTATTTATTTTTGAATAGATTTACCACTAGATCTGAGTCACCAGATACTGATATTTTCTTTACATTGTTTTTAAGTACAAATTATAATCCTAGAATTAGAGCCTCATACTAAAATATATTGTTAGTGTATGGAAATTGTAACTTGTATGATACCAAGAACCTTTTACCTTTTGTATTAATCAAATTTATTCCCATGCTTGATCCTTACCTAGATCTAGCACCATTAAAGTGTAGATTCCATAATTGATTGGAACCTTTAGGATCCAGATTCTATACTTGATTCTGAGTAGTAAAAGTATAAATACCAAGGTTGGGTGAATCATACTTTATCTCTTCATTTTTGACATTGTATTACATAATGGGATACTTCATTCTCAGCTCTCTATCAATCTTGATTTGATTCACAATTCCTCTCCATGGTAGCTAGATATGAGAGAAGTCTATAGAGAGATATATGTTGAGTGTTTTGGACTAGTATTTACAAAAAAATAGTCTACATCCTTTTGGCATATCTACCACTAGAATATTAATGGTCATTTAGACTTGTGGTTCAAGTGCTACTTGATTGCACACAATGGTCAATTCTTCAACTACCAGTACTACTATTTTGTCTAATTGTGAAATAGTTCTCTTTATAAGACTCAAAGTGAGACCTAGATTTTGACATATGGAGATAGGCATGATAGTTATATCTGATCTAGACTCAACTAAAAAATTATGAATGTTCTTACTGAATGCCCTGATAATCACCAAAAAGGGTGGAACTTATGGCTTAATCTTGTAGATGATGTTGGCATCAATAAATTTCACTTTTTTGTAGATGCTTTAACTCTTTCCATAGTAGCCTTTCTAGTAATGGATTTTCATAGTAGCCCCATTTATTTATGGATCTAAGCTAACTCATGAAGAGTTATATTGTATTTGATCTTCTTCATATTCTCAACAATGTTGTATCCTCCTTTGATTGGTTCTTCCTTGCTCTATGGCTAATCATTTCCTTTTTAGAGGGGGTAGATTATTATCTACTTTAGGATTTTGAGGAATCATCATGATATTTAGAAGAATTGATGTTGTAAGTGGTTTATTATTGTTTATATTGTATGCACCTCTTTGGAACTATTATAAAGCATGAACTTCATCTATATTATACTCTGGTTATTTATCATCTTTTCTTGGGAAGGGAAACTCATGAGTTTCAAAGAACATAACATTAATTGAATATATACGATCCTAGTGGGATTATGGTGGATTATGAATCTTCCCTTGTTTGAACACTTTTATTTTAAATATTTTGAATGCTACAAATAAATCTACACAATAAAGCTCGCCATGCTAAGATGTGTTGTGAACTCTACACCAATTGGGAAGAGCCATTTTTACCATGTTGATATTTGGAAGCTTGTTAGGATACTCAAGCCTATTGATGGTTTATTGTATTTCTATAATATAGTATTATGATTTTTGGTTGGGAAATTAACATTTCCCATCTTCCTTTGCATATTCAAGAAGTCATTACTCAACTTTTGAACCATCTTTTGGATAGAATCTAGACCTACCTTTGTAAAATTAGTACCTTATAAAATAGCAGTGGGGAATATGGCTAATTGTTGATTTTTCTAATAACCATTAGCTATCATATGATTATTCAAGAATATGAAATTTGGTTGTTTTATCTATGCCAATGGAGGTAATGTGTATAGTTGATTTTGATTAAAAGCAAGAACATTATATTTCACATGTGTTATCAGTTTAAATGTTAGAAATCTATTACTGAAATTAGGTGCACCAAGCATCGAAGGATTGAGTTACATGTCTATATTGATAGCCTCTTCATATAATAGCATCAAAATATTAGCAACACTTACTCTTCTTAGGAACACAATAGTGATATGGGTCTAAGGCATTATTATACATCTCCAACATTAACGGCTCATCTAGTTTGTTCCTTAGGATCAACCAATTGTACATATTTATGAACCTTGCATTGAAATCATGAATGGCTGCATTAGGTTATCTCCTCATTATATTGAAGTGATGGTATACCAAACTATGATTGGTGACCTATCAAAATTGTGAAAGAAAAGTTGTTTGACATTCATCCTAAGAAGTGATGGAATTTTTAGTTAGATATAAATACCAATCATAAGTAGTGTCCATTAAAGTAAAAGGGAATAATTTGATTGAAACATCCTCATGGACAAAATTCATTAATCTCAAATCAGATTTACAAAATTTGATATGTTCCTCTATCATCCTTGTTCCTGCAGGAGAAAAGGATGATAAGTACTTTTCATGATTCCTAAGTAAATTGTGCATGTCTTCTAGGATTGAAATAGTAGATCCAACTAGCTAGGAATGAGCCATTGGTTGGTTAATAGGTAAAGGGTTCCTTAGAAGTAAGGGATTCCCTATTGGATGATGTGGATTGTTCTGAATTGGGGATATTTGCATAGTTATAGGTCTCCTATAATTTGTCAGGGTTGAGACTAGAAAACCACCCTAGGAATTAGATATGGTCACTCTCCTGGGTGGTTCTAGTAAAACTCTATGCAAAGGTTAAATACTATTATAGAATTTTCAAGATCTCCTTCTAGTTCCAATTCACTATTAATGTAGGTATTATGCACACCATAGTGTAATGAGGTAACTGCTAACATTTTAGGATCTCAATAGAGGTAAAATCCACTTCAAGGCATGAGTTATAGGTATGTAGTCTTTAAAAACCTATTTATGGAATAAGTGGTAGGTCATTTAGGTTTTTGACAAAGGTTTTTGGATGGAGGTGTGGTCCCTAAATGGTAGTGAATCTCTATGTGAGTTGGATGGATGGTTGGATTATAATATAAAGTGGGTAGATCTCAAAATAAACTCAAAAAGGATAGAAGGGTAAGGAAAAAAATAAGGATTTGTGGTTTTCAGTAACTACTTATTTGGTTGGTTTCTAAAAGGATATGTGCTCTCATAAACTATACCTACTGGTAGTAGCAATTTCACACACACATAGTCAGACATAGCTAAAAAGTATAAGGAGATAATAATGCAAGAAATTCACAAGCCTTAGATAAATGTTGACCGTTTTAGGTTAGTTGTTACACACACTTAATTAGGAGATTATTGCTTGAGCTAGTGACGTATCTAAGGTAGTATTTTTTTCACACAAAAAAAATACATCTAAGAAATCACTCATGCATAATTAGAATTATGAATTGAATAACTTAATCAATGTAATTTACCAATCTTTCAATACATGTTACACATCTAGGATTAGTACATCAATCAACATAATCAAGAATATATTTGTAGATATTTCACACTAAAGATTATTTAAACATACAACCAAAGAAATTAATAACTAATTATATATAAATTAGAAATAAAATACACAAACAAATTCATTAATGATCAAAATTGATGTTACTTCTATATTCAATTTTTTTGAAAAAATGCAAGTTGGATTACAATTGTTTATATAGACTTGGAGAAGGTGTCACATCATCCTCTAAGTTCATAAAAGGTTTTTACATGTGTTATTCATAACTTGAGTTCTAACTATTGTTGAAAAATATATAAAGGTTTAACTATAATTATTAATTTAAAATAGCCTTTACTAAGGTTATGCAATGTGTGCATGTGTATAAAGGCCCCTGTTATAATTATAACTCATACTACATGAAAATCCCTCTTTTTATAGATTATGGGAACAACCTATTGAATATTTTTTAGTTTATCCACCTTCCAATAGAACTCAGACATGCATACTACTTTAATAATGTTTTAGAACCAGTGACACAATTTTTAGATTTGACTAATATAAATAAACTATGAATTACATTCTCACCCTTGCCTTTATAGAATATCCCTTTAGATGTATTTAAAGGGACTTAACTCATAATAATTGATAGTGTTCACTCAATTTACCTTTGAGGTACCACATAACTATAGTCTTCTTATGTTATATTGTTATATCCTCACTTTCATATTAATATGCATGTTCATATTCTCTATCCATGCCATTCTATTTGATTTCTTTTGAAATATGAACATTATCCCAAGATACGTGTCAAAACCTAACTAAGTCTAGATCTTTAAAAATTCCAATATCAACTCACATTGTTTGATCTTATTAATGATGGAACACAAGTGTGCAATTGACATATCCATGGAGCCTTTGTGATCTTTATTATCCTAACTTGAATGTTTTTGTGCCATGTGGTAGTATTTCACTAGTTACAAGACCTCTAAAAAGTCCATGTTGATTTCATACTATTTGATCTTCTATGATTAAGTGAATGTGGTTCATAAATCTCAGTGCTTTGACTCGTTATCTCTCACCAAATTGAAACTTGTCACATTATCATTACTTTGAAAAGTCTCTATCAATATTCCACCATCAGATAAACTATGTGGATCAATATTGGCGATCGATCTACCTGGGGTCACTAACCTTTGATTTCAAAATGGCTATTTTATGAGTTTGAATTTGATGTTCACTAGACTATCAATGACGTTCACATAACCACCAAAATTTAATACCCTATCATTTTATTGCTGATCTTAAATTTGACATTATCATGAATATCAAAGACATCCTCGTGACCATCAATGACATCCACATGACTGTCATAATTTAAACCTATGTCTTTTAATTACTGAGCCTAAATTTGACATTTATGTGACTGTCAAAGACATCCTCATGACTATAAATGATATCCATGAAACTATCAGAATTTAAACCCTAACCTTTTATCTCTAAGCTTAATTTTGACATTTTCATAAAAATTAAAGATGTCCACATGACCATCAAATTGGCTTAACTCCCTATGATATTGACATTGGTCATTTCCTAATTTGCTCTACTCTATAATCATAAATGAAAATTGGACTTAGTATAATACTTTGGGATATATATATATATATATATATATATGTATGTATGTATGTATGTATGTATGTATGTATATATATATATGTATGTATGTATGTATGTATGTATCTATGTATGTATGTATCTATGTATGTATGTATGTATGTATATATATAATATATATATATATATATATATATATATATGTATGTATGTGTGTGTGTGTGTGTGTGTGTGTGTGTGTGTGTGTGTGTGTGTGTGTGTGTGTGTGTGTGTGTGTGTGTGTGTGTGTGTATAAAGGACTCTACCTAAGTATTCTAGCATAAGTTATTAGTTATATAAATAAAATATGATTGGGACTAGGCTTATAATATGTAAAAGAGATTCTACATTTAATTTTGATGACCTAGCTTAGAAAAATATGATTGGGACCTTAGCTAAAATATTAAATTAATGTCAAGCCATAAGAGTATGTTCTCTAAGAAAGCATGACACTTGGTAGTATGGCATTGTTTTTAGGCAATTGTTGTGGTCTTTTTGTACAGGGGAATTATTTTGGGGATCCTAATTTCATTGAAAAGAATGTTCAAAACATAAAGCCTGAAGGAATTACATTTTTGTCAGATAAACTATTTGAGACACAAATCTCATAGTTTAATTCCATCAAGGGAATTGTTTTAGATATAATATCTACAACAACTATCCCAAGGACCCAATTCCATTAGATAAAATGTTTGAGGCAATTATCCTGAAGGGTCATTTCGAGGGCTAAGTGATTGGGATAAAAGTCCTGAAGGATAGGAACAAAGGGTAAAGGACTTGGACAAAAGTACTAATGGGTAGGTTTTAAAGGGAAAAGGATTGGGAGAAAAGTCCTGAAGGGTAGGTTTTGGATGGCAAAGGCCCAAGATAAAAGTCTCAAAGGGTAGGTACAAAGGGCAAATACCCAGAATAAAAATCCTGAAGGGTAAGTTTTAGAGGTAAAGGCCCAGGACAAAAGTTCTAAAGGGTAGGTATGAAGGACAAAGGCATAGAATAAAATTCCAAAAGGGTAGGTTTTAGAGGGAAAAGGCTTAGGAGAAATGTCCCAAAGGGTAAGTTTTAGAGGGTAAAGGCCTGGGACAAAAGACCTAAAAGGTATATCCTATAAATTTTGTTTCAAAAAGATTATTTTAGGGATATTTATGTAGGGAAATGTTCTAGGGAAATTGTATTGGACAAAATGTCTGACACAATAAACCTGAAGACCAATTCTTATAGAACAAAAGTTTCAAATACAAAATCCAAAAAAAGATAAGTCTAAAAAAAGATTATTCCAAAAACATAAAACTTGATAAAGACTCCTAAAAGGTATAAAATTAGTCAGTGAAAACACAATACTAATTCCATTTTACCAAAGCATGAAAGGATGATAATCAATCTTTTCCCAAAATTTACATAAACATATAGAAGAGAGGCTCAAAGTCAATGATAAAAATTGAGAAAAGTGGGTCCCCATTTTTCCTTAAAAAAAGAGTGGATGTTAGGTACAACACTATCCCTAACTAGATTATGGATCACCTAGTTTATGAAGGTATAGACCTAGGGCTACATCAAAAAGGCACAATCAAACTAGTCTAAATAACCAAGTACAAAAAAACCCATAGTATTAGATTTAAACTACTCGAGGGTGACCCTAGATACCTTATTCATGTTCCAATACCATTAAATAGTAAAGATGATGTTGATAGTGAGGTATGATCTGATTATAACATCTTTGATGACCTTGCCACTATAAATTTGTTTAACCCCCATACCATTTACATTTTTAACCCTATTTACCAACCCTTCTCATTAACATTTATCACCCATAATTGATAGACTGTGACCAACAAGAATAAAAAATGTCATTAGATGAGTTTGAAAATTATGAGGCCATATAAGACTTTTTGAGATTGAGGAATCACATTCCTCTTAGAGATCACAAGTAAGGATTTTATATCACAATATATATTATTGCCTATTTTAGAGAGTGGGTGAAATTCCTTAGCCAAAGATAAAAATAAAATCAAAAATTTAGGTCTAAAAGTGAAAACCTCTTTGAGGCACTTTTTGACAAAGGTAAAAGTAAAGAAAAAGGGAAGTCTCTTGGTGAAAACTAGTTTCCAATGCCATTTTATGTGGATGTTCACCCCTCTTCATATGAAGCACAAGAGACCTATAGTCCAAAGCCTATTTATATATCATAAATTAGTATCAAGGAGTGGAAATCTTTTTCATATATTTTTCAAGAGTGCCTCAAAGTATTTATTTCATGGCCTTTATCGACACTAGGAGATTCTAATTCCTCCTAATTGGGATAATTAGATGAGCCAGTCTAACTAGAGAGCTTTGTAATAACTAACCATATTACCTCCTTGCCAAATATTTTAGATGATGGTTATACACTTCTTGTGGAGGATGCTTCAGAGGTTAATATTGGTAGTCCATAGGACTCAAAGTGGATCAAACTAGGTTCATCCCTCACTAAGGAGGAATGTGAAGTTTTTACATCCATTATAAGGGAATTTTTTGAAATATTTGCATGGGCTTATTTGGACATGCTAGGTTTAAACCCCATCTTAATTTTACACATTCTTGTTGTACATATTGATGTCAAACCCATTAATCAAAATTTATGTAAGATGTATCCTTGTATTGCTATGACCATCAAGAAAGATTTGGAGAAACTCTTAGACATAAGATGTATCAGGCTGATCAAATATTCAAAATAGATTTAAAACATTGTGCTAGTGAGAAAGAAACCATAAGATATTATAATTTTCTCTTATTTTAGAGATAAAAACAAATCATACCCAAAATATCACTTTCTTTTGCCTAACATTTACATGATATTTGACTCAATGGCCAAATAAAAAATTCTTTATATTGTGGATAAATTTTGAAGATATAACCAAATTAGGATAACATTAGAAGACCATCACAAGATAACATTCACCAATTTGTATGGAATGTTTTTTTATTAGGTGATACCATTTAGACTTAAGAATTCTGGAACCACTTATCAATGAGCCAAGATAGTGACTTTTCATGATATTATGCACAAAATCATTGAGTAATATATCAATGACATACTTGGTAAATCAAAGACCATGCCAATCATCTAACCATACTACAAAGAATCTTTAAGAGACTTTATTAGTATAATGTTAGGATTAATCTGAAGAAGTATGTATTTGACATAACTTCTGGGAAATTTTTAGGATTTATTATTTGTCATAGGGGAATTGAAGTATACATATCCAAAGTTTGAATGATTATATAAATACTACTAACATCAACTTTGAAGTAGATTTATAGTTTGCACAGGAAGATCTAGTCAATATAATGCTTCATATCATAGTTGGCTTAAAAATGCCATCCATTTACACACTTAATAAATAAGGGAATTACTTTCTCTTGAAAAGAAGAGATTTAGAAAGCATTTGACCATCTTAAGGAATATCTAGCCAATCCACCTTTTTTATTTACACCAAAACTAAATAAGTCATTTCTAATTTAACTGTAAATAATAGAAAATGCCCTAGGGGAACTTTTATCAACACATGATGAATATGGTAAAGAGTATGATATGTATTATATAAGTTGAACATTGGTCATGTATGAGCATAACTATATGTTGAATAAAAAATCATATTTAGCAATAGTGTTTGTATCCCAAAATTTGTGTCTTTACATGCTAAATAACAAGACCATTATTATTTCTAAAGTAGATCCACTTAAGTATTTACTTTTAAAAATAGATATAGAAGGTTACATGGAAAAATGGATCATGATTTTGAGTGAGTTTGAAACTAAATATGCCAACCAAAAGGACATTAAGGGATAGATACTTGTAGATCAGATTGTAAAATCTCCTATTCACAAAAATCAACCTCTTACATTTAGATTTCTAGATGAGGCCATTATGATCACCATAGAAATAGAAGCATCTCTTGAGGTGGAACAATGGAAGATTTAATTTGATGGTTCATTCATATCTCATGGATCATGTGATAGAATATTATTTATTATACCATAAGAAGATATTTGTATTTTCTTATACCAACAACATAATTGAATATGAAGCACTAATTATAGGTATTCATCAATTAGTACAGTGAAAAAACTAACATTTATTGGTGTATGGTGATTCTTATCTAATCACCAATCAAGTCATAAATTAGTATCAGACCAAGAACAAGAAGTTAGTACCTTATAAATAGATGGTTGATACTCTCAAGTAGAAAATTACCAAGATTCAATTTGGATGAATACCTTAAGCTAATGACAAAACAACTGATGTCATGGCCATTATTATCTCTATTATTTAGATTACAAACAAAAAAAAAGATTATCAATTTCTTATTGAACATCTCTTAGTTCTATCACATGAACAATCTATCATTGAGATGGTTTGTAACATTGTTGGTCCCATGTCTCTATAGTATTATAATATATATGCCTATCTCCATGACCAAATTATTCCACTTGACTTATTTCATAAGAAACAAAAAGTCTTAATCCATAAATCCTCTATTTATATCTTGCTTAGAATATCTTGTATCATAGAAGCTATGATGGAATTTTGATTTATTGTTTACCTTTAATAGAATCTAAACTAGTGTTGAGGGAAGTTCACAAAGGAGTGCATGGAGCTTATACCAATAGATTAATATTAGCCAAAAATTTACTATGTACTACTTATTATTGGATGACTATGGAATCAAATGCAACTACATATGTGAAAAGGTGTGTAAAGTGTTAGGAACATGATAATCAAATTCATGCTCTATCCAAGACACTCAAACCATTGAAAACACCATGGTCATTATCAATGTGGGGACATGACCTTGTAGGAAAGATAAATCCTACATCCTTAGATAGCCATAAACATGTCCTAACTATTATCGAATACTTCACTAAGTGGGTGGAATCCATTCCCCTCACTTACATAATTGGTATGTAGATATCCAAGTTAATATTCAACCACCTCATATATCATTATGGTAACCCCTCCAAAATTATATATGATTATGGATTATTATTTAAAAATAAAGATGTGAAATCAATTTGTACCCAATACCATATTAAACAATATTTCTCTACCACCTATTACCCATAAGGCAATGGCCAAGCTAAAGCTTCTAATAAAATTATTGTCAATATTTTGAAGAATATTATCACTGATGTTGGTTGTCATTGGCACCTGCATCTATTTAATGTCCTCTCAACATGTAATAACACATTCCATACTCCAACAATATCTACAACCTATTCACTTGTTTACAACACTAAGGACATTCTTCTCATTGAGGTCAAGTTGCCTTCTCTCCATATTTCATTGTAGCACATCATTGATGATGAGGACTATAGAGTATGTCACTTTCAAGAGCTATACCTTGATGTAAAATATATGGCCACCTTGAATAATCTTCTATCTTATTATAATGGATGAAGAGGGAGGCCAAATCAATAGGCATGTTAAACATCATAAATTTGAGCTTAGTGACCTTGTGTTAAAATAAAAATAGAATAATGTAAATGCCAAGACAAATTGAAAAGGAAAGTTCCAACTAAACTAGTTAAGGACTTATGTATTTCTTACTAACTATAGTTTTGGAGCATATAGGCTTACCATGATAGAAGTAGATGAACTTAATGAACTGATGAAATTAATGAACTCAAACATTTTTACACTTGAGAGACTCAAATTATTATTATCTACAAGGATCATTTAAGTTATGCCATGTTATACCCATTATTTGTACTATACCATATATCATTATATTATGTAATTATCCCCTTACCATCTATTTATTTTTAACTAACCCTACCTATCATATTTTCACTTGGTTTTGATTAGTTTCTACTTTAGGCATATGTCTTGGTTGATGACAAATTCAATTTTAGCAGTTGTTTTAGAATCAAACTTTTGAATGGAAGTATATGAAAGTAGTATGATAGTGGTCCTGGCAACTTCATCCTTCATTTATTTTTAGGTTCACTATTTATTCTACTAATTATAACCACCTATGGTAAAATTAATACCTTTGACCCTTTTTAATTATTTACTAATTATAATAACCTTTAGAAAAATTAGGAACAACACCTTACCATTCATTGTCACATCACCTTACCATCACTATTGTCATACCTTGCCATTTACCTATATCTGAACTTGTCAGTTCTTAGTCAAATTACTTTTGTGTATGTGAAACTAAAATGACTTGAGGTCTTTTAAGACTATGTAGAATGTGTTCAATTTACATCGAGGTCAGCTTATTCACCCATTTAAATGCTCTCATTATTTTACAAGTAATTAAAGTTTGAATGCTCACACCATTATAAGATAAACATAAGCAATGCTCTCATCATTTTGTATCTCATAATTATTGATTGAGTTGAGATGCATAGAAAATTACCAAAAAAAATTAAATAATTTGAAAATCCGTAAACATTTGTAAAGGACCTACAAAAATCACTCACAAAATCATGAAAATTAGCTTAGAATTTCCATGAGAAATATATAACCATCAAAATTTTATGGGACAGACTCTCTTACTTCTCTAAATTCATTTATAGACACCTTTGTCTTTTTCCTCCTATTTATTAGAGAATTACATCAGTCCACATAGAATATATAGGTAAAACTTAGATACATGGGATATCTTGGGTTAGCTCAACCACCTTCCTTTCTTTTTCCACCACTTCTTTTCCTTAAGAATTATGGGACTTCTAACTATTTCACAAGTACCCACTTGTCCTTTAATTTCCCCATCCTTATTATCCTTAGCATATGCTCTCATTGTTTTATGAGTTGATGTTGTGAGTATTGTGTATTTGAATTTTATGCACTAATGACCACTTGGATTTTCTTACACTCTCTTTCTTTTGCGATCAATTTTTGTTTGAATGCTCTTGCCATTTTATGAGAAATTTATATTTAAATGCTCTTATTATTTTGTGAGAAACCATTGCTAATGTTATCACCATTTTGAGAAATCATTCTCATTCTAAGCCATATATGTAGTAAACATAAACACTATGATTACCAATTTAGGTCATTAATGGATACTCATCTCTTGTCTTTTAGTGTGGTTTTATCCTAAACCATGCTCTCATACTTCCACAAATTTTTTATGTTGATGCTTTCATGACTATGAGCATCATCCTTCTATTTTCATATGGATATATCATTTTGAGAGATCATTCCCATTTTCCTCTACAAGTCAATATTGTTTTTATTATCATTCATTTTCTTATATCCCATATCCTAGGAGAGCTATATTTAGCATGAAGTTCATGTTGGAACTAGTACCCATGGAACTATGTAAGCAAAATCCAATTTCCTAGTGCATCTGGAGTTACCTCAGCTATCCCTTCATTTCATTATATCCTCCCTATTTTGTTTGTTTTATTTCATTAAATCCTATAACCTAGGGTGGATTTTAGCCATTTTGTTCATGTTTGTTGTTCTCTATATCCTAGGGTAACTATTTGTCATCATACCCTTTATCAGTATCTCCTTATAGCCTAAGGGAAACTTTGTACCTTTTGTTCTTATGATGTTTTACCTATTCTGATGTTCACTAGCTTAGGGTTTACCCTATTTCCAAGAGTAACACTTATATTACACATACACAAATAATTTGTATTTTATTTGTTACTAGCATTTTGACTAACCATTGTTTGTATATTTTTGTTTATTTATCTTAGTTTATTTTTTTGCCTTTGTATGTTTAGAATAGTTCGTTTAGTGATTTTTTCTTTGATTTGGTTTGTTTATTTGTTATTTATGTTTGTTTTTTTATTATTTTTGTTTATTTGTTTTGCCTTTGTATGTTTAGAATAGTTCGTTTCGTGATTTTTTCTTTGATTTGGTTTGTTTATTTGTTATTTATGTTTGTTTTTTTATTATTTTTGTTTATTTGTTTTGATTGTTTTATTTTATTTACTTATGTCTTTCTTTTTTTATTTGTTTATTTTGTTTGTCTCTTCCTATTTTTTTGTTTTGTGTTGTTTATTCAAGTTTTTTTTATCTTGACTTGTTTGCTTCTATTATTTATTTGTGTTTGTATTATTTATTTTATTTTTCTTTGTTTATTGGTGTTTTGTTTTGTTTGTTTTGTATAGTTTGCTTATTTGTATACTTCATTTTTCCTTGTTTGTTTTGTTTATATTGTATATCGGTTTGTTTGTTTGTTTTGTTTGTTTGTTTAGTTATTTTATTTATTTTGTATAGCCTTGTATTATTTTTTTATTGTTTGTGTTTTGTTTGTTTGTTTGTTTGTACATTTTTTTGTGCATTGTTTGTTTATTTTATATCTATTTATTTTGTTTCATTTTTGTTTATTTTTTGTTTGTATTTTCCTTTTTTCCTTTTTGTTCCTCGGTTGACATAGGGTTATTACATTTTATTTAAACTTAAGTCTTCATTATTCATATCTTGTATTTAGGTTGTGAATGTTTATAATTAGTCTTACACATGATTTAACTATTTTATTCACACTTGGGATCTGGTTATTTATATATTCTTCCTAGGTTGTTTATATTTACATTTAAACTAAGCTTATCATGTTTAGGGTATATATTACCATTTTAGTTGTTCATAACTATGATGCATAATATCACAAGCTACAAAAAAAAATAGTCATAAAGAGAATATTAGATTAATGCAATGAAATTACATCTATTATTATCAAAACCATCCAAATACCCCAAAAAATGCTTGAATCCACAAGTAATAGACAAAATTAAAATGATTTATTATGTGGTTATATAGATGTGAATATTTCCATAATCATACATATAATTCATACAACATAATCAGATGATAACCAATAGGGAAAAAATATCATAAACATGGCATAAGTAATAAATGAACATAGCATACATAAGCATAAACATTAATAATGTTACACATCTATAATTCTAATCAATGCTAAACATGAGATAAATAAGATAACAACATGGCATTGTATATTATCAAAGTAATATCATATACATGACCATGACCTCAAAGGACCCAAAACTAAATGTCCATGTCTATCAAATGTCATAATACATAGAGGATATATACATATCACAATGGTGTTTCAAAATACATTAATATATTAATACAATAAGTATAATTCCATATGGCAAAAAAATTCCAAAATGCCAAGTTCCCTAAGATCAACTTTGGCTTGGTCTATACATGGGACTTGTGGTTGGATGTAACACAAATGGATGTAATGGTCTTGGTGGTGGTGGTCATGGTTGATGGATGGACTAACCTAAGACACTTGTAACATTAGTCCTAGTGTGAGACTAACCAGATCTACTAACTACCCTTTGTGAATCCCAAACTTTAAATGAAGCAAACTACTAATCTTATGATATGGTTGTCTCATAGGCTTTGAAGTAATAAGAGGCCTTGTATTTATCTTGAAGTCTCTCTAGAATTATCTATGAAAATACATTGTATGTAATATCTCCTCAAGTTACATAGTGATCTCACTTGATCATATAAATAGTCGCTAATGCATTATCTCTATCGCTAATGGCCTAATATCTCTCTGTAGTGAGATGACCCTACACCAGTACCATCCTATCTATCTTAGAATTTAGTAAATGAATCTCTAACTAAATTTGAGTCATGTCATCATCCCTCATATCTAAGGTGTTTTAAAAATAATTCAAATACTATTGTAATCCTACAATCTCTTGAGTCCAAGTAGTGATATATGCCTCTAGCATATATGTGTCCTTAACTACTTATGATATGCTAGATGGCCCTACCTAGCCTAGATCAACTTGATCCACTATAACCTCTATCCTTTTAGGTTCAATAATAATCATATCTAGGACATCATCCCCATCATTCCCACCACATCCATCTCCCCCACCATCCCTTCCTTTGAAGACATCATCATCACCTCCCTCACATTGCTACTCTACTAGGTGATACCACTACCTCTCAATGTCTCGGCCTCATCTCCTTAATGTCCATGGTCACTTATCCCCCCACCTATCCTATAAATGTTATCCTTATAGGGAATACATGTACCCACCAATTTATATAGATTAAAGTGACCCCTACATCTATTGGTCTTCCTACATAAGTCTAAGCCACTTGAGGAACACTCAAAAAACTCTCTATAAACATATCCATCTAGATAACAATAGTATCATGATTGATCTCCTAAGTAATGTATGTAAATCATATAGGTACCTTAGAAACATATTTTGTGAATTCAAACTACTAGAGTACCCATTTATAGTAGTACTCCTCAATAATGTGTGATTGTCTCCAAATTATAAATCATTTGGTCATCATATAGTCTATGTACTACCCATCTCTAAATGACTATATTTGGTATGCAAGGTAAGACCTCCAAATGATAAAGTATGGTATAAGAACATTAAACATCCTATGATAGAAAGGAATATGCCCCCTATACTTATGCCTACCTACTCCTATCTAAGCCCATATATATGCCAATGGATCATCTCAGTATTGTAATTAGTACTACCATATTGGTCAATCAATCAAAATGTACTCCTAGCCCCAAACCATCAAAATAATGGAAGCCCCAATACTATGTCCACCATGACATGTTATCATATGAATATCCTTATAAGGATGTGTCAAGATAGCTAGTACCTAATAAAAATGTGTAGACTCATCAAGAATGATATGAACTACACCTCCAAGGCCCATAAGAAAGTAAAGACTACTCTTCTTAGGGAGCAAGATGCCATTGATAATGGTCATGAGAAAAACTACCTCATTATAAATAAGAGCTAGTGGTGATGGATCCTTAATAGGTAAATCAATGGGTTGAATATCTATATATATCTCAATAAATTCTATATTGACATTCCCTTGAAACATGTTAATACCTTGATAATTGACCAAGTGATCAAGAACTACCTTCTACTATGTTGGTGGTGTCCATAATAATTGTCATCTACATATTGGCAACTTAAGGATATGTTAGGTATCCTCAAGTGTAATGGTTTCCTCTCTATTATGTAGGTGAAACATTGATGTCTCACTATGCTAGTAATCAACTACTGCATTTAATTAGGTTTGATATGGTCAGATGACTGACATTTATTCCAAATCATGAAGTTCAAGATTTTATATTAAGCTAACCATACCCTCTATCAAAATCTAAGGGTTCTATAGATAGTGAAAATGTCACTCTTATAACATTAGTATATCTATTCACTTTTGTAATCACATAAAATTTAGCATCAACCAAACTCTATGTTGTTACCTAAGCCTAATCCTCACCTACTGAGCCTAGATAACCCTCTCTAAGAGGTCAAACCGATTCTAGGTCCCTAAACTAATTATTATTGGCTTTTAGGGTAATGCCACCATTTTATTAAATAGAAAAGTCACTATTTAGGTGATTCTATACTTTTTAAGGTGGTATCATTATTTTCATTTTCACAAAAATGGTGAGTTCACTTTAAAATGGTAGAAATCATTGTTTCAAAAAATTTCACCCAATTTTGGTATTTTCATCATTTTTAGGAATGATGACTTCATATGAATTCACAATTTTCGTTGGTGAAGTTATTATTTGGTCTAACATACAAATGGTAACTTTCACATTTTATTACCTAAATTTAGTATTAAATGCATGACAAAGTGAATTAATGATGAAATTGAATTTACTCAGCATTGTCCATCATGGGGTGGTGACATGTGATCTCTCATGCACTCCAAACCATGGCATCTAGCTCTTCCTTAGGCCATTTTTCTTATCTCACTACATAGAAAACCAAAACTTAGAAAATCCAATAGGCTACAGTAAACATGAATTATTTTTTACCCCAGTTATGAATATATAGACAAAAATTTGAACTTTTATCCCCAGGGCCTATAGTTCATTTCACACACTCTAAGAAGTGTATTTTTCACATTTATGGTTTGTTTTATGCACCATTAAATCCCACATGCCTTATTTCTTGACCATATTATAACTAGGCCATCTTTTTAAGCCTCTCTATAGACCCATTTAACAACATTATTTGTATACCTATAACCCATGTTTGTTCAAATGTGCATCTTTGAACTCACATTTAGGCTATAAAAGTTTTTTACTCTTTTTTACCTCATCATAAATCTATTTTATAGATATTTTGTATAAGCTACCCTTGCCAATTTTGCTCGATGTGGTAAATTATTTTTTGGTTGATAAATGTTCTATTCTACCTTTATGAGGCAAACACATTTTAAATCATGCAATTCAAACATTTGAATGATCATAACCACCTATGGGAAAATCATTCTATTTTTTGACCAATTTAATGATTATAACTATGGGTAAATAATTATTTTTTCATCCTATGATAATGATTATAACTACCTTTGGGAAAATCATTATTTTTCTTGCTTCACCCACCCTACTAGGGCTAATACCTGCATCCTTGATTATAAATACCTTTGTTAAAATTAGTGTTTCACATTTTGTTACTAATTATAACCACCTTTTATAAAATCATATTCATCCCATAACCCTATAGGGGTAAATACATGTCCCACTGCTTATAACCACCTTTGGGTAAACTAGTGTCACACCCTTTGTTATTGATTATAACTACCTTTGGGAGAATTAGTGGCTTCACCACCATTAATATTTTTAATTTCCTTGGTAAATTGAGTAATTCTACCCTTATTTCCACTTAGATCATGTCATTTTATTCATTTTGAGGGAATATTTGATGACTCTATTTTTATGATGACTCCCTTAAAGGGGAATCAAGGGCTTATCGATCACCCTTTGGGGCATGAATTGTTTGGATTAATGAATTTTTATTTATCCTTGCAGGTATTCTCAAAAAATAAGTAATTAGATTGATCATCTTGACTAAATTATATTATTAAAACATAGGTTTGTAGACTTAGTCAAACTAATCAACTCTTTTAGTGGGTTATTTTTAGTGTACAGGTTATAAGACTTCATCGACCCCATCAACTCTATTATAAGAAAAAAATCATCATCTAAGCAAGACATTATAAAAATATCAAATTCAACATCTTAAAAAAATATTAGGTTCATTATTACCTTCTTATTCATTTCTATTCTTCATTTATAGTCATTTTCATAATTTGTAGTCTATAAAACTGTAATCCTACAGTGAACTGGATTGACTAGGTCGACATAGCTCTATATCTTATTTTCCTATCTAAAAGATTTAGTCAGTATATTTGAATGTGTTATTCTAGATCTTAATTCCATAGAAAACATTAAACCTATTGAATCTATTATATAATGTTTTCATATAGTGTCACCTGAACTGACTTCATACTTTAAAAAAATAAAGGGAATTAAATTATCTTGCTATAATTACTTTTCATTTTTATTGCTTGATTACTTAGAGTAACAAGCATAGACTAAATAGGAGGTTTTTAATTTATTGACTTAGTTACATTATTTTTATTTTTCACACACTTACAAATCAAATAATACTAAAAGGCATGAAATAATTTATACCCAAATTCTACCTACTTGGATTTCATCACTAAGAGGGAAGTTGACATTATTTTTTAGAAAAGTATAAATATGTGGTTGATGGTATATATTGGAAAACACCTAACACCCTTATAACTAAAAGATCATGATGTGAGGGGGTATGCTCAAATATCTAGTACTATCTCCAATACATATCCATTTAATCCTCAAATATCTAAAACTATCCTTAGATTATTTTTCTAGTTCATTCTTATAGCCAACTCTCTATCATATTTATTTCACTAGCTAGTGTTGGTACAATATTTGTGGTGTGTGCTAAAATTAGATAAAAACATTTGATCTAATTATTTGTGTGATTAATTTAATTTAATTAGTTATTACATTGAAAAAAATCCCTATCTTTAGAACATAGTTTACCCCATTGACTCATCCTCTTACAAGTTGATTATTCTATTTATCTTCAATACATAATTGACCTATCTGAATGTGTGTCTTTTAAACTCCCTCAGTTTTACCATCTATAGAACATAGGTGACCTGTTTTAATGTGTGTATTTTATAATAAATCAGTTTTAACATCTTTATAACATAATAAAGCATTTAAAATATGTCTTTTGCATTCTTTTCTACCGGTCTTTCCTCCAAACTCTATCAACCCAATCAACTTTGTAACTCTTCATCAATACTTTTTGGTATTTGGCTAACTTTGTTCTTATTTTTCATATTTGATTTTTGATCTCATATTTTTACTTAAAAAATCATTAAATTTGTATAACCTCATGTTGATAAGTGATTTCATTGATATCAAGGTTGATGTCATTTGATGTCAAGGTTGATATCATTGATGTCAAGATGCATTTGGTAAAGATGCATGGTGAGTGGTCTGTGAGATATGAGCCATGTGACAAGAGATAATTTCAAGGAAAACTAATGTCTATCTATTAAGAGAGAATTTTAAGGAAACATAATTGTTATTTTTAATTTGATGTCAAGGTTTAGGTCAAGTAAAGCATATCTAAGTAATAGCCCTTCAGAATAAAGTGTCTTGATAAGCTTAGTCATAACAAACATAATCATATCATGAGCAGGTGCATGATGAACATGAATAGGTATGTTTAGAGGTATGATATTATATAATTATCTTTAAATACATGTGATAAATATTTAGAAGCATCAAAGGGTGTTTTGAGGTCAGTTTTTAAGATTTAAGTGCTTGAGAAGCCTAGTCATGACACTAGTCATGTCATGTAAAGTCCTAATGAGAAGGTTTGGGCATGGTGACATGGTGAGATGGATTAAAGGAGGAATAATAGGAAATATTATGGTTTTTTAGAATTAATTTGAGTTATTATAACACCTAAGAGAGTTTCAAGGTGAGCCTATAGGGCTAAAACCTTAAGTCTAAGTCTACAACTAGACTAGTTCTAGACCCTTCTTGACCTAATGAGGTGTCATGAGGTGCTGGCAAGGCCTATGAAGGGTGTAAATTATTTTTTGAGCATGATATAGGTTTATTGAGTTTGCATATGAGATCAATATTGCATGGAAAGAAACATATGAAGGTTAGTTTTAAGGCCTAATATGGTTTGTAGGTCAAGGTCTAAGCAAGCAAAGAGAGAAATGGTGGCCAAATGAGATATGAGATTCAAATTTCAAGATAATAATGAGAATGTGATAATTTTAGTGGTGATATATATATTCCCAGGTGTGTTTACCAAGTCTGAGGTCAATGTTTGCAATAAAAGGCATGAAAAGTCATTTTGAGGTCTTTTGAGTGCATAAAATGAAGGGTTCTCAACCTGAAAAGGAATTTCAAGTGTTTGTTGGCACATGTAACCTCTGAATGGGAACATGATCTATTAATGAGACATGGGGAATATTTATAGATAAGATCTCGAGGTATTAATTTTGGAAATGAGGTGTAATCCTTTATGAATAATCTTTAAAACCAAAAATAATGTTAACCCTCTCTAAAATTGTAACACTAACTTGATGTGAAATATCTAGTTAAAAATATCATATAATGGTCTTAAATGACTATTAAAAATATTTAGTCATGTATTAAACTCTCCCAGACACCTCTAGGTGTGATTGGTTTGTCAGGTGAGTGAGTGGATCATATAAGAAAGGCCTTATTTCTTAGAGATTTGTCATATCAGTCAAAGTTCACCAAGTCAAAGTTTCTAAATGGATGGAGGACAAAGATTGATAATTTTATTTGATTTCCATGGTGTTTTTTGAGTATTTTATAACCCTCATGTGTGCTAAACCAAACGTCTAAAACAACCTATCACTAATAAGCCTAATGTTGCAAATTGTGAAAAAACCAAGTAGAAGTGAGTAGTTGATTAAGGATGTGTTATCATGTAATATGGATAAATCAAAGTGAACTTAAACATTTAAAAAAAAATTAATACATGTTCATATTGGATATAATATTTGAGGTTAGTGGATATGGTGAAAATATTGTTCATAATGTTGTTCTCAAAAATTGTCACTCATTTTTTGGGACAACATATGAACTATTTTGGTCCTACAGGCCAAAATCCTCTCTTCCCTTCTCAAAAGTTGTTTTGAGCATTCAAATTATTCATTATCCAAAATTTTTTAGTTAAGGGACTAACAGGTTCAATAGGTTCAATGGCTTCAATAGGTGAGTTCTTATAAAGGAACAAGTTCCCAACACTTAGGCAATTTCAAGATTGGTTTAAATCCTCGGTTCAACCAAAAATGTTCATCGGCAAGCATCAAACAAAGGATTGAACCATTGAACCATTGAACCCCGCTTCTCAAAGGTTTAAAGGTTTAATGGGTTCAAAGGTTCAATGATGTTGGAAAGCTTGAAGAGTTAAGCACTTCACTAAAAGTTCAAAGTTCAACTACTTCAGCAAGTTCAACGGATTCAAAAGACTTAGTGAAAAGAAGGAAGATTGAACCATTAAACCTTGAACCAAAAAAAGGTTCAAAGGTTCAAAGATTCAATGCAGTTGGCTCAAGCAGTCAATTGAATGAGTAGAACAAAATATTGAACCGTTGAATTGTTGAACCAAATTTGGTTCAATTGGTCAGTTCAAAGGAGTCCCCCAAAGCCGAAAAGGAAAGTGCCTTGTGGAGGGTAGTGAACAAAAGGCAGGTGCCTTTATGGAGGGCAGGGAACATTTTCTCAAAGATCAAAGAGAAGGCCAAAAGGATAAGGTTTCAAACTTTAGACTTTTTGACTGAAGAAATTACCAAGTAAAGGAATGAAAAGAATTACTTCAGAAAGATTTTCCATGGAATATTTTCACAAAGGCAAATCCTTCAAACAAATTGTCTGAAGGAATTCCTTTGGATATTTTTTTCGAAGGAATGATCAAAATCTCATTGGAAAAGAGACTAAGGCAAGGGAAGATTTTGTTTGGAGAAAATGTCTGAAAGAATTCCATTAGACATTTTGTCTGAAGGAATTGAAGAAGCACACCACCTAAAGGACCATGAAGGGTAGGTACCCTTGCGGGGGGCTCTCGGCACCTAGAAAATAGACCTTTCTCAAAGACCCGAAGGGACACCTTCCCTTTAGGGTGTTCCAAAGACATAAATCCAAAGGAATTTCAAGGTTTCAAAATACTTATCCAAAATAAAGGATTCTTAGAAAGAGATTGAACCATTGAACCTAAAACCAAAATGGCTCAAAGGTTCAAAGAAAGCTCCAAGCAAAGGAAGGAAGCGAAAGATTAAAGAGACTAGTTAAAAGGGATGGTTCAACCAAAGTGAAAGGAAGTGATTGAACCAAGGAATCAATTGAACCAAGGAATTGATAAAGACCATCTGAACCATTAAACTATTAAACCAATGAACTTTCCAAGGTTCAAAGGTTCATGGTTCAATATGGTTCAAACAACCAACAACCATTGACGTCCCCACAGATAATAAATTTAAGGTAATGGAATATCCATTAATTTTCAAATATAACATAGAACTTGAAGGATGAACCAAGTGATCAGCTCAAGAAGATAACCTGAGAGCTCAAATTACAATAGGAAAGAAGAGAAGGCTACAAGAGATATTGAAATATCTACGAGAGAGTTAATTTTAGTAGGTGAAATATTTCACCAAGTAGTCATCTGAGCACACCAAATCAAGGATGCGGCCTATTTTTATTCCATGAAGTAAAGACAAAGTGGACATCTACGCAAATAAGAAGGAAAGGACTAGGTAACCTATACTTTGGAGGAGACATGTGAGATGAATTGGCACACCACAGTTAAGGCCGATGCACTATTCCAAGCATGGACCCTTGATAGAATTGAAAATGTATTCAAGGCATTAAATGTAGTATGGACCATTCCATGGAATAGAGCACCAAGCCTTTCTTGGCTGCCATATATTGTAATCTCTTGTTTTATGCAAAAGAGATCTCTCCATTATAGAAGCAAAAACTCTGCCCAAATTGAAAGGTGATTACTGAGACTTTGAGCTTAGATTATTGATCATATTACTTTATCTAAATGAGAAAGTAAGTTACTTTCAGACTTTGTGTTGTTATAGCTTGTGTTATTTTACGAAATTGTTTTTATGTCTATTTCCTAGAAGCATTCTTGTTTATTTAACTTAACAAGCAAAACTAGTGGAAGTAATCAGGAAGGTGTCCTAAAGCCAATTATGGAAAGACTTTGTGCTGTCACAATTGTCTTCAGTGTGTTTTTAGTTTCTTTTTGTGTAAAGGATCTTGGGATGACTTTGTGCCCCCATTATCCTTTGTATTTCACTCTTTGGGTAGTTGAGGTGTAGACTTTGTGTTACACTTCATCCTGCTAGTTACTACGCCCTTGTTACATGTTGGTTACCCACCAGAAAGAACTCATGTGCCCTATTGCAAGACCACTTCTAGAAGAAGAGAAGCACCTTCAATATTATCACCAGGATTTCTTGTTTATCTATGAACATCATCTCTAAAAAAAGAGAGATGGATGGTGTAGTCCTACCCTTGAGTGTTATTTTCTACTTATATATATAGTATATAACTCCTCATATTTATAGAGAACCTCCCCTTGATGAGAGCAAAGATTTGTCCACCTCTGATGTGGTAAACCTGCACATTTGGCTGACCAATCTCCCTATGTTGTGGTTGAAAATACCTATTTTTCTCATCAATTAGCCATTGACAAAATATCCACCTAATAGTTTTTGGCGACTCCATTGGGGATCGAACGTGCAGTTTGAAGCCTTAAGCTCCAAGTTGAAGTAGGGCCAATTCTTTCCCATTTTTATTCTACAATCTAGCAACTCCACACTATACTAGAAAATAAAAAGTCCAGGGTGTTGTTGAACCTATTTTTGAGTTGGTGCAATAAGGCAAGTTCAATTTATTCCCTCCCAAACTTCAATTTCAATGATCCAAGAGTGTTCCTCCTACACATACAAGGTCACCAACACAAGGTAGAGGTTCTTTTTATACTATTAGCAAAGATTTTCCTATACATACTCCACCTAGATTTGTTATTCCTTTTTTCTATAATCAAATCATGGTGGCTCAAGGCCCCTGGGGTAACTCTTTTAGTCCACTCAATCTTACTCCACCTCTACATGAGCTACCACATAATTCAATGAAGAATTTCCACAAATTATTTGGTGATGTGAGAGTTCATCTTGATGAACATATTATAGCCTTCATCATAGCCTTTGGCATGATAGGTGTGGAATACAAAGATGTAGCAGTTAGGATGTTTGTGGAAACACTACAAGGCACTGCTATAGACTGGTTCTACCATTTGCAAGCTCGGTCAGTGACTGACTGGGACACTCTTAAAGCTAAATTTGAAGCCAAGTTTAAGCCTATAAAAGATGTGCATGCCTTACTAGCCTAGCTCACACAGACGAAGAAGAAACCTCATGAACCTATGAGGGACTTCATTTACATGTTTGACAAGCTAAGGAACTAGATTCCTACAATTGCTCAGCCAACACTTGAGAACCTTAAATGCTTCTTCATCAACTCACAATTGCCTGAAGTGAGTTTTATGCTAAGATGAGATGGCCACATAGACCTTGCTACTACTTAGAATTTGGCTACTGAGGTAGAAGATGACCTTATCTTGGTAGGAAAGATAAGGAGAGATCCTAACAAAGGTAAATCCTCTTCATCTTCTGAATACTCACCTATAACTACCACTAATCCAATGGTCCAGAAGCTGGCAAATGAATTGCTAGCTCTTAAAAAGAAAATGGTGTAAAGGATGTCATCTACTCCATATAGAGATATACCAAGGAGGACATTCCCCAATCAATCATACCAAGGCCATGATGCCAAAAATCAAGGATAGCTAAATTGTCTTCCTCCCCCTTAGGGGAAATTGGCCATTGAAGCACCTCTAACCAATTTAGCAGTCAGATATCTTGAAGTAAAATTAGATTTCTCCTTCCAGCCTGAGTTTAACCCAAAAGATGACGTTAATCTCTTCATAGAGGGAGAAGAAGAATTAGATAGTGACTCCAACATTAGTTTCTTGAATTAGTAGGATGAACCCAAAAGTGAAGGTAAAATAGTTGACGAAACATATGTTGTATTCACCTGGTCCCAGAACTAGTCAACCCAACAAGTTGATAAAGAAAAGATAGAGAAGTGACCTTAACTAGCAATTTCAATTGTTAAATAGGGAACTACTTTGCCTTTTTATCCAAAAGACCTGGTGATTACAAGAAAGGTAAATACATCAAACATCCCTACGCCTTCTACTTCAAATTCACAGACCAGTCCTGCCCCTCCCAAAGACCAAAAGGATGAACTCCCATCCTCTCTTCCTAGTTCATTTCAGGCATTTGACATAATTGACCATATAAAGAAAACCAAAATTCAAATGTCTAAATTTTAATTCCTACAATCCAACCATGAGTAGTTAGATAAGTTGGTTTAATGTGTAAAGAACCAAGCCATCCCTATAAGACAAGCAATTTTGAAGGTAACTCGTGATCCCCCAAGAACACATCCACCAGGAATAACCTTGTCATTAATCCTCCTACTACTCCTAGGAGGATTGAACCATTTTATGTCTCCCTATTGAAAATGGATACCAACTGAACAATTACATCATAGATTCTGGTGCATCTGATAATGTCATGCCTACCAAAGTGGTGGAATCCCTTGGTCTCACACTAACCAAGACATTTGGGAGATGTTTCTCTATGGAGAACAAATAAGTGCCACTACTAAGACAAATCAAGGACACCCAATTTGCATTTGAAGCATTCCTAGATAAGAGAATCAAGATGACTATCCTAGTGGTTGACGTCCTAGCATCATATGACATCCTTCTTGGGCAAATTTTTTGCAAGGATGTTGGTGGAAAATTAAGCATGAACCTATTCGAGGTGAGGATCCTAGTCAAAGGTGTTATGTAGAGATTGGTCCCTGAGAAGGAAGCAAAATATGTGGTCACTCAAACATCAGTGCCTAAAGCTCAAATTCTATTTGAGTCTTCAGGCATGGATAATTAATTGTTATCCATAGAGGAAGTCCATGAGGCATCTAATGAAATTCCCAAATGTTTCAACCTAAAAATTGGTTCAGATGGAACAATAGAAGGATTGGTGGAGTGTAGTGCAAGTGCAAAAGAATCTCCCCCTCCAAATGAAGAAGAATCTAAAGAAAAATTAGTGTTTGATGAGGTATAAATTTTGGAATTTGATGGCAACTGCTCCTCTACCAGTTTAGGAGTTGGGATTGTGTTGTTATCTCCTCAAGGAGATATTTTTCCTTCTTCCTACAAGTTGTAGTTCAGCAACACCAACAACATGGCTAAGTACAAATCTCTATTGCTTAGATTGAAGGCTACTCGAGACAAAGGCATCAAACTCCTTCATGCCAAAGGAGATGTTGAACTGGTGGTTTGTCTGTTAAGGAACCTTTATCAAACCAAAAATGAGATATTATGCCACTACCACAATCTAGTCTAGGATTAAATTGAAAGATTTGATGCTTTTAGCATCTCTGCCATACCCACAAAATTCAATGACTGAGTTGATGCACTAGCTATTTCATTAACTCTCTTAGTTCCTCACTCTAATTTTAAGGGAGATAGGTACACTATTAAACTAGTCTTTAAATCAAGTGTGCCTGACAATGCCAATCATTGGCAAGTGTTCAATGGTGAAAACCAAATCATTGCCTTCCTGGAGAAAAAAGATGGCTTTGAATAACTTCATTTTGAAGGCAGCAAGCCTTAGAACTTGAACTAGCCCCTGAATCAAGTGCAGACACAAGTGAAGAATTCTTACAACTTAAGGGAAATAAAATCACAAAAGGCCTAGTTTCCCTTGAGAAGTTGTTTGAAAAAGATGATAGGTTCATCAATCAGTAGCAAATAGATGTACCAAAGAAAATCCCAAGATGGTGAACATTGGGAAGTGTTGCACTTAGGAAGAGAAGTTAAAATTCACTGTTCTGCTTCACCAATACATAGATGTTTTGGCATACTCCTATGATGATCTAAAGTCACTCAAGCTTGAATAAATTTTCCATGAGATTCCACTCAAGAGTGATTCGGTACCTCACAAGCAAAAATCTAGGTAGCATAATCCAAAGATATCAAGTACTATTCTATCTAAAATATAGAAAATGTTGAATGCTAGGATAATTTTCCCAATCCATCATTCCACATGGATTGCCAACATAATACCTATGAGGAAGAAGAATTGTGAAATTTGCCTCTATGTGGACTTTATAAATTTAAATTAGTCATCCTTAAAGAATAATTATCCTCTGCCCATCATGGATCAAGTCCTTCAGACAGTGACTGGTTTAGAAATGTTATCAATGGTGGATGGCTTCTCAGGGTACAATCAAGTTGAAGTTGGTATAGCAGACCAGCATAAGACTACCCTCACCACACATTGGGGCACCTTTGCCTATCAAAGAATGCCATTTGGCCTGATAAATGTTGGCACCACTTTTTAGAGAGCAATGGACCTTGATTTTTAAGATGAAATGGGTAAGTTCATTATAGTGTACCTAGATGATTTAACAATATTTTCCAAGCATCATCCTGATCATGTGCACCATTTTCAACAAGTGTTGGAACACTGCCGCCAGAATGGCATTTCTCTAAATCCTAAGAAGTCTATTTTTTGGGTAATAGAATGGAAAATTATTGAGCACATTGTATCTTGAGAAGGCATAAAGATTGACTCTAATAGAGTCAAGTCCATCCAAGAACTTACTCTTCCCACAAGTAAGACTGCAGTTCACTCTTTCTTTGGAAAGGTGATTTTTTTAAAAAGGTTCATCCCCAAGTTCACTAAGAAGACTCACCACATTGTGGACATGATGAAGGGAAAAGCTACTTTACAATGGACTACAGAATGCAAGTCAGCATTTGAAGACATCAAGATAGTTATTACCCATGCCCTAATTCTAGTTTGTCTAGATTATACCAAGGATTTCACAGTGTATAGTTATGCTTCTAAACACACACTTTCAGCAATTTTAGTTCAATAAAACAAAGAAGGTATGGAATCTCCCATTTCTTTCATGATCTATCCTCTCAAACCTCATGAGCTGAATTACTCAAACATGGAGAATCATGTTTATGCAGTGGTAAAGGCAGTGAAGCATTTCCACTTTTATATCCTAAATTCACACACCACTACCCTAGTTTCCAACACCACAGTCAAATCCATATTAACTCAGCAGGAGTTTGGAATGAAAAGAGGAAATTGGATTGGTAAAATCTAGGAGTTTAATCTAGCCATAAAACTAATGAAGCTAGTGTGGGAAAGGGGCCTATGCCAATTGATTGCTAACTATGGACTAGAAGAAATAGAGCTTGGAAAAGAAGAAATTAAAGACATGCCAACAATCCTCTTTATCTCCACCACGAATGAGTGGTATTTAAGTATTGCTCATTTCATTACTTATGTTGAGTGTCATGCTCACTTGTCTCATAAAGAAAGGAGGACTGTCAAGTTAAAAGCTACCAATTTTATCCTGTGGGACACTGGCATGTATTAGAGGAACCTTGATGGAGTGTTCCTTCGTTGCATGGATAAAGAGCAATAGGACAAACTTTTGAAATCCGTCCATAATCTGGCATATGGAGGACATTTTTCTTCTCTTGTAACTACCCATAAGATTTTGTGAGCTAGGTATTACTAGACTACTATTTCAAGATGCATACAAATGAGTATGAAGATGCGAACTATGCTAATAGTTTGTTGGAAGGCCCAAATTAGTTGCTCTACCTCTTAATCCAGTGGTGATAGAAGAGCCATTTTAACAATGGGGAATTGATTTCATTGTTGTTTTAAACCCATCTTCAAGTGTGGGACATCATTATGTCCTCATAGCCACAAATTACTTCACCAAGTGGGTGGAAGCTATTCCAACCAAGCATGCTACTTCAGAAGTAGTGTGCAATTTCCTCAAGGAGAACATCATTTCTAGGTTTGGGGTCCCAACCAAGATTGTCATAGACAATGTAGCTTGTTTCTCTTCCCAAGAGATTACTCAGTTATATTTTTACTATGGGATCACCCTCTCCCACTCTTCTGATTATTTTCCACAAGGGAATGGACAAGCTAAATCAAGCAACAAGAACCTGGTGACTATCATCAAGAAGCTGGTGGATGACAACCAATGAACATGGCATAAAGCACTGGTTGATGCTTTAGGGTTAGATAGAATTACATGCAAGAGGGTAATTAGTATGTCACCTTTCCAACTTCTTTATTGTCTTAGTACTGAGATACCAATCACCCTAGAATTGCCAGCATTGAAATTAGCTAAGGTAGTTGAAGATTAGACATATAAAAGCTCCATCAATAAGAGGATCATGTGTTTGACTGAGTTGGAAGAACAACGAACTATGGTGGTAAACTAAATTGCTACACATCAAAGTCTAGTGAAGAAGCTCTTCAACTAGAAAGCAGAAAACCATGATTTCTAGATTGGAGATCAAGTCATGTTATGGGACAAGAGAAGAGAACCAAAGGGAATGCATGAGAAATTTGATTCCCTTTATAGAGGCCCATTTACTATTCATCAGCAAAATGGTGAAAATAGTTTTTTGTTAAAGTATCAGGATGGCACACCCTTTTTTCTACCTCATAATGGGTAGCATATGAAGCACTTCAATTCTTGAAGTATCAGATAAGTTCACCTATACATATGTATATTTGTATAGCCTTTAGTTCTATTCTGTGTTGTAGCATCTTTATTTTTGGGTAGCATGAATCTATAGCCTAATGGCATACTTAAAGGCAATAGAGATTTTGGTTTTTACTCCCCTTAGTTGTTCTAAGTTTTCAACTGAAGGAAGTTCCCCAACTAGAGCCAACTGTTGTTCCCAAAAAATGTCACTCTTTTTTGGGACAACATATGAACTATTTTGGTCATGTAAGCCAAAATCCTCTTTTCCCTTCTCAAAAGTTGTTCTGAGCATTCAAATTCTTCATTATTCAAGCTTTTTTAGTTAAGGGACTAACATGTTCAACACATTCAATAGCTTCAACAGGCGAGTTCTCACAAAAGAACAAGTTCCCAACACTTAGGAAATTTCACGATTGGTTCAAAGCCTCGATTCAACCAAAAATGTTCATCGACAAGATTCAAACAAAGGATTGAACCATTTAACCATTTAACCCCACTTCTCAAAGGTTCAATGGGTTCAAAGGTTTAACGATGTCAACAAGATTAAAGAGCTAAGCACTTCACCAAAATTTCAAAGTTCAACCGCTTCAACAAATTTAATGGCTTCAAAAGACTTAGCGAAAAGAAGTAAGATTGTACCATTGAACCTTAAACCAAAAAAAGGTTCAAAGGTTCAACATGGTTGGTTCAAAGAGATTGGTTCAAGTAATCAATTGAATGAGTGAAACAAAAGATTGAACCATTGAAATATTGAACCAAAGTTGGTTTAATCAGTCGATTCAAAGGAGTCCCCCAAAGCTGAAAGGGCAAGTGTCCTTATGGAGGCTAGTAAACAAAAGGCATGTGCCCTTACAGAGGGTAAAGAACATTTTCTCAAAGATCAAAGAGAAGGCCAAAAGGGTAAAGTTTCCTTTAGACTTTTTGGTCGAAGAAATTAGCAAGTAAAGGAACTGAAAGAATTCCTTCAAAAAGATTTTCTGTAGAAAAATTTCACAAAGCTAAATCCTTTAGACAAATTGTCTAAAGGAATTCCTTCAAACATTTTGCCTAAAGGAATGATCAAAATCCCAGTGGAAAAGTGACTAAGGCAAGGGAAGATTTCCTTTAGAAAAAATATCTAAAGGAATTCCTTTAGACATTTTGATTAAAGGAATTGAAGAAGTAGACCACCCGAAGGACCTTGAAGGACCCTAAAAGGCAGGTACACTTGCGGGGGGCTCTTGGCACCTAGAAAATGGACCTTTGTCAAAGACCTAAAGGGACACCTTCCCTTTGGGGTGTTCCTAAGACATAAAGCTGAAGGAATTTCAAAGTTTCAAAAGACTTAGCCAAAACAAAGGATTCTCAAAAAGAGATTGAACCATTGAACCTCGGACCAAAATGGTTCAAAGGTTTAAAAGTTCAAAGAAAGCTTCAAGCAAAGGAAGGAAGTGAAAGATTCTAGAGACTAGTTCAAAGGGATGGTTTAACCAAAGAGCAAGGAAGTGATTGAACCAAGGAAGTGATTGAACCAAGTAACTGATAAAGACCATCTGAACTATTGAACTATTGAACCAATGAACTTTCCAAGGTTCAAAGGTTCATGGTTCAATATGGTTTAAACAACTAGTGACCATTGACATCCCCACAAATGACAAATTTAAGGTAATGGAATATCCTTTGATTTTCAAATATAAAACGAAACTTGAAGGATGAACCAAGTGACCGACTGAATAAGATAACCTGAGAGCTCTAATTGAAATAGGAAAGAAGAGAAGGCTATAAGAGATATTTAAATATCTATGAGAGAGTTATTTTTAGTAGGTGAAATACTTCACCAAGTAGTCATTTGAGCACACCAAATCAAGGATGTAGCCTATTTTTCTTTCATGAAGTAAAGACAAAGTAGACAGCTATGCAAATAAGAAGGAAAGGACTAGTAACCTATACTTTGGAGGAGACATGTGAGATGAATTGGCACGCCACAGTTAAGGCCGATGCATTATTCCAAGCATGGCCACTTGATAGAATTGAAAATGCATTCAAGTCATTAAATGCAGTATGGACCACTCCATGGAATAGAGCACCAAGTCTTTCTTGGCTGCCATATATTGTAATCTCTTGTTTTATGCAAAAGAGATCTCTCCATTATAGAAGCAAAAACTCTGCCCAAATTGAAAGGTGATTACTGAGACTTTGAGCTTAGATTATTGATCATATTAGTTTATCTAAATTAGAAAGCAAGTTACTTTCAGACTTTGTGCTATTATAGCTTGTGTTGTTTTAGGAAATTATTCTTATGTCCATTTACTAAGAGCATTCTTGTTTATTTAACTTAACAAGTAGAACTAGTGGATGTAATCAGGAAGGTGTCTTGAAGCCAATTGTGGAAAGACTTTGTTTTGTCACAATTGTATTCAATGTGTTTTTAGTTTCTTTTTATGAAAAAGAATCTTGGGATGAATTTGTGCCCCCATTATCCTTTGTATTTCACTCTTTCGGCAGTTGAGATGTAGACTTTGTTTTACACTTCATCTTGTTGGTTACTGCGCCCTTGTTACCTGTTGGTTACCCACCAGAAAGAACCCCTACACCCTACTTTAAGACCACTTTTCAAAGAAGAGAAGTGCCTTCAGTATTATCACTAGGATTTATCCTTTGTCTGTGAACATCATCTCTAAGAAAAGAGAGATGGATTGTTTAGTCCTACCCCTGAGTGTTATTTTCTACTTATATATATAGTATATAGCTCCTCGTATTTATAGGGAACCTCCCCTTGATGAGAGGAGAGATTTGTCCACCTATGATGTGGTAAAATTGCACATTTGGCCAACCAATCTCCCTATTATATGGTTGAAAAGACTTATTTTTCTCATCAGTTAGCTGTTGACCAAATATTCACCGAACACATAAGTTGACCTATTTGGTTTAGATAAGATAGTGAGGTACAAGATTATGAGATTGGTTTGCAATACCAATTTTTCCACTTTTCCATGTTATATTTATATCTAATAATAATATAATGATCTCAAAAGATCATCCATATGCATAAATAGTGTTTGGAAATGGTCATATAAGTGTTGAAGGTAAAAATCACCACGACTAGTCTTCAAGGCAAATTGGCAGTTCGAGTATATAAGTTATAGAGATGAGTTTGAGACTCTATGCCATGAGTTAATATATATAATTCACATGATTTTTTTTGGAATTTTATGTCCTATCCATGCTTTTAATAATCTTTGAATTCAGTTTAAGAGGTTAAAACATTGAAGCCAAAATGACTTATCTGGCTGAGTGAGGCCAGAGAAAGAGAAGGCCATGAGATTGGTATGAAATACCAACATTGATATTGGACCTTATGGTCCTTTTATTAGAGTTTCAAGTGATGGTTTAAGATAAAGGTGTTATGGAGCCTATATGAGATTGATATGGATCCATTTAAGTTTCATTTTATTTTCCTTATATTTGATTCATTTTATTGTATTTTAAATAATACAAAGTGTAACATGTCCTAAAATAGACCTAATGGAATTAGGTCTCCATGAGACCTAAAGATGAAATGAGGCCTAATTAAGGTATGTCAAACCTAAAGGGACTCAAATAACATTTTAATCATGTTTATATTATGTCCTAAGATATATTACATTTATTAAATAATAATTTAAGGGTGTTTTTCCAATAAATAAGGGTATGAACAAGAGACTTGTATAAATACAAAGCAGTTTTAAACCTATTTGTGAGTGTGGTGTGTAAGCAAATGGAATATAACATCAATAAGTAGAATAAGGTATTTTATACCATTATATGAGATTATATTAACTATTATTAATTATTTATAAATATTTTTTTAATTAAAATCAAGGTCATATGACGTAATCAAGACAACAAAAGGACTAGTTGAGCAAAGAAGCCTAGAAGATAATTTCAAAGGAATAAGAGAGAGAGAAAAGAACTGAAGAAGGAGATGATCATATATTGTATGAGAAAATATTTTTTCTTAATTTAATCAAGGGTTTTAGGTGGATGATTTGGTGTTGAGTTATTTAGGGGTTGGTACCTCCTTGAAAGTGGGTGTTTGATAAAGCCTAGCTGAGTTGGTGTTTAGCTAGTTAGAGTTAGTGCTCCATGTGACATGGGTGATTCACTAAATTTGGTATTTGTATTATAAGAATATATTCCATTTGTATATATAAAATGGTTTTATTCCCATTGAAGGTTTCCCACATATGTGATGTTTTCATGGGTTTCATGCTTATATGGATAGATGTTTATGCTTGCTAGATATATGTGATTATTTGATTGGTTCATGATTGTTTAAGTGGAACTATTAAGTATGTTTTTAAATATTTATTCACCCCCTATTATTTTAATTTTTATTTCAAAATTTTTTATTAGATCCTAGTCCTTTGAATTAGGTTAAAAACCTAAAAGATATCCTAGAATCAAAGATGGCTAGTTAGGAAGCTCAAAGTGTGTTCTCTACCAGTAAGGTTCCATTTTTCAATTGCTCTAATTATGCCTCTCAAAACATCAAGATGAAGATATATTTTATGTCTCAAGGTTATCATATTTTGTAGTCAGTTATGTATGGCTATAGTGTTTTTCATAGTCCACCAACTAATATAGTAGGTAAGAAGGCTAGTGAAAACAACTCAAAGGTAATGAATGCCATTCTTTATGGCCTATCAGAAGGAGAGATTATGAAGGTGATGCATTATGTATCAACCAAAGATATATGAGAAAAATTTAAGAATATATATGAAGGAAAAACCAATGTGAAGATGTCCAATTTTCATACCCATAGGAGACAGTTTCAAATTTTGAAGATGAATGAAGATGAAACCATTGCATCTTACCTATTGAAATTTGATGAAGTTGTCAATGCCATTAGAGGATTATTAGAATAAGTAAAAGAGTGTATATTTTTTCAAGAAGTTTTAAGATTTAAAACTCCTAAATCTCACTCTAAGGTGTCTATAGTGGAAAAATACAAGATTTGGACAAGCTAAAGATGGATGGGCTTCATGGCATCTTGCCTACCTATGAGATGATAAAAAATAAATGAAAACCTCCTAAGAAGGAAGTATATTTCAAATTTAATAATAATTCAAAAGATAATAAGGTCAAGGATGAGGAATGTTCAGATATTAATGATGATCAACTATTAGCCATGTTTGTATGGAAATTGAGGTTTGGATCTGGTAACTAAAAGGGTAAGTTGCCATTCAAATGTTTCAAATTTGGTAATATTAGTCACTTTGCATCCAATTTTCCTAACAAGGATAAAATTGAGAATGATGAATAACATGATGAACATCATGGAGATGACAAGAAGGCCTATAATGTTGAAAAAAATGAGTTTAAGAAGTATGAAGGAAAATATCATTCAAGAACAAAATAAGTTTCTACATTAAAGAAGATAACTCATCTGATGGAAGTGACACAATAAAATGTGATAGTGATGATGCTATCAATTAACCTAAACATGAAAATAATTAAACCTTATTCATGTCCATATAATCAGATGATAAGGATTTCTCAAATGGGAAAGAACTTATGGTTTATATAGAATCAGGTGAAAAAAAATTTGAAGTGAACCTTAAGGTAGAATTGGTGAGTGCTTTAGAGGAGTTGAAGTTCCAAAGAAGAAAGAATCACAAATTAAGATCAGTAGTTAAAGAATACGAGGATCATATTGTCTTGTTTGAGGATAGACTGAGTAACACTTCAAAGGATTATGATGAGATCATTAATAAAATTAAAGCATAGATTGAGATAGTCAATGCAAATTGAAAGGATAAAGAGGAAGAATGCACTAGGTATGAAACTAAAGAATAATATTTGAAAGTTGAGTTGGATCAAGCATCTATCAAGTTAAAGAGCTTTGTGAAGTTTGTAAAGAACATTGAGGCTTTAGATGACATCTTGTATAGTTAAAATTATACAAGTGATAAGATAGGTCTTAGTTTCAAAGAAGATCAAAAAGAACCAGCTCAAGTCAAGGTAAAGGTTGTTGAAGACAAAAAAGTCAACATGAAAAGACTGATCAAATAGCCTAATAATATGAGGTATGATAGTTAATTCAATGGTTATTATTTTGTATGGAGTTATTTTGGACATAAAGGAAGAGAGTGTATAAGACCCTCCAAGAATGAGTACTCATAGGACTATGGAAAGAGTCATAGTTCACATTAGTCAAGAGGTATGCATGAGGAGGTTTGATATAGTTTTCATAATCTAAGACACATGACAAGATTCTATCTTAACAAATTTATAAGGTCATCAAGTCAAAATAGAAGGTTTGAAGGCCTTAGAGTATAAGAGAGAATGTAAATGAATGTATAGAAACCAAAGATAGTAAAGGCTATTCATGATCATTATATAATCTCAAATGGAATGTTTGTTATGGTAAAGCATACTTAAGATAATAAATCAATCTTTAAATGTATGTTGTTAGTTTATATTGTTGATCAAATAGTTTATGAAGAGATCAAGCATATAGTGCCAATCAAGCCTAAAAGGATATTGAAGGATATTCGGTATTATGAGAGCATGGAGATATAGGAAAATAATAAACCTATGCTATTTTAGTTCTATATGGAAATATTTTACTCCATTAAGGATTCATGGAGACATTATTCTATTAATAGAAGCATAATAGATGCTTGGTTTTAGGGTGAGCTATTCAGGTTATTGACTAAGCTTGATCTATATTAAGAAGTGGCCTTATAATTTAAGTTCATTTAAAGGAGGTATGCATCTAGTAATGGGGATAAAGTTTCCTTAATTATTTATATTATGTGTGTTGAACTTTTATTGCAAAAATGTGTGATTTTGGATGACAACTATGGAAGACATTTGTCATTAATGTCTAAGGGGGAAAAGTTTTAATAAGGGAGATTGAATAGATTGGAGGAGGTGAGATTGATTAGATTAAAGAATTTTATTCCATAAATGATAAATGGGGAGTTTATTGAGAAGTGTTTTCATTGATCTCAAGGTTGATGTGTTTTGATTTCAAGGTTGATATCATTGATGTAAAGATGCATCTGGTAAAGATGCATGATGAGTGGTTTGTGAGATATGAGCCATGTGACAAGAGATAATTTGAAGGAAACCTAATATATATTTTTTTATTAACAATTTTAATTAAACATAATGATTCTTCTAAGGTTGATGTCAAGGTTCAGGTCAAGTAAAGCATGTCTGAGTACTAGCTCTTGAGAATAAAGTGTCTTGAGAAGCCTAGTCATAACAAACATAGTCATATCATGAGCATGAAAAGATATGTGTAGAGGTATGATATTTTATAAGGATAATGAACACAATTTTATCAAGATATAGAATCATCAAAAAGTGTTTTGAGGTCAGTTGTTAAGTTTTAAGTGCTTGAGAAACCTAATCATGGTACTAGTCATGTCAAGTAAAGTCCTAGTGAGAAGGTTTGATCATGGTGTCTTGATGAGATGGATTAAAAGAGGAATAAGATGAAATATTAGAGTGATTTATAATTTATTTTAGTCATTAAAACTCTCATGATAGTTTTAAGGTGAGCCTATAGGGGTAAGACATTAAGTCCAAGTCTACAACTAGACTAGTTCTAGATCCTACCTGACCTCATGATGTGTCATGATGTGTTTTTAATGCCTATGAAGGATATAAAGTAGTGTTTAATAATTAAATAGGTTTATTGAGTTTGTATATGAGGTGAATAGTGCATGTAAATAAGCATGAAGGTCAATTTTAAGACCTAATATGGTTTGTAAGTCAAGGTCTAAAAAAGTAGAGAGAGATGGTGGCCAAATGGGGTATGAGATTCAGATTTCAATATAAGAATGAGCATGTGAGAATTTTTAATGGTGTGATGTATTTTAAAAGGTGTTTTGACAAATTTTGAGGTCAACCTTTACAATAAAAGGCATGAAAATTGGTTTTGAGGTCTCTCAAGTGCACATAATGAATGGTTCTCAACCCAAGAAGGAGGTTTATGTTTTAATTGGCACATGTAACCTATAAATGGGAACATAAGTTTTTAAAGAGATATGGGGAATTTTATTAGATAAAATATACATGAATTAGTTTTATATATGAGGGTAAATCCTTTATGAACAATTGTTAACACTATAAATAGTGTTAACCCTCTCTAAAACCCTAACACTTAATCAATGTGATATATATTATTTAAAATATCATAGAATGGTATAAAAAGACTATTAAAATTATTATATTATGTAGTAAACTCTCTCAAGAACCTATAGGTGTGATTGGTTTTTGAGGTAAGTGATTGGACCCTATAAGAAAGGCCTTATTTCTCAAAGATCTGGTGTAGCAGTTAGATTTGAATAAGTCAAAGTTGATAAATGAATGGATGACAAATATTTATACTTTTTTTTATGTCCATAGTGGTTTTTTAGAATTTTCTAGATGTCATGTGTGTTAAACTGGTCATCCAAGAAAACCTATTGCTAACAGACCTGATGGTGAAAATAGTGAGAAAATCAGGAAAAGTGAGAACTTTATTAGGGATGTGTTATCATGGAATAGGGATGAATCAAAGTGAATGGAGAAATTTTTAAATATTTTCAATACATTTTAATTTTCAATAGAATTTTTGAAGGTCAGTGGATATGGTGAAAATTTTGATCATAATTTGACCTTTTTGGTTTAGATAAGACAATGAGGTACAAGATTATGAGATTGGTTTACAAGACCAATGTTTCTATTTTATCATGTTATATTTATATATAATAATTGTATAATGACATCATAAGATCATGCATGTGCATCAATATTTTTTTTAAGTGGTCATATAGGTGTTTAAGGTCAAAATCACCATGACTGGTCTTCAAGGCAAATTATCAGTTCTAGGTAAACAAGTTATAGAGATGAGTTTGAGACTATATGACATGAGTTAATTCATATAATTCAAATAATAATTTGTTTTTTTAATTTTATTTCCTATCCATTCTTTTAAAAATATTTGAATTCAGTGTAATAGGTTTAAACATTGAAGCCAAAATGACTTGTTTAGCTGAGTGAGGTCTAAGAGAGAGAAGGTCATGAGATCGGTCTGAAAACCCAATATTGATATTTGATGTGTTTATCCTAAGGATGTTTTATTATGGTTTTCATGAATTATAAATCCTTGAGTGTGTCCCTTTAGGTGTTATAAGTTCAATTTTCCATAACTATGTTTTGAGGCTAGTTGGTAGTTCTAAGTGAGCTAGTTGTAGAGAAGAGTTTGGGTTATTTTGCCTTGAGTTGTGAAGTATGAATCAGATAGTGATAAACTTGAGGTAATTTATCTTCTATTTATGTGATTTTTACATGGTTTTTTGGAAAAAAAATTGGTTTATTTTTAGTAGTTAAAAACAAACTTTCTGGGTATGCACTAGCCTAATTGTGAATAGTGTTAATGGCATTCTTCAAGTGGTGGTTTAATCTAAAAGGTGTTATGGATCCTAGCTGAGATTATCAGAGGTAAATTTTAATGGCATATTATATATTCCTATTGTGTGAGTTGTTTTAATGTGTTTTAAGAAAGACAAAGTATAATGTGTCCTAAAGTAGATCTAATGAAATTTGGTCTCCATGAGACCCAAAGATGAAATGAGACCTAATTGAGGTATTTCAAACCTAAAGAGAATAAAATGAAATTTTATCCATGTTTATGTGATGTATTATTATATATTACATGGCTGACCTAAGAATTTAAGTGTGTTTGGACAACCAAGAAGGGTATGAACAAGAGACTTGTATAAATACAAGGTAGTTTTAGGCCTATTTATGAGTGTGGTGTGTAAGTAAATGGAATATAAAATTGGTAATAATATTTTAATTTATGCCATATAGGAGAGTATATTAAATATGATAAATTATTGTAAGATATTCTATGCTTGAAAATCAAGGTCATATGACCTAATTATGTCAAGAAAAGGACTAGTTGAGTGAAGAAGCCTAAAAGGCATTTTAAGAGGGATAAAAGAGACAAAGAAGAACTAAATAAGGAGATTATAATTTATTGTATGATGAAAAAACATTATAAAGGTTATTAATTTTTTCAAGTGGATAATTTGGTGATGATTCACCTAGGGGGTTGGTTCCTCATTGCAAGTGGGTGCTTACTAAAGCCTAACTAAATTGGTGCTTAGCTAGTTGGGGTTGGGGTTCCATGTGAAATGGGTGATTCACTAAATTTAGTATTTATATTATAGTAATATACTCAAATTTTAGACATATATGGGGTTTCTTACCCTTGAAGTATTCTCACATATGTGATTTGTTCATGTGCTTCATGATTATATGCATAAATGCTTATTCTTAATAGATATATGTGCTTGTTTGAATGGTTTTTTATTATTTAAGTGGAATTGTTAAGTATTTTTTTGAATAATGATTCAAACCCCTTTATATTCATTTTAATTCCAACATTTGGTATCATATCTTGGTCCTTTGATGTAGGTATAAAAAACTTAAAGATATCATATAAGAAAAGATGGCTAGTTAGCAAGCTCAAGGTGGGTTCTCTACCAGTAAAGCTTTGTTATTCGATGGATATAATTATGAATTTTGTAACATTAGGATTAAGATATATTTGAGGTCTCAAGGTCATTATATTTTTTAGTTTTAGATTAAGGTAAAAACAAGTTTTGAAGGGACCCCGAAACCCTTTAACAGAATAAAAAGATAGGGCAATTACAAGCACCAGGATAAGCAAACCTTAAACCTACTAAAAATTAGCTAAAAAATCAGATAATACAAGGACAAAATCTTTATCCCTTTTATATTCAGCTCCTTCATACTCATAATAAAGATTTTCTATCTATTTTTTAGGGGTAAAATCTAGAATAGTTGCATGCCTGCCATTAGCAATATTTTGCTTACTTTCTAGCTCTCTATTTTTCTTTGTGGATCTTCTTCCTGGTCTGTTTGGGGAGCCAACATCTGGTTTAACCTTAAATAATATTCATCTCCTTTTCCAAGTTTATCTAGAGTAGAAGCAAGATGTTTTACCTTCACTTGCTGGTCTTTTTTTTTGCTTCTAGTTTCTACCCCCTTAATAATGGTCTTTTTTTTCAGCCCTTTTCTTAGGTTTAGAAAATGCTTAAAGTTTTCTCCATTATCATTTACAATAAGCTCATTCGAACAGAAATCATTCTTAGCCTGAATCTCCCTAGATTGAGAAAAAAGAGAGTCTCCATCCTATAAATTATTTCTATCTTCAACCAAGAATTTTTCTTCCTTCAGCTCAGTTTTGTCATCTACATCTCTCCATCAGTCTTCTTTATTTTGATAGACAATGATTTGATTTGATAAATCTATCAAATCATCTATTCTTTGTATAGGTATTATGGTTTTTGATTGCATCCCATATCCTTCTTTCTCAAAATTTTCTTTCTCAACAGTAGGCTCTTTATCTGCCTCAATATGTGGAGCTTTGGGATCTTCAATGGGAAGCTCTTTCTTCGCCTCAGCATAAAGGACTTTAGATTCTTTATTATTCTTTAGTTCTTGTTGTTTATCTTCTTTGGGTTTCCAAACTTTCTTATGTTGGACCTTGATCTTTCTCTCATCCAAAACACTACTAGGATAATTTTTATTTTTGTAAGGACAATTTCTGACCCAATGCCCCTATTTTTTACAAGCATAGAAAGAGTTGGGTAGATATTCAAATAAAAACCTTTGAGTTTTTTTTCCATTTTCTGGGAGATGATTTAGATCTACCACTTTAACATAAAGTCTGGCACTTTGAAGTTTAGATCTGGTAGTCGTTGCATTATCTAATTCCATAAGTTCACCAAAAGAACTGGCTATACCTTTAAAAATGTCCTCATGTCAAAACTCTAATGAGAAGCCAGGAAGTCTTACCCAAGTGGGAGTGGTTAAGAAAAAAGAATCTGAAAGATCCATGTTAGGCTCCCATTTTTTAATAGTGAGAGAACATTTACCAAAAGACCATGGTCCTCCACACAAAACCATATTCATGTCCTCCTTACAGTTGAAGTTAAACAAGAAGAAACCATTCAACATTGGTGCCACTTCTACCTCTCCTCGAATAACCCATTTCCTTTTAACCATTTTTGTAAGGGATTCTAGATCTGGTCTTGCCCCTAAAAATTTACCCAATAGGGTGAAATCCATAGCAGACATAGAAAAATCTATTAAAGGATCTAGAATAAAAACTTGATACTCACCTTTCTCTCGGCAAGAATTAGTAATCACCGATGAGAAAAGAAATTTTCCATTGGGTTTCTTGCCAAACAGAGATGTCCACTTCTTTTTTTTTGAATACTCTACCTTCAGCACTTCTGAGGAATTTTCCTTATTTAAATGCACATTATCTTTCTCCTTTTTAGGCTTTTATCCCAACACAGTGGGAGGATAATCCAATAGGGAGACATTGATCCCACAAAAAGGATCAGATCCACTCAAAGGTTTTCCAATATTTTCAACAGCAAGAAATTTTGACCCAACATTTTTTTCTACATTTCCTGCTATCCCTCCAAGGTCTGTACCTCCTGCCTAGTTCTCCACAACTAGTTTTCCTCTTACCTTCAAACCTACGCTTCCCCCATCTGAAAGGCCACCTTCTACCTACCACCCAACAAATTCAAATTTTGGGTGTGCTTCCAATGCACCCAGCGCATCCCTTCTATACATTAGTGCGTCCCTTCTGTTATTATATTTTTTAGTTAGTTGTGTATGGTTATAGTGTTCTTTCTATTCCACCAACTAATGTAGCATGTAAAAAGGCTAGTGAAAACAACTCCAAATAAATGAATTACATTCTTTGTGGCCTATTAGAAGAAAATATTATGAAGGTGATGCATTATGTATCAACAAAAGAGACATGGGAAAAATTTAGGACTATATATAAATTAGACATGAAGGTGAAGATGTCTAAATTACATACCTATAAGATACAGTTTGAATGTCTAAAGATGAAACCATTACATCTTATTTATTGATAGTCAATGAATTTGTCAATGTAATTAGAGGATTAAGAGAATAAGTAAAAGAGTCTAAAGTTGTTATAAAAGTTTTAATATCTCCAACTCTTAAATCTCACTCTAAGGTGTCTATAGTGAAAGAGATGTAATATTTAGACAAGCTAGAGATGGATGGGCTTCATAGCATCTTGACTACCTATGAGATGAGAACAAATGAAGGAAAACCTCTTAAAAAGGAAACAAATTTTAAAGTTGAGAATAATTTAAAATATAATAAGGTTAAGGATGAGGAATGTTTATATATTGATGGTGATCAATTGATATCCATGTTTGTAAGGAAATTGAGGTTTAGATCTTGTAACTACAAGGGTAAGTTACCATTCAAATGTTTCAACTATGGTAAGATTAGTCACATTGAATCCAAGTGTCCTAACAAGGATGAATTTGAGAATGAATAACATCATGGAGATGAAAATAAGCCTATAATCCTAAAAAAAGGAGTTTAGGAAGTATGAAGGAAGGAAAGGATAATTCAAGAATTAGAGAAGTTTTTACACCAAAGAAGATAACTCATCTGATGTAAGTGACAAAATCACATATAATAGTGATGATGGTAATAATGAACCTAAACATGATAATAATGAGAACTTATTCATTTCTATAAAATCAAATAATGAGGGTTGATCAAATGGGATATGCATTATGGTTTATATAGAATTAGATGAAGAAAAAGTTGAGGTGAACCTTTAGGCAAAATTAGTGAGTGCCCTAGAGGAGTTAAAGTTCCAAATAAGAAACAATCACAAACTAAGATTAGTAATTAAGGAATATGAAGAGCACATTGGCTTTTTTGAGGACAAAATAATTAAAAATTTCAAGGAGTCTAATGATATCATCAATTAGATTGAAGCACAGATGGAGATAGTCAATGCAAACCTAAATGATAAAAAAGAAGAATGCACTAGGTATGAAACTAAAGTAAAATCATTGACATCTAAGTTATATCCATCATTTAGAAAGGTGAATACCTTTGTGAAATTTGAAAAGAGAAATAAGGCTCTAGATGACATCTTGTGTAGTTAAAATTCTACAAGTGATATGATAGGTCTTAGTTTCAAAGAAGATCACAAAGAGGTAACTCAAGTGAAGTAGAAGGATATTGAAGATAATAAAGTCAACATGAAAAGACATATAAAATAACCTAATGATATGAGGTATGATAGTTCATTCAATGGTTATTATTTTATATGTAGTTAGTTTGGACATAGACCAAGAGAGTGTATAAGATCTTCCAAGAATGAGTACTCATGAGACTATGGAAAGAGTCACATTTCACATTAGTCAAGAGGTATGTATGAGGAGGTTTTATATATTTTTCATAATTTAGGACACATTACTAAATTATTTCCTAAAAAAATTGAAATGTCATCATGTCAAAATAGAAGGTTTGAAGGCATTAGAGTGTAAGAGATAACATAAATGGATGCATAGAAACAAAATATAGTAAAGGTTATTAATGATCAATCAACAAGCTCAAATGGAATGTTTGTTATGGTAAAGCATACTTTAGATAATAAATCAATCCAATAATTTCTATTGACAACTTTATTATTGATCAAATGATTGATGAAGGGGTCAAGCCTATAGTGCCAATCAAGCCTAAAAATATATTGAAGGATATTTAGTCTTGTGAGAGCATGGAGATCTAGGAATGTCCCAAAATTATGTTTTTTTAGTTTTATATGGAAATAATTGACTCTATTAAAGCTTCATGGAGACACTATTATATTAGGAGAAGCATGGTAGTTGTTTGGTTTGAGGGGGAACTATTCAAGTTGTTGACTAAGCTTGATTTGTGTTAAGAAGTGGTCATATAATCTAAGTTAATTTAAATGAGGTATGCATGGATTAAGGGGGATAAAGTTACCTTAATGGTTTATCTTTTGTGAATAAGGTATGATTATAGATGATATTTGTGGAAGACCTTTGTCATTAATGTTAAAGTGGGAGAAAGTTCAATAAGGGAGATTGACCAAATCGTGGGAGATGAGATTGATCAGATTGAAGAATTTTTTGTGATAAATGATAAAGGGGGATTTTGTTGAGAATTATTTTCATTGATCTCAAGGGTGATGTCATTTTATGTCAAGGTTGATATCATTGAATTTAAGATGCATCTGGTAAAGATGCATAGTGAGTGGTCTTTAAGATATGATCCATGTGACAAAAGAGAATTTGAAGGAAACCTAATATATATATATATATATATATAGAGAGAGAGAGAGAGAGAGAGAGAATTTTAAGTCAACCTAATTATTATTATGAGGTTTACATCAAGGTTTAGGTTATTTAAATCATTTTTGAGTACTATATCTTTAGAACAAAGTGTCTTGAGAAGCCTAGTCATAACAAACATATTCATATCACGAGCATGTCCATGATGAGAATGAAGAGATATGTGTAGATGTATTATATTGTATAAGGAATATGAATTTCATTTTATCAATATTAAGAAGCATCATGGAGTGTTTTAAGGTCAGTTGTCTAGTTTCAAGTTCTTGAGAAGCCTAGTTATGGCACTAGTCATGTCATGTAAAGTCCTATTTAAAAGGTTTGAGAACGGTGGCTTAGTGACATGGATTAAAATAGTTATAAGAGTCAATATTATGGTTATTTAGCATGAATTTGATAAATTTTAACACTCAGGAGAGTTTCAAGGTGAGCCTACATGGGTAAGAGCTTAAGTCCAAGTCTATAACTAGACTAGTTTTATACCCTACTTGACCTAATGATGTGTCATGAGGTGTTTTCAAGGCCTATGAATGATGTAAAATATTTTTTTATCATGAGATAGGTTTGTTTAATTTTAATATTAGGTAAAGAGCTCATCAAAATAAGCATGAAGGTTAGTTTGAAGGCCTAATGTAGTTTATAGGTGAAGGTCTAAGCAAGCAAAGAAAAAGATGGTGGCCAAATGATGTTTGAGATTTATATTTCAAGATAATAATGATCATGTGAGATATTTTAGTGGTGTGATATATTTTCCCAGGTGTGTTTACTAATTTTGAGTTCAATGTTTGTAATAAAAGGCATGAAACGTAATTTTGAGGTCTTTCAAGTGAAAATAATAAAGGGTTCTCAACCTGAGAAGGACTTTCAAGTATTAATTGGCATGAGAAAAATATAAATTGGTACCTAATTTTTTGAGGAGATATTGGGAAGGGTCTTATATAATATATATAGGCATTAGTTTTTGAATTGAGTGGAAATCATTTATGAACAATTGTTAACACTAAAAATAATGTTAACCCTCTCTAAAACCCTAACACTAAACTAATGAGATATATATTTTTAAAAATAACATATTATGGTCTCAAATTACTATAAAAACTATTATAACATGTATTCAAAACTCCCATACACCTCTAGGCATGATTGGTTTATGGGGTGAGTGAGTGTACCCTATAAGAAAGGCCTTATTTCTTAGAGATTTGTTGTAGTAGTCAAAGTTGACCAATTAAAAGTTACTAAATGGATGAAGGAAAAATATTTATACCTTTATTTTATGTACATTGTGGTTTTTAAGTATATTATATCCCTTAGGTGTGCTAAATTGATCATCTAAGACAACCTATTTCTAACAAACCTAATGTTGAAAATAGTGAGAAAACTAAGCATAAGTGAGAAGTTTATTAGGGATGTGTTATCATGTAATAGGGATTAATCCAAGTTAATGGATACATCATTAAATAATTTTAATTTTCTATATAGTTTTGGTAGGTTAATGGATATGGTGAAAATTTTGCTCATTTGACCTATCTGGTTTAGGTAATACAGTGAGGTAAAAGATTATGAGATTGGTTTGCAATATCAATGTTTATATTTTACCATGTTATATTTATATATAATAATGGTATAATAATATAATAATATCATAAATATTCATCAATATTCTCTATAAATGGTCATAAAGGTGTTGAAGGTCAAAATCACTATGACTAGTCTTCATAAATTGGTAGTTTTGGGTAAGTAATCTCCAAAGATGAGTTTGAGACTCTATACCATGACTTAATTTATCTAATGCACATGATTTTTTTTTTGGGAATTGTATGTATTATATATAATTTACATAATCTTGTAAGTTAGTTTACTAATTTGAAACATTAAATCCAAAATGACTTGTTTGGCTGAGTGAGGTCTGAGAGAGAGAAGGTCATGAGATTGGTCTGTAAGACCAATTTTGATATTAGAGATTATGATACTTTTATTATATTTTATTATAAGAATTTTTTTATTATATTTTACATGGATTTAAAATTATTTAGTGTACCCCTTTAGGTTCTATAAGTTCAAGTTTCTATGAATATGTTTTGAGGCTAGTTAGCAGTTCTTTGTGGACTAGTTGTAGAGAAGGGTTTGAGTCCTTTTTCCATGAGTTGTAAAGTATAAATCACATAGTGATGAAATTAATTTAATTTATATTTTGTTTTTATGTATTTTTTCCATTTTTTAAAAAAACAAATCAGGTTATCTTTAGTATTTTAAGATAAACTTTTTGGGTATGCATAGCCCTAATTATGAACAGTGCTAATGTCATGCTTCAAGTAGTGGTTGAATCTAAAAGGTGTTATGGAGCCCATTTGAGATTATGAAGAGCATATTTGAGTGTAATATGATATATTATTATTATTATTTTAGGTGTTTTAATGTGTTTTAAGGAAGACAAGGTGTAATGTGTCCTAAAGTAGACCTAATGGAATCAGGTCTCCATGAGACCCAAAGAGGAAATGAGGCCTAATTGAGGTATGTCAGACATAAAGGTACTAAAATAAAATTTTATCCATGTTTATGTGATGTTTCAATATATATTCCATGGATTTACTAAGAATATAAGGGTTTTTTTCCAACCAAGAAGGGTATGAACAAGAGACTTGTATAAATACAAGGCATTTTTAGGCCTATTTGTGAGTGTGGTGTGTAAGAAAATGAAATAGAACATTCGTAAGAAGAGGGTATGTTATACCATCATATGAAATTATGTGAAATATTATGAATTATTTAAATATATTATATGGTTGAAAATCAAAGTCATATGACCTCATCAAGTCAAGAAAATGACTTGTTGTGCAAAGAAACTTAGAAGGCATTTTGAGAGGGATAAAAGAGAGAGAAGAAATAAATAAGGATATTATCATAATATTTATATGAGAAACAAAGTGTTATAAATTTTATCAAGTTTTTTAGGTGTTTTATTTGGTTCTGATTCATCTAGGGGGTTGGTGCCTCCTTGTAAGTGGGTGCTTGTTAAAACCTAGCTGAGTTGGTGCTTAATTAGTTGGGGTAAGTGTTCAATGTGAAGTGGGTGCTTCACTAAATTTAGTATTTATCTTATATGAATCTATTCCATAAAAATATATTAGTGGTTTTTATTCCCTTTTAGGTTTTCCCACATATGTGATGTGTTCATGTGTTTCATGCTTATATGGATATATGCTTATGTTTACTAGATTTATGTGCTTATTTGAATGGTTTATGATTATTTACATGGAATTGTTAAGTAATTTTTTGAAGGTTGATTCACACCCTCCCCCCATTTCAATAATTTTTCTTCCAACACCTTAATCCATTTATACTATATATGGGATGTTTTTTTCTTCCTACCTTTGTTACCTAAGAGGATACTCACTCTTGGAGCACTTTTTCTCATTTATCATTTTTGGGCTATAGTATGGTCTAATTCACTTAAGCTAATGACATTGATGGATCAGATCCATTTTAAACTTATTAATATAATTATTTATTTAAATCACCACATGAAATATTATAAACACCAATAACCTACCTTCTAGTACTCTCCCACATATAAACCCTCCCCCTAATACCAATTCATGGAATGTTCCTCCTACCAATCCTAAAAATCCACCTCCCAACACTAATCCACTAGTTGATACCACTCAAATTATTACACAAATACTACAAAAAATGAACATGCAAATATCTAATAATTCTTAAGTGATGCAAATGGAACATAATTTGTTAAACATGGATAATTAGACTCATGTTCTTCTTCCCCAAAATAACCAAAATTTCATCCCTCAACCTCTTAAATATGCCATAGGAAATATTATTTGTCACTTTATCCCAACACAATAATATTCTCTAAAACATTCAAAATGAACCTTTATCCCCATTCATTATTTCTATTGATATTGGTAATATATATCCAACTATTAAATATGATGGGACTAAATGCTTTGCATCATTGCTTTAATCATTTGGTAATATTTTTAAAGAGTGGATTCAAACTAACACCTTTGTCACTACCAAGATTTTAGTCAAAATATTCATAAGTGACTTGTTATAATGGTATAACCAAGTCCCCCAACATTATATATGGAAACTTGAGAATTTAGTCAATCATTTAGTTAAGGAATTTTAACATAATGGTCTTCCTAAAAATTATCTTAACCATTTCATTAATGCTAAAAATTCTCATTCCAAATCAGATCATAATTTCTTCAAATATTAAAAATATTTGGCTCACAAATGCTATCACAACATGATTGATGATAACTTGTTCAAACTCTTCATAACTACCTTGACACCTTCCCTTCAATACAAAGTTTAAACTTTTGCTCTCCAAACTCTAAATGATTCTATCAATCAATCTAAGGAACAAGACTTTCTTATTAAATAGTTTTAACCCAATATTAGAACCATTTAATGATATTTCCAAAACTCCACCAATGCAATCACTAGTAATCCTCCTCAAATAAAACTAAGAGTAGCCAAAATGAATAATCCCCAAGCTTTCCATGAACCACTACCTGTTTAAAAAACAAAAAGACTTTTAGTGCCTTCTAAACCATTAAATTATTTCAATAATACACGTACATTTTATGATCCTAAATTTTTTTGTTGGTTTCATGCCGATGTCATTCATTCCCATAAAACATGTTGTGGGATTACCAATTTTTTTGTTTATTTTATGTTAGGTGATACATTCAATCATGAAGCTATGATAAAATATGTCATCATGATTATGTTAATGTCTCTCAAAATAAATAATATTTTTAGACTTCTTCCTCTAATAACTCAAAAAAAATTCTACTTCTAACTTATAAGAATCAAACAAGGGTATATATGTAATTGATGTTAACTATTACCAATACTATACCAATTCTCAATACTTAAATACAGATAAAGTCAATTATCGACGTACTCCCACCCATAATGATCCTATCACAAAACCAAAGAAACAATTACATGAAAAAAAATTCTCAAAGACACCACTACCACTAGCATACCCTTTGAAACCAATGAGGAAACACTCCCATAATCAAAACCTCAAATTACCTCCCTTCCTACCAAAAATATTTTACCTTTCAGGCCTTGTGTTAGGTCTTCATATTCAAAATATCATTGGAGTTTCCTAGAGGAAATTAAATATAATATTTTTAAAATACCCATCATGGATTTATTTCATACCTCTCCATATCATTGAAATTTCTTAATGCAACAATTATAATAAATTGAAGAACCACCTTCCCTAGAAGTGGAGCAATCTCCTCAAGATCATTCACCAATAGAAGTACATAATATTGAATCTATTTATCCTTCTTTTAAACCTTCCATATAATTACTTTAATAATATATTATAAATGATGAAATTATCTTTCGAGACAATGACCCACCTCTCTTCATTAAAATCACAATTAACACCATCCTTATTAAAAATGTCTTAGTAGATGAAGGGTCAAGAGTTAATGTTACATCTCTTTGGATAATTTAAACACTTATGTATAACAAAGATAATATCAAGTAAACTCATCTCACATGTTTTATATTTGAAAAGACCAATAAAAAACCACTTGGTTTCATTTTCCTCCTACTCACTATTAGACTCAAAACCATACATATCAAGCTCATGGTTATGGACATACCATTATCCTACAATATACTCCTAGGTCACCCATGGACACATCCCACAAGAGATATTATATCCTCTAAGTGCCAATGTATCAAGTGTATTCATAAAGTTAAATGTTACAAACATGAGGATGGTCTTAATCCATGGAGTATTTAACTACCCAACTATAAATCTCAATATTGAATTCCAACCATTTCCTAAATTAACAATGCACCCATACCTAAATTCATTAACAATAATCTATATTTATAGGTCACTCTTATTGAGTCTGATGATGATGAGCCAAATGACTTTTAAAACAATTGAAATAATAGTAATTTACTACCTTACATTTTGGAGTGGTTCCCTCCTTATTTGTTACCCCATGATCATACTATCCCTCTTGTTGAAGAGAGAAGTAAACTACCTCCTCCATGTAATGAAAATGAAGTATCTTACATGGAAGATGAATTAACATGTAATGAATATGGATTTTTTGTGTTATTTTAAGACCATTTAGCCATGTAGCCTCATAAATTTAGTGATCTAGGTGTATCTCCTTCTAGTGCTCCTTTAGAGACACGAGTGTGTACTATCTCTCACACCTATGATGATAATTACATCATGGCCCAAGGATAATAATGATACTTGGATGTTCAAAATTATCAACAAACCATAGCCAAAATACATGTTTTCAATCATGACTTTTTTGTCATTTCCGTGGATAGTGAGTTATAACTTGAAGGTCATGTACCTCCAATTAATTCTCTACTTCTAGATACCCCTTATTTTTTTTGAATAAATATTATCTCACAAATTTCAAACTTATAAAACCTTATATACCATCTATATCACCAATTGCTCTATGAAATCTTTTCATTTCCAAAGAGTCTATAGATACACCTATTATCAATCTAATTAAATCCAATCAACCTTCATCAACAATTCCACCTAAATCTAAAATTAGCCTTCATGTTAAGGCAATAGATGCACACTAAATACATTATCAATATGAACACCATGGTAATAAAATAATTGGCATTTAAGCGTATGTGGAATACTATGGAACTTCACCCATGATCCCTATTAATGAAGCCATACTTGAGTTACTTCATGATAGAGAACTTCAAGTTCCATGGGAATATCATAAACTTCAAAATTTAAAATGAAAAGCTCCTCATTTTAATAACTTTATTACAGCATAGATCCAAAAACAATCCCATTTCTTCTCTTCCCAATGATCCATATCATTTTCAAGATGGAAATGCTATGCACATTGAAGAAACTATGAGAATAGAATTATTGTACACCCTCTTGTCCTTGAACCATAATAGTCTCTAAAGAAATCAAACCAATAAAGTATGATATATTTATCCTATTATTTGAAAAATATCATGAAATTTTTTCTTGGTCATATGTGGACATGTTGGGTATCTACCCTAGTGTCATTATGTATAACATTATTGCATACCTAGATGCCAAACCCATCCAACAAAAATAATGGAAATTTCTACCCAAATTTTCCAACCTTATGACATAAAGAAATTATCAAACACTTGGATTCCAAGTTTATTAAACATATTGACTATTATGAATGGGTGTCAAACATTGTTATTGTTCATCAAAAAGTCACCATGGTCATTTGTATGGAAATTGACTTCTATAATCTTAACCTCACATGTCCCAAAGATAATATTCCATTACCTTAAATAGATGCTATCATATATTCCATTTTAGTATATGAAATGTTCTCACTCATATATGATTCATTAGGCTACAATAAAATTCACATAGCCCCTGAATACCAACACAACATAAAATTCATCATAGAATGGGGTAATTATTGCCATGTAAAATGCCTATTGGCCTTAAAAATGTTTTATCTATCTATCAACATGCCATGAATCACATTTTTCATGATATTATACAAAAAATTAGGGAAACATATATGGATGATGTCATTATCATATCAAAAAAATTCACATCACATCTTACTGATATAGCTATCATTTTTTAATGATTTATCAAGTACAAAGTTAGAGTCAACCCATACAAGTGTGTCTTTAGTGTTACATATGGTAAAATACTAATTTTATTAGTTTGTATTCATAGTATTCATGTCAATCCCATGAAAATAAATACTATAGTCAACATCCCCATTCCTCTCTCCATTATTAACATTCACACTTAGCTTGACAAGCTTGGGTGAATTTGATGATTCATCCCAAGAATGGCTTACAACATATAATATATTAATTCCCTTCTCAAAAAAGGTAATAATTTAAAATGGAATGATCCATATAAAAAATAATTCAATAACATGAAATAATATTTCTTCCATCCTCCCACTCTTTTCACACCTTTTAATGATCATCCTTTAACTTTTTACACCTCTTTTACTCCCATATCAGTTTGGGCAATGCTTGCCCAGAAAGATGATACAAAAACATAATATGCTATTTAATATATTAGTCAAGGCCTCATTGATTACAAAAAATGTTATACTAGATAGGAATGTGATTTTCATGCTATCTACTTCATAGTAAAAAATCCCTGTCATTATATGCTTTATCAAACCACATATGCCATTGCCCATTCTGATCCACTTTATAGTTTTTTCTCCAAAGCATTTCTACTTAGAGATATAATTGTAAAATGGATGGTTCTATTGATGGAATTTTACCTTTGATTAATAACACAATTTTTTCTCAAAGGTAAATTCATTGCTGACCAACTTGTAATAGCACCCATACCTACTAAAAATCACCTTCAATATAATCTCCCCAAAAATAAAATTCTCTATATTGAAGTCTTTAATAAGGATATCTCCCTTAAATATTAAATCCATAATTTCACTATTGATTTGGAGGCAAATAATCAAGAATATACCAATATCATTCTCGATACTACTAAATCTAATGTATTTATCGAAGATCTTCATAAAGTCACCATTGCTTTGTATGAAGATACCTAGACCCTCCACTTTTATGGAACCAAATACCTCCAAGGAGTTGGGGTATGTTGTATTCTAACTAACCCTCATGGTAATATCAACCCACTGGTTTTCAAGCTAATCTTTGGTGTCACTAATAACATGGAAAAATATGAGATCTAATCTTAGGTATGAAATTGACACTTGACTTAGATATCACATATATACATGCTTTTGGTGACTCCCAACTTATCTATTACTAGGTTAATGATGATTGCCAGTGTAAAATTGAAAATCTTATCACTTACCATGAAATATAAATAACACTTGCTAAATATTTTGCCTCTTTTAGCATTGAGCCAATTTCAAGAGATTAAAAATTCATCATTGATTATCTTGCTTATGTAGAATATTTATTTCATCTTCATCAAGTAATTAATAGTTATAAATTTATTATTCAAATAAAAAAGTCACTATATTTTATCCAACCATAATATTTACTCACCTAACACATTAAGGTTGTCACTATCTGACAAATCCCATTGTACCAAATATCATATAATTTATTGAACATCAAACCTATCCTATAGACATATATTCTATTAAAAAAACTAGAATACATAAGCAAGCCTTTAAATATGTCTTCTAATACAACACCCTTTATTACCATAATGCAAAAGGTACCATTCCCTATTGTGTAATGCAAGAAGAGGTCCCTCATATCCTTAAATAAGCACATGGGGGAATTTGTGGTGGTCACTATAATCGACATGATAAAACTTGCAAATGATTATTTATGGGATACTTTTAGCCTACTTAAAGAAAGGATGCTATTAATTTTTCTAAAACATTTAATCTTTGTCAACTTCATTATGATTTAATCCATTCACCACTAGCTAAGATCCAAAATATGGAGTCTCCTTAGACATTTTCCATATGGGGATTAGATCTCATTAAGAAATTACCTTGGTCATAAGATGGTCATGTTTTTATCATTACTAATTCTGAATATTTACTAAATGGGTAGAATGCATTCCTCTTGTTAATGTCATAAGAACCACTATTTACAAAGTTATCCTTAACCAAATCATGTGTCACTTTGGAGTTCCCCATACTATCTATTTTTATAATGGTGGAAATTTAAAAAATAAGGACATGAGAGAGGTATGTGCTAAATTTAAAATATCCCACAAGATTTCCACACATTACCATACATAATGCTATGGCCAAGATGAGGCCAATAACAAAAAGTTTACTAAAATTCTATAAAAGACCATTAGATAAACCCACACTTATTAACACTTTCACTTAAATCCTATAGTTTGGGCCTATCATACTAGCATACTTACTACCATTAGGGAAACACCATTCTCACTAGTCTATGGTTTTGAATACATCTTACAATTAGAATTTGAACTCCCCTCCTTACATATATCTCTTCATGGTATCATTTCCAATGAATAATTAGGTTAAGCTTAACTTCATGACCTCATTATTATTTATGAACATCATCGAGTTTATCTTTAACATAACCTCCAATATAAAGCTTCCATCACCTAACAAATTAATAAAAAGGCTAAAGTATGTACTTTTAATGTTATTGATTTGGTCCTTAAGATATATTATACCCATGATAAAGAAGTTAAATACACCCAAAAATTGTGGGGCTCTAATTTAGTGAAAGACATTCTTGGTCATAACACCTATTACCTATAAACTAGTGAAGGCCATGTTTTTAAAAACCCACTAATGAAATTTTTTTAAAGTAATACTTTGCTTAAATATTTTACTTTTTATAATTATATCTATCATACTCAAACTTCTTATAGTATTTCTACAAGGATCTCACCCTATGTAATAGTTTATTTTTACATAAACCCTAGTTCCTTCCCTTGGTCCTTTGGTTTTTTTTTCATTAATGTCATTGTAATATCATGGATGGGACCCAATTTTCCTCATGAATTATTTTTTCTTTGATACATTTATTTTTCATATAAATTTTTTATTTTCCAATGATTTTTTTCACTCACTTATGTTTTTACTTTGTGAGTTGTAGTGTAAAACCATGGATAGGACCATACTCTCCTCACAAATACCATGTTTGCTTTTTTACACCCACTTTTATTCATCATTTATGAGTTTCAAATTAAGACCATGGATAAGACTAGGATCTCCTCATAATATCAACATACTATTTATAAACAACTTTAATAAACTAAGAGTTTCTTTTCTATAATGTTAAAAAATGGTTACAAGTTTGTAGTCCCATATTATCATCTTTGTTTTTTGTTCCTTTTATAGATAAAAATTAAGCATAAAACTATGTTATCATGTTTTCATATACTTACATACATTATTATAATAAGGAATCATACTTACCTATCATTTTATCCCTTTTCACATTGTCACATTTATTGTGATTTGAAGTAATTCAAAGTGTTTTATGTTTATTCCCATTGATTTCCTTTCCTTTCATTCCACATTAATTAAAATAAGGTAAAATTCAAGACAACACATTTATTTCACATGAATAAATAAAAATCTTAGACAACATGCTCTCTAAGTTCTCTTTCTTCACCACAAAGTCAAAGGTTTTCAAATGATGGTCATTTTTAGCACTCATGTTTGGTTCTTAAAATCCATATCAAGGATGAATAGAAAAAGACATAAAAAATTAAGACCCAAATCATTTAAAATAAAATGAAAAGATCAAAAGTACAAAAAAAAATCAAAATCATACCAAAATACTTAATTTATAGCACATATCTTATCTCCCATCGAAGCTCAACCTCCATAGTGGGCCTCATGATAGAGCTAAGGTCCATTGGAGTGTGGTAGGCAAGTAAACTGTGATATAAGAATTAAAAATAATCTACAATAATACCTAATTTTTCATGGAAGTACCTAATATTTATAGTAGATTTATGACTCTTTAATGGCTCATGAGGAATGGGGAATGCATTGTGAAAAGGTAGGTCTATTTTACCTTTCATGCATATAGCCTTCATGGGATGATATTCAAACTTAATTTTATGAAATGTGAATTATGTGGTTAGGAAAATTTATCTAGAGTCCTTAATGTCAAAAGTCCTCCTGTTTTACTAAACCTAATTTTAGTGTCTTTACTTTGATAAAGAGTTTCTCTACCTTCTACTTTCCTTCATTTACCCCACCACTCATTTCATTTCCCCCCTTGATAGAAAGCTTTATTCTATATCTATTTCCCCATTTTTATATGCACTCTTCTTCACATATTGAAAAATTATAGCACTACTTTATTTCAATTTTATTTATCCTTATAATAAATTAGTATGCTTGAGTGACTATAGATTATTTATTTAGATCATTACTTTAAATTTCTAGAATTTCCTTCATTTTATTTGAAAATTTTTCAATGTCATATTTTTTTCAAATAACTACATCAATTTATATATTTACGTATTCCTTTTTAAGGAAAATTATGTTTGTTTCTATTTTTTAGTACTTTTTCAATTATTGAGTGAGTTTATATTGTTACTTCTCACTCACTAGTGTTGTTTGACCTTGTTATGTATGTTTTACATTGTTGATTGAGTAGGGATTTTTAATACTCACTCATCAATGTTTTTTTACCATTTTTTCCCATATTTGTTTAATTAAAAATTGTTACTTATTTTAAATTGATGTTAGATTATCATTTTTACTTTTATCCTTAGTATTGACTTGGTTTGTTTACCTTTCTTACATAAGGTATACTTGCTTGAGTTTTTTTGTCATTTAGTTTCCTTGGATTTTGGGTTACCGAATTTACTCTAAATTTTGGCTTGGTCATTTGGTCTTAACTTATCATTTATCACCATAGCTTACCAAATTTCCATGTATGTCTTGCCTACACATTTTATTTAGCTTGGATTTATTTCTAACTAATTCTTTTTCTTTTTCCTAAGTGTGAAAAGAAGAAACTAGTTGAAAAGGGTGTGTAGAAGAATACCTATTGATTGTGCACATGTTGAATCTAGACTTCTTGAGAACTCCTATTTGTCTAGTGAAAAATGACATTCAGTTATAAATCACTACCACAAAATTTATTGGTTAGATAAGTAGTTGGATGGATTGACTAGCATGAGCTAGATCCTCGAAGTGAAAGATTTCTATGAGGCTGTCAATCCACATTATTTAAATACTTAAGTTGATAAATGAAAATTTAAATATATGTATAACATTATTAAAAAAACTAAGACTAAGAATAAAAAATAACAACACATTAATTAATCAAATTAAAATATTTTCTTAGATGGCTAAAATAAAGAAACTAATTTAAACAATGCTAATGTTGAAAATTGGTTACAAAAAAGTTATGGTTTCTAGTTTGGATTGATTCAATAAAGGTCAAAATAATTATTTATTTGGGGTTGGGAAATGGTTGGGATGATGAAGGGAAATATTTTCAAGAAAAAAAGAGGGATAAATGGTCAAAAAGAGGACCAAGAAGGTAAAGGGGAAAATGGTCAAAATGAGGCCAAGAAGGCAAAGGAGTAAAGGGTGTTCAAGAGGGAAAAGAGATATGGGTAAGAGGATGAAATTAGAAGAGGTTAAGGAAGGAAGGAAGTGAAATAAGAAGACCAAAGGGAAAGGAATAAATAAATTAAGATAGCTAAACAAAAATATTACCTCAATGCTTGAAGATTTTTATTGATGAAGATTGGCTTGTTGAAGATCCTTGATGATTTTGATAGAGTTTCATTGATTCATACTCTTTTCCTCAAAGATGTGTATTAGTTAAAAAATGATAAAATCCTTCAAAAATATATAAAAATATGTTAATAATAAAATACTAACTACCCACTTAATCTTAGGTGAAGGAGAGGGGGTATTTATAGCATTTTTTGTGAAGAATCATGCCAAAAGAGGAATAGTATAAGTATGAAAACATTTTCCTTGTGGTGAATTAATGAGTCAAAGATAAGGTTCGTGGGGATTACCATTTAGGTTGGTGAGTCTCCTACCTTTCACATGAATCCAATTTTGAATGGAAATCTTGTAAATGGATTTAAATGAGACCAAAGACTTTTCACCACCCATGCTTATCTTCATTTAAGCACATAAAGAGATGGCACACAAAATGTGGCACCATTTTCCATGTGGTGAATGAATTATTAAGAAATGATGTTGGTGGGGATTCCCATTTGGGTTGGTGAGTCTCCCATTTAGGTAAAAAAGTCAAAATGGGCTCCCTTTATCTTTTCTAAAGCACTAAAGAGGTGGGTATCCAAATTTTAAGGCTAATTTCATGTGTGAAGGCAAAATACATGTTGAATAATGGCCCGTTAAGGGGAAATTCACCATATTTCAAGGGGGGTCCCTTATGATATTTAAATGAGTTTATTAAACACCTTGAGAAAGGGTCCCAAGTGGGGCATGATGTCATACATCAAGCCACCTAACTTATAAGCCATGTTAGTTGCCATTTCATATTCCATGTCACTTACCATGTCACTTTCCATGTCATCATGAATAGTGATAGTGGGTCTGATAGTGAATAGTACATCTAAATAGTAATTATGAGTAGTATTATATGAATAGAATAATAGTGATTTGGTTAGGTTAATAGGGTTTGGTTAAGGATTAAGAAGGTTTAGGGGGTCTTTAGGGGGTCTTGAGGCATTTAGTCATTGAAAACTATAAGTGTGTAGTTTTTTAGTGTCTACATTTTGCCCTTTTTTGTTATGCGGCTTTGAATTAACAAGCTAAAAAAAATGACTCACTTGGTTGAAGGTCAAGGTTCCTAGAGTATGGTAAGAGGTGTTCCCCCTTAAACCAAGAGTCAATGAAGAAGAGCCAAATTGGGCACAGGTTTGATAAGTACTTGGTGGGGAGGCATTAGGTGGTGCCACAAGGTAGCTAGGCATGTGAAATACTAATGGGTGTATAAAATGTGACTAAGTGTGATAGTAAATATTATACAAAGACTAAAGTTTCTAATTTTGGTAACAATAAGGTTGGGTCTTAGGATAAACAATAAGGTAACTAGTCCCTAATGTTGGTCATAGTTGATCAAGTTAGTCTTATCAAAGCTCCTAGATAGGGTCATTATTGTTCACAGTATTTAAGGTAGGAAGTGTTCTCAAAAAATAACACAAATGGTCTAGTTTTGTATGAGGTGGTGCAAATTCAAATTTTCATCATGGAAAAATTGGTTTTTATGATCAAAAGGACCAAGGCAAGGTCATCATAAACTATGTAATATGTTGGGTTGAAAGGGGCCAACATTGAGGTGGGCATAGGTAAGTGGGTTGGTTAGTTAGAATGGGGTGGTTGAGTAGACTCCATATGCCCTAGGCAAGTGGATGTTACCTACATAGTTCCATAGACATAATGTCCAAAATAACTTCAAGCCTAATGTAGTTCTTTTTAGGTAAGAAGTGTTGGTTAACTTCATTTCCCTAATTTGATATCATGTAGTTAGGTGTAGTTGAAGGACATTGGAGAAAGGGATGCATGAAGGGGTAGAAAAATGGCTATCAAATAGTGTTCTAGTTAGTTGGGTAGAAATGTTGGATGAAAATACCTAGGATGTAATGAGATGATTACTTTAAATATGTAAAAGGAATCTACAGCCATGGATAAATAGGTTCAAGTGTGAAATTTTTACCACTATTTGTTAGAAAAGAAAAGGGAGAAATATACTCTACTAGGATTTAAAAAATCTATCACTACTCAAATTGACACAATAACCTAATGGGTTCTTTCATCACCATCCAAATAAGATGACTTTATGCACATTTTACAACAATGTCAATAATAGGTTATGGAAGGGTATTATTCAATGATTCAAGGAATCAAAGTAGAAGAGTGGGTAAATGAAAAGTGGCAAAGATTTGAACCCTTGACCTTTTAGTTAGTGGGGGCCAAAAACAAGTAACCATTGAGTTTTGAGGGAATTCAGAGAAAGAATCTGAGGAGTTTTAGAATATGGAGTAAGGAAAATAATATTATTATTATTAATTAAATGAGGGAGAAATATTAAAATAAATGGTATAAATGGAAAACTAAGAGGGAAAATAGAAGAAGAATGTATGAAGATAGACAATTTGGGGAGTTAAAAAGGAAGGTGTGACAAAGAGGTCCAAAGAGAAAATAGTGTGATGGAAGTGGAAAATTCTAAATAGCTTATTGGGTGGACTATGATAAAAGATCAAGGTGATTATGGTGCATAAGAGGATGTAGGCCAGGTAAGGAGAGTCAATGGAAATCATGGGTTGGGAGGTAGGTCACATGAGAGGGTATGGCTGGCATCCACATGTGGGTACCCTAAATTATCTATTGGTTTTAGTTTAGATTCTAACATCTCTAAAGGTTAGGGTAAAAGGGGTTTGAAATAGGTAAGACTAGAGGGGGTGGGCAAGGAATGTTCATCTCAATGGCTTAGCAGGGCTCAGGCTTGATCATTGGTTGTATGAGCATATAAGCTTGGAAAATTATGTTATAGAGCCATAGGATTAATATATATATATATATATATATATATATATATATATATATATATCATATTAAACCAAATTCAAATGGAAGACCTTTGAGGTCATAGCATGCTAGACATTATGATCATATAAGATAAAAATGGGTAGAGGGTTAAAAAAGGGGAAAAGGTGATAGGTAGGGTGAAGGGAGTAGCTAAAGAGGAATAAAAAAATATCCATGCTCAACATGCAAATACATTAAAAAAAATAAAGGGATGCACTTGAAGTAACAGACCTAACCAAATTTTGTGTATGAAATCAAGGGCATGGAAGACATAAGGAAGTAGTAAAAGTGGTACAATAGGTAACCACACTCTGAAGAGTTAGAGGTTGAATGGGAGAAAATAAGTGAGATCCAACAAGGGATGAGGTGAAGGTAGACTAGAAGAGGGATGAAGAGATATGTAGAGAAAATAATGAGGTCATAGATAAAGATGAATGTGGAGAAGGATGGAAGTAGATAAAGATGGACATATAAGAAGAGGGGAAAAAAAGGAAGGTCAGGAAGAACAAGGAATGTCATCAAGGGTGATGAAAAAAATTGAATGAAATTGAGAAAAGAGAAGAAAAATAATAGGGAGGGTGAGGGGTGCACTAAAGAATTATATATTAGAGAATTGAAAATGATGGGGAGAGAAGTGTAACAATCATGAAGGGTAAGGGGAGGATGGGAAATATGAGAGGCCATAAAGGGTTTTAAAATAATTTTAAAAATATACCAAGGAGAAAATAATTTGGTGATGAAAATGAAAAATAAGGCAATAAATGGAAGAAAGGAAATAGAAGGAAAAAAGAGTGAAATGAAGATAGAAAAATGATGATAGGAGAGTGAAGAAGCAAGTGGTATCTTGACCAAGTAAGCATAGATGATGATAGGTAACTAAGTAAAGAATATGGTGGTTTCAAGGATGATAACATGATGGAAAATGGGAAAGGGGTTAAGAAAAACAAGGGGAAGTGAAGGATGGGTGAATAAGAAGCTAAAGAGATAAGGTATGCATCCATCATCTTGTTAGAAGAGGTTGACAAGCTGAAAATGGGTGAGGTGGTGAAGAAATAGGGGAACATAATGAAAGGGCTTGAGATGAAAATAAAGGATGGAGATCAAGGATGATAAGAAGAAAAAGGAAGAATTGAAGTAGGTACACAAAGCACAGATACTCACACAGATGCAAAAGACAAGTGAGTACCAATATGGAAAGAGGATAAGGGGAATATAAAAGGTAAAAGGCAAGAACTAAGAAGAAGAAAAGAGGCAATCATGGAAGGCTTCTCAAAGGATAAATACATAGGTATAAACTAGTTGTGGAGGAAAAAAAGAAGATAAAAAGGATGGAAAAAAATAAAACAAGAATAATGGAAAATGGGCATGGTGGGAAAAGTGGTGAAATGGTAGAGAGTGGTGGTACATGTAAATAAAAAGCTCAGCAATAAAAGAAATAGAAATCTTTCAAGATGCATAGTATGATGTGGAATTGGTGAGGAAAAGAGAGTGATAAGGAGAGTATGAAAAATAGCAAAAGACAAGGGGAGATAATGAGGATGTTAAAATAAGTTAAAGGGGATAAAGGATAAGGTTGGTAATAAGTGGAGAGAGGGACCAAAAACATGAAAAGTGGGTGAGGGAGTGAACTACAAAGTATGTGTAAGGAAAGGTGATGGGGAGGCTAGCAAGGTTGAGTAGGTGGTGGCTTTGTGGGAGATAAGAGGGGCCAATGAGGAAGGTTGTCAACCCTTGTGTTAAAAGAGATTGACAAGTTGGAAAAGTGGTTAAAAGAGATTGACAAGCTGAAGGGAGGGAGGTAGTGAGGGAATAGGTAGAGAAGTGGAGGAGGATATTTTAAGAGGGAAAAAAAAATAAAGGATATGGCTGAGATGACCTCAATAATTAAGTGTTGCCTATATAATTCAAAAATACCTTAGGCCAATATAGTTCTCCTAGAAATTGGTGAAAAACTAAGAGGAAACATGAGATGGTGTTAAAACGTAAGGATGCTTAAGAAATAATTTAAAGATTAATTGATATAAGATTCCCTAATCAAGAGGGTGTTTTTAGCAATGGAAATGAGTGAGAAGAAAAAGGGATGAGAATTAGTGGTTAGGGCTGAGCTACCCTTAGAAGTGAAGTAGTGCCTACATAGTCTATGGATATTAGGCCAATGTAGATTAACAAGGGTTGGGTGAGTGGTATTAAAATTGGCTACCCAAATTTGATGGACCACATGGGTTAGTTTGGGTGGATGGAGAAGGTGTTGTAAAATAGCATTTTTGGGTTTGGGTGAAGGTGATGGTGAAAGTTCATGGTGTAGATTGGTGAATAGTTACTATAATGATCCCACATTTAGTAGGATGAGAGACACAAATGGGTAAGGTATAATAAATAAGAAGGGAACACAATGATAAAAATCACAAATGACCTTCAATGGAGCTAATCCATAGAAGAGGTGTCTGTATGTGGAGGTTGTTCATTCTAAAATTATGTGAGGGTAAAAGCTTGGAGATAGAATCTACCACTACAAGCTATGTTTTAGGAGGTGGGCTTATACCCTGCATAGTTAGTTTGGCCAAGGTTCATCAACATTATGAGCTAGGTTTTAAGTGTAGTAATGAAGTGATGACTTGAAAATAATTTCTTTGATGGTTAAGTAGATTATACAAGTATGGAAGTTAGCAGTGTGGTGAGTGATAGAGGATGGACCTTGCCTAACCCAAGAGTTTCATGAGTAGGCTAGACAAATGATAGCCATGTTTGCATCCTCTATCCTAGTTCCTTGGAACCATTGACTTGGGGCTATACTTAGAAGAGGTCTTGGTATCAAGGGATACATGGTCCAAGATATTTGTTATATAGTTGGAGAAGGAAATCATTCCCCTACCATAGATAAACTCTCAACTGATACAAAAGAAAAGACTATCATGTTCGAACAGGCACTACCAATGGTTGGGGTCTAATATTTAGAGCCTATGATAATGGGTTGGTAGTAATAGGAGGGTAGAGGGGATAGGATGGTGAATGTCTTGTAATTAATTCATGGTAACCTACCTCTGATGGAAGAGTTTCTATAATGAGAAGCATTTGGGAGTTACCACCACCAACAATAGTGGTAATTATGAAGGTGTGATCATTATAGTGGTCTATGATTAGAATCCAATTTATGTCAACCAAGATAAAGGTGACAATGATGTAAATGACCACTAAGCATATAATAATTTCAAGATGATAAAGAAAGGAAATACTTTGGATGTGGATCAGATTATAAGGGGAAAATAAGATATCATGATGGTGTATGATAGTTTTATCGAGATGACCAATCAAACTAAGGGTGACGTGTCCATACAAAAAGGTAAGTATCCATGACCATTTTTGTAGACACCTAAATTTGGCCACTGATAACTCCACACTAGGATTTTGATTAGTTTCCACCCAAAATGTACAATTTGGCCTAAAAACACTAAAACATGCTAAATGATGTGAAATTGAAATATTCAAGTTTTGATTTTAGCTAGAGTATCATTAAATGGGGCAATGTAATTTATGGGCTAGTTAACTTTGATCAGATAATTTTGAGTCAAAATGCCAATTTTGTACCTAGGTGCTCTGGATTGATCTTTATTATCAAATATTGTACACAAGACACGTGCCTTTGTCATTTGTTTTTGGTAAAATACTAAATGGGATAATGGATCTAACACATCTGACATCACCTTCTAATTTCAATCTCATCAAATTTTGGACCAATAATAAGGTATTTTGATCAATTTAAGTAATTTATGCATAAAGTGATTAATCATACTTTAGAGATAATTAACCCAAATCAAGACGTAATTAATAAATCCATGTAAACTTGTTGAATACTTATTTTTAGAAATGAACATTGAATATTTACATTATTAGGTGACATCATTTATTGGGAAGACATCTCGAGGCCATAAATGCCATAAATATTAGGATTCATGCCCTCCATACCTCATCAATCCCTTCCATGATTCCATCCATGCCTTTTAATTTCCCTTTATTCCAATGTCATGATGAGGATAATTATAAACTTAATTCCAAAAATTGTATTAATCCTTAGCCACACATCTCAATCCTAAGATGGGTGATTCAGGTTGATTCTAGACATTCTCAAAAAATTATAAATAGAGAGGCCATGAACATCATTTATAAGATATTTTTGTCAAAATTTATAATGCACAAATATCTTCAATAATCCATTTAAATTATTGTTACCATGCCAAAAAGTTTCCATGTCAGTCCAAGCCACAAGCCAAAGGTGCCAAGGAGAGATGGAGATAGCCAAGCTTCTATTGATGAGGACTTCATGAGCACAAACTGAGTAAGCCACTAAACAAATAATTTTGAAGCATCCAAGGAAGGTAAAAGAAGGTTTCTTTTAAATTTTAGTTGTGTTTTTTATTCATGTTTGTTAACTAAGCTATCCCTAGTGTTTAGGCCTAGAGATGTTATGCTAGTTAGTGTGTTTCTTTCATTTTGTTTTCATTTTGGAACTAACACCATACTAACCATCCTCTCTCGAGTCAAATTCCTAGATCACAATTTCAAGTGGGAAGATTATTCAAGGGAATCAATGACATCATATGACCTTCCTAGTTAGTGGAATGGAGAATCATATCGATGAAGAAGAATGGTTAGGTATTCTCTTTAAATTGTGATAAGGATGAATGTCTATCATTGAGTTATTTGGTTTTATAGGTCATAGAGAGTGAAAATAACTACACAAGTTTGAGTATGTAGAATAATGGGAATAATGGTTGAGATAATCAATAACCCCCATAACCTAAAATAATCAATATGGTGAGTGTGCAGATCTATCATATACTATAACATGTAATGGTGATAATAAAAGTATTGTTAGATTAATAAGGGAAAAGGCACCCATGGCCTGATATTGAGCTTAAAATATTACCTCTATTGTAGTGAATAAGGAAAACTTTTCACTATGTAAGATACATGGCTAGAGAACATGAATGTCAAATTTTTTATGGAGGGAACCCTCACTTTCCAAGGGGATGTGCACTGAGGCACCAATCGGTGTTACCTATGCAAGAAAAAAAACTAGAGTAGAGGGATGAAATGGTTGAAATAGGTATTAGGGTGAAATACCTAGAGCATAATATGTTTCTCATCCTATGGTGATGAATTTGGGAGAGGAAAATAGAGTATACCCTTTAGCAGTTATTGTCATAGGAAATGTTATGGATTTTAGTTCAGGGAGTAATCAATTAGAAGGTGGCTAAACACAAATCCATAGTCACCAGATAATTGATCTAATGCTTAGGTAGGAAAATAATGTATGCATTTGATTTAGGAAATGTGTGTGTAATATGATGACTATGTATGTGTTGTGTGACTCCTCGCATCCTAAATAAACATGTACAAAATGCATTGGATGTCACAGATTGAATGTTATCATAGTTAAGGTTGTGTATATACTTATGAATTTTATGTTTATGGTTATGAGTGATATGTTTATGGTTGTTATATTCTCACTTAATATAAAAAGAATGATTATTGTTGTTGCAACACTGGATGGTAACAGTCATGATGAAAACATCAACCAAGCATAATAAGATAAGAATAGGGCATGATGTTTTATTTTTAACATGGACCAAAAATTCACCTAAATTGGGATTTGATTAATGAATATAATCCCTTCAAACACTATGCATGAATGGTCGTTAGTTGATTAAAAAAAATTCTTGATCATAGGGTGTCAAGTAAGCTCTAAATCCCTTGATTTACATATAGTCTAAAGGGAATATGGGTGATAAGTGGTGTGAATGGTAATTGGTGATATGTATGATAACCTCATGTGAATTACTTTGTCCCTTATATAGGTGACCTAAGAATGGTAAAATAAAAGTCCATGTTGTATGATATATGTAGACCGATCAATGTGGGAAGTTTATATGTGAAAACCAATTGTGGATGCTAACATATTATGATACTTGAGAGCCAATTGTAGATTTAGAATTTATTTTGATAGTGAATATTTTCCCTTATTATTGTATATGGGAAGCTGATCGATGTTGGAAGATTCTAATAAATTTCTCTACTTTTGACAAATTTAACTTAGCCATCCTTCAAGGGAGTGGTCTAAGCTTATTGACTTTATTTAATGTTCTTGATAGTTGTCCTTCATGGGAGTAGTTTACCTTACATTTGGAAATTTTTATTTTGTTTTTGGGTTGTTGTCCTTTGAGAGAATAGTATGCTATTCGTAAGATATTGACCCAAGTAGTATTTTGGTATATAAATTATGTTTGGATGCAATGTGTTTAGACTTGGAAAAGTCTAATTAGGTTCAAATTTTTACCTTTATAAGGGAAAAAATTTAACATAGGAAGGTCAATTATATGTGAAAGGGTGTGGTTTTGAGAGGCAATGACCATGAGATTCCATCTTATTAGAAATGAAAAGTATCCATGAGAACCATGCTATGGGTAGAGCCATGGTACCCACATTTAGGATTAGGCTATGACTATGATAGTTAATCCCATGGTTTTATATTGTAATCAATTCTCCTCAAATGATGGGTGAAAGTTAAAATCTCATAATCAAGGGATGAGATTAAGTTAGATAAAAGGAGTGAGCTTGATCCTTCTTTAACATAAAAATAGATGCAAATACAAAACATTGAGGGGCTTAGGTTCTAGTTTGCCTTCTAGAGAGGACAAATGATAAGCTCTTGATCTATACTTATCGGTAATGATGTAAGGTTTAAGCCAATTTAGAAGCAAACTTACCTCATTTGCTATTTTCCATGTTAGTCATGTGTTAGTTTTATTTTAGGATGAGGTCATCATTATTGAATTCCTATTATTTGAGGTGATTTTTATAAGCACTTTTGATATGCTCTTGATAGATATAGAGGTTAGTGAGGGCTAATAAATGATGCTCTTCAAGTAGTTCAAGTTGAGCTAAATGGTGCTAACAAAAATCTTCCTTAGAAATAAGCTCTTACAAAGATATGCAAAGAGAGGGGATTTCGACTCAAGAGGCAAGACTACCTCTATTACAAAGAATAAAGAGAAATTGGTAGCACCCATAGAGGTTTAAATGCTAGTATCATAGGCCCATAAAGTGAATGGGATTTGCAAGTGCCAATCTTGACCTGAAGCACTAATGGCTTTGGTGAGCATTTTGTTAAGGTTTTTGTTAGAGGCTTCCACTTGTCCATTTTATTATGGATGGTAAAGTGAGGAAAAGATTAACTTGATGTCAAATGTGTCATATATCCCTTAGACTTTCTTATTATTAAATATTTACCATTATTAGTGATGATCTTATGAGGAATACCAAAGCAGTAGATCGTATGATGGTTGATAAATTTGATAATCTTCTCTACTTTGGTTGAGATAAGAGGGATAGATTCCACCCACTTGGTGAAATATTTAGTGGTTGTGATGATGGATCTATGTCATTTTGAAGAATGGGGGTTAATTTTCCTAATGAGATCAAGGCTCCATTGAGAGAAAGGCCAGAAGTCCTTAGATACCTAGAGGCTATTGGCAGGTGCATGATGTACACTAGCATGTTATTGAAATTTTACACATTTTTTTTACATAATCACAATAGTCTTGGTTGAGGGTGGGCCAATATTATCCAAGGAAAAGGATACATTTAGTGACCGCTAGGATGATAAAGTGTCCCCCATAAATCCCATCATGTATTTCATTGATGGCATGGGAAGCTTCATGGTTATGTACACAATAAAGAAGGAGAACATCAAAACCATGTTTTTAAAGTATTACCCCTATGATGTTGTAATGAGAGGTACTCTAAATAGAATATCTTCAAGTGTTCCTTGAGAGGTTGGGAGAAATGATGCCTAGGTTAGGTAGTTAAGAGTTTGGTCATACCAAATGTCAAGTGAAGATTCCTCTATACTATAAATGGCAAAGAGATAAAATTGGTTATAAGAGGGAGTGGTAAAATGATGAATGGTGATAAGGATTTTTGAATAGGAATGCTAAGAAGAGATTTGAGAAGTAAGGCAAGCCATCATATCTATGAATTTGTTGGTAGATCAAGGAATAGATTAGACTAGGTAATGTTTGAATGATGTTAAGAGTTTTTCAACTAAAATTTTATATTTTTTTAAGACATAATTCTTACATTGATAAGATCCATTTAACTAGTTGACCATGATCTAAGAATCACCAAATACATGAATTATCTTAATTCCCAAGGCTAGAGCAGTTTGGAAACCTATCACTAGGGCTTCATACTTAGCCATTTTATTGGTACATTCAAAGTCAAGTTTGAAGGAGAGAGGAAGGGGTTCACCATTGAGAGGAATGAGAATAACTCCAGCACCCCTCCTTGTTGGCACTTTGGTCCATTGAATAATATGGTCATTTAGTAGGTTATGCCATCCTCTTAAAAAAGAGTCATGATGGCTTCGTCTGAAAAGGAAAGAGGAGGTGGTTGGTTGTTTGGTAAAGGATCTTTGACCAATTTTTCAGCAATGACCTACCCTTTAATTGACTTCTATTGGAGAAATTCAAGGTTGAATTTAGCTAGGAACACGATTCACTTAGCCATATGATAATTTTGGTATGGTTTAAAGTGTATGTACTTGAGTAGGTCAATATTAGTGATGACATAGGTTTTATGGTTAAGAAGGGAGTGGAAGAATTTGGTGGCCAAAAAGGTCAATGCTAGGTAGAGCTTTTCTATATGTGTATATATATTCTTATATTCTACAAGCATGTTGATAATGTAGTATACTACTTGATATTTTTGTTGTTTATCTTAGTGGGACAACATTTCTCCTAGGGAATGGTTAGTGGTATAAATATATAGGTAAAAGGGGTGGTCATCCTTAGGAGGGGTGAGAACATATGGTGACAAAAGGTACTATTCGAGAGAATCAAAGGCCTTTTATCAATCACCATTCCATTTGAAAGAGACATCCTTATTTAGAAGGTGATGGAAAGGTTGGCACCGATCTAAAAGTTGGGAAATGAAACAAAGAATGGATTGAAGTTTTCCTTGTAGGCTATGGAGTTTCTTAAGGTTGGTTGGAGGAGGCATGTCCAAAATTGCTCTGACTTTAGTAGGGTCTACTTCGATTCCATAAAGAGAGATGATAAAGCTAAGAATATTTCTTTAAAGGATCCCAAAAATGCATTTATTAGGATTGAGGTGAACATGATAATGGATGAGGCATTCAAATATGATTGTAAAAATAATCAAGTGATCTATTCAGAGTTTGGATTTCCTGAGAAGGTCATCCACATAGTCTTCTACAATCTAATGGATGATATCATGGAAGATATAATTCGTGGAATGTTGGTAGGTTGCACCAATGTTATTTAACCCTAAAGGTATCACTCTAAAAAAAGGTCCCCCAAGGGGTGGTAAAGGTAGTTTTATGCTAATCTTTAGGAGCAATCAAGAAAAACCCATCCATGAGAGTTAACATCTCATAGTTGGTCATGAGATCAACAAGCTATTCAATGCTAGGTAGAGGAAATTTATCCTTGGGGTAGGTGAGGTTAAGGTCATGAAAGTCCAAAAAAATATAAAGACCCCTAGTAACTTTGGTGATAGGTACAATATTTGAGACCTATTAGGGGTAGTCAATGGGTTGAATGAATTTTACAAAGAGGAGATGTTGAAGCTCTTCTTTGATAATAAGGGCTATGTGAGGATGCATGTGTTGAAGTTTGTGTTTAATAGGCTTGGAATTATGATGAGTGACTATGTTATGCATAGCAATGGTGGGGTCAATCTTAGGCATATCACTGTAAGACCAAGGAAATGTTATGTTGTAGTCTTGGAGAAAAGATGAGAAGTCTAAAAGTTCCTTAGCATTTAGTGATAGGCCCAATTTGATAATGTAAGGGTTGTCCAAGGTGCCCAAGTTGATATATATGGTGGATGTATTTAACATGGTTGAGGCTTCGGGAGGAAGGGATTTGTGGATAGAATAATCCCCCATATCAAGGTAGGTAAGAATGGAATCATCATCTTGATGTTGGATGGTGTTGATGGCGGGAGAATCATTTTATACCATCTTAGGGTACATGAGTGGAAGGAATTTGTTTTAGCTAGCCTTTTAGTAGATGAGAGGGCCCAAACTAATGGTATTGACTAGAAAAAAAAGTTAGGGGGGATGATGTTATGATCTTTAGGTGGGGAAAGTGGTTGGGTTGGTGAGGATGGGATATTTTCCTCTATGGTGGAAATGGGTTTGGGTTAATTGGTGGGTTTTTTTAGGTGGTTCATACCCAAGGCTAAATGACTCATGATATTGTAAAGTTTTAATATGGGGTAACTCATGAGGCCCTTATTCATAATGACTATGGTCAAATCCTTTCCAAGGATATCCATGAAGATGCAACTTAGAAAACTCTAGTTTTCTAAGATAGGAATAGTTAGAGGTAAATGGTTGGATGGATGAAGGGGTGGTAAGGACTAGAAGTGGCCAATCAAGTCCTCCATAAATGAAATTTATTTGATGGTTAGGGAGCCTGAAGGGGATGGTGGTTCTAATGTTAGGGTCATGATTGAGATTTCCATATTCTTGGGGAGTAGAGAATGCATCCAAGGCTAAGAGACTATATTCCATAAGGGAAAGATGTTAAAATCTAGTTGTCATGGGGTTCTCTATAGGAATTTAGGAAGAAGAGATATATGATCTAGTAGAAGTTTCATCAACATTTAGTGTGGAAGTGTCATAGGTTTTGGTTTGTGGAGTTGTGTCAGTAACAAATGGTATTGAGGTGGATGAAGGAGGAAAGAGGATGTCATTAGGCCTATATGTCATATTGGAATATGTGAAAGGACTAGGATCATCCTGAATAGTCACAACTTTCCCTTCATGCTCAAATTTGACACATCGATGTAAGGTGGAAGGGACACAACTCATGGCATGAATCCAAGGGTGCCCAAGTAAAAAATTTTAATGGAATTTTCCTTCCACAACATAAAAGATTTCAAGAATGGTATGGGGTCCTACACATATATGGAAGACAACTATGCCCCAGTAGTAGTCATGGTATCATTAAAAGAATGAAGGACTAATGTGCTTTTAGACATGATGTTCATGGGTAAGTGCAGTTGGCCATAAGTGTGGGAGGGGATAATATTGATGCTTTCTCCTTCATCAATCATCACCCTTTTGATGTGGGTTTGATTAATGCACCTAATAATGAAGAGGGGAGGATTGAGATCCTTTATGTGAATATAAGGTATTTATAAATATTTGAAGGTGACAAGGTTGGAACTTCAATGGGCCATAATAAAGGTGGTGAGAGGTTGAGGTTCATTGGTTTGGACCTCAATATATTGAAAGTCTTCTATGAGTGATTGGTAGTGATGGGGAGAGGTAGATACTATCTCATATAAGATCATTTTTGTTAGAGTTTGGTGAATCTATTTAAGATAGCTTTCAAATCAGATAGTGCATATGGCTTAGGGTATGTAGGGTTAGATGGGGAAGCACCTAAGATAGACACCTTGGTTTTTTTCAAAGATAGATATGGTTGGGTATTGTTTGATTGGGAGTTTAGGGAGGGGTAAGTCTAAATAATGGATGCGTGAGCCTTGTTTTTATCTTTCTATTGGGCCTAAGATTGGGTAACCATGTGAATAGTGTGGATAAGGGGTTTTTTAGATTGGGTGGTTGATTTGGTTCCTCCTCTTTACTATTGGGTGAGACTAAAGATTTGATGGGTTGAGCTGGTGGTTGGATTGGACATAGGGATGAAGGAGGTTTGTCTAATAATAGATCATCATCTTCATACAGGCTTTAAACAAGTGTTTAGATAGATTTATAGTTTTTTATGTCATGTACTAATGCCTTATGGTATGCACATATCAAGTTATTATTGGAAAAAGAGGGTTTGGTACATTAAGGGTGAAAGGGTTTGATGGGTGGAAATCTTAAGGAAGAAGTTTCTAATAACTATTGGATAATGGTTAAGTAAGATTTAGGTAAAGGTGGTAAATGTTTAGTGGTTTTTGTTCTAGGTGTTGAAGTAGAAGGTTGTGTGGATGTATGTTTAGTGGTAGATTTATTGGGTAAAGTGGTATGATTGGTTGATGGTTTTATTTTAGGCAAGATGATTGATGAGATGGAGGCAGAGGAGGGCAAGGTAGGTAACTTAGGAATTATTGGTGTAGTGAGGAAAGGTGTCTTAGAAATCAAGTATGAAGGTGTGACCAATGAAGGTGGTGGGGTTTTGGTAAAAATAATGGAATTCATGTTCAAGTTAGAGGGACGAGGACCCAAAATGGAGGGAAAGGTTGAGGGAGGTAGGATTTAAGGTTTTGGGCCTTTTGATGGTTTTACTTCTTTGGTTGTTTTAGTTGTTGGTTTTGGAGGGGATTTGGTCAGTTTAGTTATCTTTTTGGGTTTATATTTTTGAGGTTCAATTAATTTGGAATAGATTTTTGTTGGTTTGGTATAGATTTTATTTGGTTTAGAAGGGCTAGGCCATTATACCAAATAAGGGGTTAGAAGTTCTAGTTTGGTTCCCTTACCTTTGTCTTGAAATTTGATAGAAGGTTCTAAAATTAGAGGTTTGATGGATGGAGTTATCTTCTCTTATTAGATAGCTTCCAAAGAGGGAGTGAATGTTTTTATAATAGGGGAGGTAGGTGTGGTATCCTCTAATGGAGGTGTGGGTATGGTGGCTTCCTTTGTTTGGGTGTCCAAAGGAATAAAAGGTAGTTCCTTCCCTTCCATTATGGGGATGGGGAAAGAGGCGATTAAGGTAATTTTTTCTTCAATAATGGGTTTGTCTATAACCACATTAATATTATGTGCCTTTTGAGATGGTTCTATTTTATTTTCATGGTAAGGAGTAGAAGGAACATGATTAAGAAAAGGCTTGTAGTATATGTCAAGGTCCTATTTTGATGGTGCATTAGGATTTCCCAATGTAAGCTCCCCCTTGTCAATGAGGGATTAGAAAAGGTTTTTGAAGGTGTTTCACCTATTGATTTCATGTTCTATGACTCGGTTAAAGGTGGAATGGTCATTCTCATTATACCAACCTAGTATGGGGTGAGAAGCATCAAAATGTTGGGGTGGTTTGATTTGTGGAAGTTGGATGATATTAGCTTTTAGTAACTTTTCCAAAATAGAAGGATAGAGATCCCTAATTGGAGTCAATTTCTTATGATTATTTTAGTTTTTGTTCCTTTGGTTTTGGTTTGAATAACTAGAGGAGTCAAAGGTTTGGTTCCTTGGTTTGTATTATTTGGTAGATGGCAGTAGTGTGGCTTTGAGGATAATGGCATTCGTGGTTTCTTTGTTTTTAGTGTTGGGATTGGTTTGGTTGTTTAGTTTGTAATAAAATGTATCATTAGGTTTGTAAGTTAGGTTCTTACTTTTGAACTTTAACCTTCTCTCATCAATGGATCTATTTTCTAGTTTGTGATCCATGGTAAAAGCTTCATCAAAGGTCTAAAAGCCTTGGACACACAATGTGGATGAAATATGTTTTTCACATGCCTGAGAGATTATCTCTATAAGTTTAAGTTGAGGAAATGAAAAGAAAAGTTGGTTGATTAGGCTCCTCTAATGAGCCATAAAATCAAAAATATATTCATCTTCAAATTTCTAAATGGAGTAGAGGTTGGTAATAGAAACTTTCATGGATGTGTTGATCTAAAAGTGATCCAAGAAGTTTTGGGCTAATTGGGTGAAAGAGAGGATGGAATGTTTGGGTATGACACTATACAAATCCAATGCTAGTCTAGATAATGACATATGAAAGGTATGGAGGAGAAGAGTGTCATCATGGATAATAAAATAACATGAATGCCTAAATGTTCTTAAATTTTGTTGAGGGTCTTCCTTACTATTAAACTTGGTACATTTTGGAAGCTCCCATTAGACTGGGTAAGGTCTGATGGGGACTAAAGGGTGAATATGCTCATTCAAAATTTGATCATAAGATAGGAGATTATGGGATCCATAGATGGATGACTCAAGGTTGGTCATCTTATCCATGACTAACTTCATAAAATCTTCTTGAGGTTGTTGGGATGTGTAGTTATATGGTATGTTTTTTTGAGGTTGGGTAATGTGTGAATAACTAGTAGATAGTTGAGATGACTCCACATATTGGTATGTGGTCCTTAAAGGTTGGGTGGAAGCTATATATATTTCTATGTGGATGTTAATGGTTGGGTAGAGGTGGATGGTTGGGTAGAGAGAATTTGCCCTTGTGGGTTATGGAGATAACTAAAGTTCACTTGTTGGGTATGAGTGGTAGTTGGGTTAGTGGCCAATGGAATAGTGGTGACTCTTATGCTAATCAATGGTAACATGGAGGGTATTGATACCACAAGGCTTGGAATCAAAGTATTGTTTGATGTATTAGAAGTAACTAGGGTAATATGGGTGGTGCTAGAGGTAGGCACTCCTATTATGAGGGAATGATTAGTAAGAAGCACAAGGGTAGTGGTACTTTGGGTTGGTGGGTTAGTTTCAAGAGAGTTTTTGATCAATGATAATGTTTCAGCACCTATAAGCTGAGTAGTTCCCATGGTAGTGGAGGTATTCCCTATGAGATGGAGAGGAATTCCATAAGGTGGATCCACAAGTGGGGTTGAAATTGGGATTTGGTAAGATAGGGTTCTTAGGTAGTGTTGTAAGGTTGCATGGCTATTGTTTAGGAAAGTGGTAAAATACACATCTCCTAGGACTAATTGAGTAGGATTTCCTAGAGAGTAAGGGGAGTTTATGGGTTCAAAAGTGTGTTCCATGGATGAAGAGGTGGCAATTGGTGATGGATGATTTTGTGGTGGGTTTTGTTCCTTGAGGTCCTTTTGTTGTTGGTGAGTGAAAACCATATGAGAAGGTAAGAAAAGCATGATACATTCTCACACCTCAAACAAAGAGAAATAAAAAAAGATTGAAGGAAACCAAGGCATTAACTAAGAGTGCATTAAATCATAAAATTCTTTTTGATCTCTCTTTTGGCTTATGCCTTATAAAAGTGTGAAGAAGAAATTGGATTGAACAGGTCCTAAACAAGGTAATCTATGTTTGGTTTTGGTTTTATGTTTAGGATCTCAAGAAAAAGTTTTTATTAGATTAATTACATGGATTGGTGCTTAGGGATTGCTCCCCTCACTTCATGATCTTGTAGCTAGTATAGGTGCTTAGCCAATATATACTGATTACCAGAGTTTATAATCAACCAGAGTGCTGAGTTGGTTATCCCTTTGGCTATTAAATCGAAGTATGATAATTAGGAAAGGGTAAGGTGATTTTATGGGTGATGAAATCCTAGTTAGGCCTTATATCAAGTGAGTTTTATGTTTTTTTTATTCAAGTTGTTTGGTTTTTTAACATTTGTGAACTATAGTTAATTTGATATGCTTAATTAATCTAGGTGAATAAGAAAAAAGCAATCAAACAATGGATGCAAGGTTTATTTTAAAGACAAAATAAAATTTCATATTTCTTTAAATGCATAAAAAATATCTAAATTAAATCTAAATTAAAGATTAAAATTAAATCCCTAATCCTAGGATGATTTCTCTTTTTATTTATTTTTAAAAATGCAAAGAAAATAGACTTTAACTTTTCTAAAACAAAAATGCAACTAAAACTTGTGTTTTTGTTTTTTATTAAGAAAAAAGGAAATATTAATTTTCCTACAATAAAAATAAAATAGTTTCACTAATACAAATTTAAATGTCTTAAAACATATATGAACCCAATAAAAATCAAGGGTCCAACTTGTCATGCGAAAATGTTTCTATCTATTTTTTTTCTTTTTCTTAAGTGTGAAAAGAATAAACTAGTGGAGAAGGGTGTGTATAATAATACCTATTTAATGCACACATGTTGAATCTAGAATGTTTTATATCTCTTATTTGGATATGGAATAATTACCTACAACTAGAAATCACTACCACAAAACTTATTGGTTAGACAAGTAGTTGGATGGATTGCCTAGCTTGAGCTAGATCCTAGAAGCGAAAGCTTTCTTGGAGGCTGTCAATCCACATTATTTAACCAATTAATTTGGTAAATTAAAATGGAATTATTTGAATAAAATGATATAAAAATGAAACTAATAACATAAAATAACTTGACATTAATTAATAAAGCTAAATGCTTTACTTAGATGGCTAAAATAAAGTAACTAGTTTAAATAATTCTAATGTTGAAAATTGGTTAAAATAAAGTTATGGTTTTTGGTTTGGATTGATTCGATAAAGGTAAAAATAATGATATTTTTTGGGTTGGGAAATGGTTGGGATGGTGAAGGTAAATATTTTAAAGAAAACAAAAGGGATAAATGGTCAAAAAGAGGGCCAAGAAGGCAAAGAGGCAAATGGTCAAAATGAGGCCAAGAAGGTAAAAGGTTAAAGGGTGATCAAGAGGGAAAATATATATAGTTAAGAGGATGAAATGAAAAGAGGGTAATGAAGGAAGAAAGTGAAATAATAAGGATAAAGGTAAAGGAATAAATAAATTTAGATAGATAAACAACAAGATTACCTCAATGCTTGAAGATGTTTGTTGATGAAGATTGGCTTGTTGAATATCCTTGATGATTTTAGTAGAGTTTATATGCTTCTTATTATTTTCATATAATATTTGGATGACTTAAAAAATGATAAACTCCTTCAAAAACTTGAAATAATATGTTATTAACAAAATACAAACTCCCACTTAACCTTGGGTGAAGGAGAGGGGGGGGGCATTTATAGAATTTGTTTTAAAGAATCATGCCTAAAGAGGAATAGTATAAGTATGGTACAATTTTCCATGTAGTGCATGAATTAGTCAAATATGAGGTTTGTTAGGATTCCCATTTGGGTTTGTGAGTCTCCCACCTTGCACATGAATCCAATTTTGAATGGAAATCATGCACATGGATTTAAATGAGACCAAATACTTTTCACCACCATTAATTATCTTAATTCAACCATTTAAAGAGATTCCACACAAAATGTGGCACCATTTTCCATGTGGTGCATGAATTATTCAAAAATGAGGTTGGTGGGATTCCCATTTGGGCTGGTGAGTCTCCCATTTGGGTTAAAAAGTCAAAATGGGTGCCCTTTATCTTTCCCAAAGCACTAAAGAGGTATGTATATCATTATAAAGGATAATTTAATGTGTGAAGGAAAGATACATGTTTAATTATGGCCCCTTAATGTGAAATTATCCATATTTCAAGTGGGGGGCCTTGTGATGCTTAAATGAGATCATTAAGCATCTTGGTAAAGGGTCCTAAGTGGGGTATGATGTCCTACATAAAGCCACCTCACTTCTAAGCCATGTCACTTTCCATGTCATATGCCATGACATTTTAAATTTCACTTACCATGTCACTTTCCATTTCACATGCCATGTCACTTGCCATGTCATCATGAATAGTGATAGTGGGTCCCATAGTGAATAGGGATAGTGAACAATACTTTCAAATAGTAATTTTGAGTATTACTATATGAATAGGAGAATAATTATTTGGTTAGGGAAAGAGGATTTGGTTAAGGATTAAGAAGTTTTAGGTGGTCTTTAGGGGGTCCTAAGGCATTTGGTCATTGAAAACTATAAGTGTGCAATTTTCTAGTGTCTACAAGCTTTCCTCTATTTTTTTTTGTTTTTTTTCTTTAGTTTTGTATCCTTGGGTTTTTCCAAAGTATTCATTGTGCCCTCCATAATCAAAACTAAAAACATAGCAAACAACCATTCAACAATTAAAATAAGTCAAGGTACACATACATTACTTTTTTATTTTACTTATTTCCTTTTCATCCATTTAATTTTAGTTATTTTATTCTTTAAAATATTGTAATTTAATTAGATTCAGTGTTGTGTGTTTCTATGTTCTTTTCCTAAATCACCATCCCATGTTACACCTACATGACATGTGATGAGCTTCAAGTGGGGCATATGTATTCACATAATATCTTCAAACTTTATCAATTAATGATATTTTATCTCTTGCAGGAACCTATCGAGTCTCACTATCTTAAAGTGCACACTTTAAAGGGTTCACTAGGAAAGGGGTGGGTAGATCATTAGTTCTTTACAAGATTATTATCATCTATACCATAACTTTAAACTAATACAAACCTCTCTTATACAATTCTCTAATATTTAACACCTCCCTTAAAGATTCCTCCAAGAAATTCACCACCTTAAACAACCCCTACCTAATTTAAAAACTATTTTTGACATTTACTTAAAAAAATTAGCCTAGGTTGACCTTGTATTTAAAATATATGAAAATGTTACAGGACTAAGACACCCTTGGGTAACCCAGTTTGGGACCTAACTAATTTTATTTATTTAATGATAAGGGTTGATTGGATTGAATTTTTTGGATAAAATTTTAGGAGCGTTCAAGGTTAGATCCATCTATATATACACATATATTTCTACCATGTCATAGAGAAATAGATTTATTCATTCATTTCTAATTATTTATAATCTTCTCTTCCACCATTGTACTTGAGGAGTTATTGCTTACGATTTACACTTTGATAAGAATATTGTCTTGTGGAAAATTATTGAATATTTTGGCTCATCTTAGTGATCCTTAAAAACCACACAAACCTCTTATAAATCACCCTTTTATAAGGGAGAGATTGAGTATCAATAGGTTTATCTTCAAGGTAAGTATCTGAATCTTACTTCTCTATTTTAGTAGATAAAAGTATAATAAGTATTGGAATTTGTATGTATTTCTTTCTCCACATGTTAGGATTATATCTATATTTAATTAATTATAATTATTCTATGCATGTTTAATTTTATGTTGAATACCCTCATTTTGTGCCACACACTTTGGTGAGAACTAGGTCAAATTTTACTTTACTTTATCATTTACATTGTGAATAATAAAACATAGGACCTAGATAAGGTTATTGCATGGTGTTTCTTGACTAAAGGCTTTAGAACCCTCTCTAGTGATATTATTTTAGTAAGGTACCCATTAGTTAGTTTTAACATATCCATCTTGTTCAAGACCCCAATTGTCTAAAGGTACCAATAAGCAAAAGGGTAAGTGTGATTTATCTTCTCTCAGATAGGATTGATTTATAGATCCACTTCACTTTCCCTTGTATACAAATTGTACCATCTACATTACATCAATGTGTAAAATTCATACACAAGAGAAATTTTTTAATAATTCATACTAATTATGAACCTTTCAAATGTTACAACATGATACATAATACCAGATAAGGGATACCTATAGTGGTACAACCTAAACATTGTATTCCAATTGAAAAATACAAACCTATAAAATATGTTAATCAAACATAATGGCTTATTTACTTCTAGATACAAAAATGGAACTAACCATCAATGTAAACATGAATACACATAAAAATCAAGATAAAATACCAAAGGAATAAATAATAATAAATCTAAAATAAAATAAACAATTTGAGCTTCCTTTAGTAGTCAAGACCGAGTAACAATATGTTCATTTTTCATATTACTATGACAATGATGATTTATCCCAAGATATGAAATACAAGATATTTGTAAAACTAAAATTTAATCCACTTGATTATCTTTCACATAACCTATTCACACCCATAGGTCCTAACACATATAATCTAAATCCATATTTAGAGGATGTAGAACCTAATAAAAATAAGTGTATCAAAAATATAAAATGAGCATGGAAATACTTGTTATTCCATAGATACCTCATGGATAAAAAAAATTTAGTCAACCTTACAAGATAAAAATTTATATACATCATGTAAATAATGTGGTCTCATATAAGAATCCACAATATATCTTACAGACCACAACAAACCAAGATACTCTAGATACAATAATTTCTATGTTACTTGAATAGACGATGATCCGTTTACCCCCTAATAAACATAGATCAAGAAACATAATTATTCCTAAATAGGGATTATCATTTTGTAACTATCATTAGATCATTGCTCATAATACAAATCAATGTGAGGCATTTAAAAACTAAATTTAGAAATATAAGAGTTAAAACCATGTAAAAATTGTACCAAACAATCATAAAAGAGATCATACTTCCAAAAATTCATGAGAAAACCATCCTCTAAAGTGACCAAGGCATAAATAGCTAACTATTAATTTTAATATTTACGGGTTTTATTGTCAACGTCTCAATTTTGATAGGAAAAATTGGGATATAATTTGTAGTGCCACATTTCTTAAATAGTTGCGACATAATTTATCTAAATTAACATACTCTCCATTGATAATATAATATATTAGGTACATCAACCTATCTATATAATGTGGACCATATGTGTTCCCCATGATCATATAGATAATAAATTTGGAACCATATTTTACATTCAAAATTGACAACATTGGTTTATCAATTAAAATGCAACATTAAATACTATAAATATGTGTATCGCCTTTACTATTAGGGTTTTGGATCTGTGTATACACCATGATGGATATAATCATATTAACCCAATAAAATATTCCAAAAATAAACTACATATGTAAATTAAGGAGGTGATAATACATATCTATAAACAAAGGTTTTAAATTATCTCAATTAATCTTACACCTTTGATGATGAAAAATTGTTTGACTAGTCCTTTCAAATATTCCAAACATACCAAAAAAACTCAAAAATCAAAAACCATTAAACATCTCCATTTATTATTATCTCTTAGAAATATGTGTTATTGGTTCCTTATTGGTAGATATCATATTATTTATTTCTATACACAAACATATGTTTCATGCATATTTTGAGTGTGATACAGGCATACCTAAACACATAATATATGCACATACAGATGTTGGGCCTTCCTTTTACTCATGTCATTAGTATGATGGGGGAATCCTCTTTTTCCTTGATCACGATACAACAAGGTTATATTATTGTATGATAATTTTTATTATCATTTTTGATCTTGTGTACTTACACATTCCTTTATCCAAGATTAGATATTTCAATGTACTTGATATGATATAAACTTAACATTTTGTACTAATACATATATCCAAAGACTAGTATGATATGTTTATGATGGTTTATTTTGATTCCATGCTTTCCTTTTTATAACTTAATTGAGTGTGTTATTTTATTTCTATTGTCTCGCATTGTATTACTTGTTCAAGCATATGAATATGTTCCATTGTTTACAACACATGTGCTTTTGTTTTACCATATTGACATTTGAATATGTAATTTATTATTTGTATGTGGACAATTGAACATGTCATTATATGATGGAAATTTTACTAAATCATGTTAGTATAGTGTTTTTTCCCATTGGGTTTTGTCTACATGGCCTTATGGCCATTCTATGTCAATTAAGCTTCCTTAGATTAGTTATAAAAGGGTCACATAGGATAATTTCATTTTAATGTAATTATCTAATTAAAAAATTAGACATTTCCTCATGTTTCCCTAATTTCCCCTATATGTACCCCACTTTTCCACTTTGTAAGGTTAGATAGGTTAATGTGATTATATACAAACATGTCATATTTTGTAATATCATTGTGTGAGACAAGCTTCTTCCTCCTTTGCAATTTATATGTGATTTCATTGCTCCATACATAAAATTGATCAATCTTCTATGCAAAGATCCAATATCATGGCCAATATAACAAAATCATGTCCCTTATATTGTGTGGAATTTTAACATGCCCCTTATATGAAGTATTCTTGGACCATTGCCTTTTGTATTTATTTTTAGTGCTCTTTTGTGTTTCATTGATTACTTGCTAAACTTGTAATACTAATATTTAGACATTTCCATGATTTATATTGTGCATCTTAGAACTTGATATGATCACATACTATGTAACTCATTTCTACATCTACCTAGACACGATACTCCTATATGTTACATGATCTATACATAGATTATACATTTATATTATCCTTTTGAGGTAAGGTAACTACTAGCTTCTACATCCCCTCACCTTAATGGGGGTCCCATATTATTGGGGACATATCATAGAGGCATGGATTCCATATTTTCATAGTTTTAAATTACAATGGGGGCATATTATGGAAACATGTTATCCACACTTACATCAATTCTCAAATTTTGAATATTTAGTGGGGGAATGACATGATAACATGTATTCCACATTTAAAAAAATTAAATTTGGCCAAATTTCATAGTTATATGATTTAAATACATAGTTGTTAAAGCATTTTATACATTGGTATGATTGTTATACCTGGATTTTAGCATGAACACATATGAGGTGCATATTCCGTGTAAAAGAGTACCTAAAATTGAAAAATAAAAATATATTTTAGATTTAAAATACTACTATAGATTGTTATCATACCCATGATAGAATTATATGAACTTTATTGTGCCAATCTACTATAGTATTTGGTTCACCTATTGTCAAGGTTGAGGTGATCAAAACACTCAACATTAACAAATTTATAAGTTGGACTTGATTAAATCATCTAAATTCATTAGATTTATAGTATGGATTGATTAAATCATCCACTATCACCAAATATATAGTGTGATTTGATTGGATCACTCACACTTGCTAGGTTATAAGTATGATTGGATTACATGATTGAGATAAGCTCAATGGATATGGGGTAACTCAACTTTTTATGAAAGTTGGGGGCATTGTGTCCTCCAATATATATATATATATATATATTTATATTTATACATTTGAAAGTTTCAAAATTATCTTAGTCTCAACTCCAAGGATTAATAAGAAATTATCAGTTTCAATCAAATTAAAAAAAGGCAAGACAGTTACATCGATACACAGGTGTACTCTTAACCTTGATATCTTTACTTTCAACAATTTTAAATTATTTAAATTATAGATTATATAAAATAATTATATGGTGTAACATACCCTTGGTTTTAGATCAACCACTAAAAAATCACTCAATCTAGACTCTCATAAATACAAGGTGTGTTATACACACCCAGGTGTGCATTTCCTTCTTTTTAACTAACAATTTCATTACTAGATTAAAGGGGGAAAATGTAGACACTAAATCTAAATTATGTACCACCTCAATCTTGTATACTTACAAAATACATATCATGGTTATACCCTTCAGGTGTAAGTCCCTCCCACTACTAAAAGGCTTACATTCACTATATCTTGTGCCTAAGTTACCTATCTCTTAGTATTAACACTACTATTCCAATTAGTAGGCCTTCTATATTGTGAAAAATGATATAAAAATGATAATTATCATTTTATGCTAGTTTTGGGAATGTATATCTTTTATAGCTTCTTGGACACTTGCATCCTAGCCAAAGCCCTACATCAATACTACTTTCCATATTCAAACTAAGGGTGTAGTGCCAAAAAGTCATCTAATTTTCAAATGAAACATATCCTAAAGGTCAAACTAAGTGCTTTAGTGTGAGATATTTTTCAAAAGGAATTTGTATATATATAAGATCAACCCTCATTCATTCCACACCTATTAAAGTCCTACAAAATACCTAGAATTGATAAGTATCACATACTATTCCACTCTACCAAAATTATTTAAGAAATTAGTAGGGGACACAAAATTAATGATTTAAAGTTTAATTTTAATGTTTTATTTGGTTATGTATGTTGTATGAGTGATAGTTAGATTGTTGTTTCATGATCAGTTAGTACATTGGATAACATTTTTATATGTTATATGATCATGTTGATTGTGATTTCATTTTAAATGATTTAAATTATAGTAGTTTATTTATGTTTATCTATTGACTATTTATTATAATCTTTTTTTAACAACCCAATTCTTGATTGAGGTGGTTGTAGGACTATACAAACTTCACATGTAGTATAGAGGGAGAATATCATCAGAGAGTGGTGTAAATATTAGTATTTGGGACTGAGAGAAATAATCTAAACCTAAACACATAATCCAAACCCAAACACACCACATTCTATATTTCTTAAGTGAAATGTATGATAATATAAATTATACTTAATTGATGAATGTTGCTTGTTTGATTATCCTTGCAGTAAATGAGGCATGTTTTGCATTATCTAAGTTTATCACTTATCATACTTTTCATAGTGGGGGTGGGGGTGGATTGGGGTAAATGTGCTCTAAAGAAATTTAGTTAAACTAAAATTTCATGAATTTAAATATATTGTAGTTATTTTTATTGGAAAATGTCACAAAGTTAAAGGTAATGAAATTTAGTTTATTTATAAATTTTGAGAAAGGAATTAGGGTTGTTTTTGTTTGTTACTATGATGGTAGGAGTTGACTTCACCATTTTTAAGGTGATGGTTTCATAAATATTCCAATCCTATAGATAGGGTGAATGACTACAAGATAAAAACAAAATGGATGAGTTTGAGCATTAATTAATTTGATTTCCATGGTGGTGAGCTCACATGATAGTTAGAGAGTTACTTGTACATGTAAATGTGTAGGAGTTTTTGGAAAAATAATAAGAAGAGAGTAAGGGAATAAAATGGGGGATGGTATAAAAATATTAAGAGAAATGTTTATAATAAAAAGAGGGAAGATACCATCATCTACAAATGAAACAACTGATTTTGATATAACCAAGCAAGTAAAAACTTTAAATTTGTGTTTAGAAAATGAAATAGTTTTTTCTTTGAAATTTAGACCTATTTGGGAGTAAAAAATTAATATTTGTTTGACTTGGGTTAATATGAACCTTTATTGGTTTAATTTATTGGTAGATATCTTTATGAGAATTATGGTATCAAATTTATATACCTAAGGATGGAATTTAATTCCATTTCCAATCCTATAAAAGTGATCATGAACCTTTTCCTTTTAGTAAATTTGAAAGTCTATTATCAGTTAAAATTCCCTCAAGGATATTCCTTCATGGTTCACATTTGATTTGTGTATTATTTTGAATGTTATTGGTTTTCATAGTATATTTGAGTTGATTTTCTCCTACAAAACAAGGAACTCTATATTTTAATTCATTCTAAATTATGTATTCATTAAAATAGTAATAAAATTTATTTGATAACTCAATGAGCTACTATAGATTTATAAGTTTGATTTGAGTTGTTAAAACTTATATATAGACACACACACACACACATACACACACACACACACACACACACACACACACACACACACACACACACACACACACACACACACACACACACACACACACACACACACACACACACACACACACACACACACACACACACACACACACACACACACACACACACACACACACACACACACACATATATTATGACATACATTTGAGAGTTTGACTATACAAATTATTAGTGTTTTGAATATGAGCCAAAATGCTTAAAATTTTGGAATATGTCTTGATAGAACTATAATATTGAAAACCTTAACAATATGTTGGATGTATATACTATTTTTGAATTAGTAAAAGACTAAAATGATGTCTTTATTAATGACTAAAAGAGAATGTGAAACACTATTCAAAGGAATAGGGTGGATTTTTATTACCTAATAGACCTATAACTACAGATTATTTTCACCAATTAGTCCTATGAGGAAATATTCTATTGAGGTAGCCTATAATAGGGTTATTAGTTACTCCCTTGAGATTGAAACCAACACATGTATGTATGTATACATTTGTACATTTGACCATGTGTAAATGTCATCAGATTTGAACACTCAACTAGGTTTTTAAAACTTACTTTAGAGGTATGCATAAAAATATGTATAAGTATATGTAAAATTTATGATGAATATATTCATATATGTAATAAAATATATCAATACTAAACATATATTTTTCTTCTTTGATTATTTTGAATGATTATAGGTTATAGTGGGAGTTTAAGACTATGTTTTTAGGTTCTACATATGTACATACATATGCATATAATATCTCTCCCTCTCTCTTTCTCTCCCCCTCTATGTGTGTGTGTGTGTGTGTGTGTGTGTGTGTGTGTGTGTGTGTGTGTGTGTGTGTTTACATTTAACCATGTGTAAATATATGGTTAGACTTGAACATTTTAGAGGTATGCATAAACATATATATAAGTATATGTAAAAGTTATGATGAATAGATTTATATGTATATGAAAATCTATCAAACAGGATCATATGTTCTTATTCTTTGATGATTTTAAACGATTTTAGGTTATAGTGGATGTTTTAGGCTATTATTTTAGGTTATTAAACATTTATAAGGACTATGAAATCATTAGATATATTTTAGTTGACTAAACTCAAATAAGTAGACTAAGAAAAGAGTTTGTTTATACTATATATATATATATATATATATATAGAGGTTATAATTATATTTAATGATAATTTATTATAGACTATAAACTAGTTGAAATGAGGTTATAATATTTATTTATTATGTTTTACTTATTTATATTAAACAAAATGTGAGATTTTATAATGATAATGAACATGATGGAGTAATATTTGAAAGGCATTTAAGGAATCTTAGGGATTTGATTTTATTTATGGGTTAATTTATGGGCTTGTTTAGGTTATATTGAGTAGATAATATTAGACCTTAGATGATTTAGTGGTTTATGATAAGTATTTAAATTGAACAATTGGTATATGGTAATTACTCTTGAACTTTGTCTTTTAGACATATATGCATGATTAAAATATAGTTCATTTCATGAATCTATATATAAAATTGATGAGTTTAAGTTATTGGTAATAAAGAGACTTGTTTTAAAATGATTATAATGTTTTAGTATTTGATTCTTGTTATATACTATAATCATCTAAAAGTGGTATTTAAGTGCTAATAGTGCTACTTGAGACTACCTTTACCTAGATTAGTCATAGACATATCCTAGAGCCTATTATCACACTATTCCAACCTTCATACAGGCCATATATATCCCTAGTTAACTCAAACATGATACCAAACCTTCATTTCCCTATCTTGGCCCTTCATACCTATTGTTCTACTAGTTAGACATTAACACCACATTAAGGACACTAGAGCCATGGTGCTAGTGTCCCCAAAATGGTACCTATGTACTTTACCCATTATTTTTTGAATGAATATATTCTCAAAGGTAAAACCCTCTTAAGGTTAACATAAACATATATTATTATCCACATAAGAAATAGAACACTATAAATACATGAATTATAGCCCTCTATCCACTAGATGGAAATTAGATGCAAAATACCTATTCAAACACAAAATAAGTTGAGCAAAATCAAGTTTATTAATCCCTAATTTTCCCTAATTATGCATACTACCATCGACAACAACCCTAATCTCATACTTTTATATATTTTAAACTTCATGACTACTCAAGGAAGTCAAGTCCACTATCATAATAACATCACTTGCACTTACACTAGCACTTAGGTAGGAAGAACTACATCAAGCTTGATCCCTCCTTAGAGTATTGGTATGTAGGAAACTATCATCGCAATGGGATCTTAAGGATGTCTCACCTATCCTATTAATGAGAAAAAAATTCATCTCATGTCTTACTTGTAAAGAGGATTAGGGTTTGTATCATAAATCAATCATTATAAGCACAATACAAAGTTTCATACTTCATGCACAAAGGAATAGAACCTAGAAACCAAGACATCAGTGCTCTTAGATTTTTAGGATAGCCCTGCACATAGGACACTAACACCAATATAATGACACTAGAACCACATGGTACCTATATCCAAATGTGGTGCTACTATCCAAGAGGGGTTCTAACATATGATTTTATTTGATGACACTCAGACCTACTTCCATCTCAATTTCCAACACTAATATCATTTGTATTAGGTGTTTTATAGATAAGTATTTTTTTATACATATTTATTACTATTTTTATAAATTAAATCTAATCAAATATGTAACAAATAAATGGTTATTTTATGCATATTATTTCCCTAATTTAGACTACTCAGCCCTTTAATCAAATATATGATTTACATAACCTAAACGTTAAATGGTTAAAACATAGACTTATGTGTATGATTGGTTAACATATTATTAATTTTAGTAATCTATGCATAACACTATTATGATTAAGTGAATGGAAAAAATGATATTCTTGAATATGTTTTTATTGTACCTTATATTGTTATTTGGGCTGTGTATGCTTAAATCTATAATTATTCTACTTTGAGTCTTTAAATGAATACTACTAGACTTTATTCTTAGATAATAGGTGATAGATATATGAGGTTTCTAGCATGTAACTCATATACCTACCACATGATATCAACCATTTGTTTGTGTTTCATTAACAGAGAGTTTATGTGAGTATAATTGACTTAGATCCATGTGAGATCTAAATTCTATAATGAAAACTTTGTCCAAAGTAATGTTATAGCTAAGACATTATCATTCCACTATACTTTCTAGTTTACATGTGTATATTGATGTGATAATATATATAGGATTAGTTTCTATGGTTTATGTGATTATTGCATGTATTAGTTATTATACATAGGTTCTAGTTGTTTTCTTGATATCTTCACTATTATTATCTACCCCTCTTTAAAGGGTAGGGCCACTCCCAATAGGGAGGTGTGTGGGAGACTAATGGTCTTTGGTTAAAGGTAAATCACTTGGATGATCCTCTCCCTCTATTTAGTTGTTCAACAATTTGGGATCATACTCATGGCTATATTTATGGATCATCAAACTATTTATGAAATTCATTTGTACTATTTTACATATTATATTGTATATTTTGACTTGTATTAAAATTTAATAATTAGTACATTATTATTTGATGTATATTCAACACAAAAATGGATATGATATTTTTAATAAATTATCAATATTATGACAATAGTGGTTATATGCTTGTTTAAAGATTTATTTTTGGATTATATAAGTGATTCAATGTACTTGACTTTCACTATTCATTTTATGAGAAATATTCATCTTGCAATCTGACCTTAGTTGTTTGAAAACTAAATGGATCATTTTATTAACCCTTGGGCTAATAATTTTTAACATTGTTTAGATGCATTTATTAGAAAAACAATGATCTTACATATAGTTATAGATGATTTTATAACTAAACCATTTAGACTTTAAGAAATGTGTAATTTTTGAGTAACTCAGTGGGTTCTAATTTTATGGTATTAGAGTGAAGGTCTAACACTCAGACCTAATGCATCCACTAACATAAATCTATTCTTCTATTTTTAGTAAGGATAATGGAATGAGGTAAATCAAGTGGTGAGGGAACTTCAAATGTAAACCCTCAAGATGATCTTAATCAGCTAATAGTAGAACAAGTTACAAAACTTAATCAAATACTCGATGTCAAAATAATTAATCTAGAGTGATAAGTTCATGGACCTAAAGATAAACATGAAAAAGACGTTCCATAAGAACAACCTCCTAAACAAGAAGAGACTTAGGATTAGGGGCATGAAAAAGGTCTACAAATAGGTAGAGCTCATGTATCTATAGATATTGTACATGATATGAAGAAAGTGAACCCATCCTAGTTTTATGGTATGGTATTAGGTGATGGAGATGAATCTTGTATCATATAATTGAAGAAATATTTAAATATTTAGAATTGTTCAATTGACTAAGGTTGTTCGAAAAGCTTACCAATTGGCTAGTGAAGCAATAAATTGGTGGGATAATAAGAAGATTGAGATGAGACTTGATTCCTATTGATAAGTTTTACCTCATAGGTTAAACTATCATCCCTATATATAAAAACTTTTCTTGTCATACTTTTACAATCTTGTTTACAGCTTTGCCATCCCTTTTGTAGTCTTCAAGTGATGATTTGTTAGCCTTGTTAACATTATTTAAGGTAGTGATTTAGGTAATATTTTCAATGAATTCAGAGTCAATATTGTAGCTCATAAGGGTATGTCATATTTTTTCAATAGGGTAAATGATCTTTTAGGTAGACGTATTTCAATTGGTCACATGGTTTGAAACATATTAGTCTTGTTTGATGAAGTAAGGTATTTTATCAAAGTTTAAGGTTTTTAGAGAAACTTTGGTTTTATTTTTTTATCAATCTAAGCCCTTTCAAGGTGAATTTATGGAATTTAAATTTTAATCATATGTGGAACATGTCATGTGAAGTTAAAGGAGGTCTAGAAATGAAATTTTTACTTAACATGAGATCATCTCTTTTATACTAGCTTTCTTTACACTTGGTGATGCCTTTTAAGGGATTTTAAGAGTTTAAAGATAGAATACACATCCTAATGCACTTATATAAGATTTAAAGTGAGTTTTTAATGTAATAATGTTATAATTAAGTCAAAATTATGGACTACATGTCAAAACAACTTAGTTTTTGCTCAAAAAGGTTGTTTTATGGGTTTGTACAGAGTTGAGGAGCTCACTTTCAAGTGAACATGTATTAAAAGTTTTATTTGGTATTATACAGGTCATATACATGAGTGAAATCTCTCACAGGTCTTAAAATTTCAAAACTTTCCTTTTCTCCTTCATCTCCCTCTTCACAAACTCATAATGGCAATTTTGAAGTGCTTAGTATGGACAAAAGAGAGGGAGTTGGGTCATAAAATTGTTTCGAGAGGATGGGGTAATAGTATGATTATTATTTGTGGCATTGGTAATTATATTAATCCCATATCCTTTATGAAAAATCATTTAGACCCTAGGGTGGTCTAAAATTGAATTGAAACCCCACATGCTCATTTTTCTTCATTGAATTGGAATTTTGGAATAGTTTTAATTGGTTGAGGAAAATTTAAGGGTATGAATAAGGTATATTAAATCATATCACAAGATTATCTAGACTTATTTATCATGTGTGAGTTCATTTGGTGAAGAAAATTTCATTTTTTACATAGACCTCATCAGATCTACCATAGTTTCTTTGTGTTTGATGTTCTTCAGTAGTAAATTAAGTTTCACAAGGGTTTTATATAATATTTCACTATCTTATTCAAATGGTTATTTATATGTTTCTTCATGCTCATCTACATCCACAAGCTCTCAACATGAAGATAGAGGAATACTTTCTAGTGTACCAATCACCATAAGCAAACAAGTTGTGTGATGTTGTGTTAATAATGACCTAATAATAGGTTCTTGTTATGATATGTTTAATTCAATTTTAATTTAATATAAAATTCTTTTAGGATATTATGAGGACCTAAGGAGCCAATCTCAAGGAGTCATGTTCTTGGGATTCACCAAGGGACTATGTAGCCTGCATAAAGTGAATTTGAAAGGGATTAGTCTTGAATTTTCAAAGGTATATGAAGGATATGACCTCAAGATAAAGGTATGGATGTAGTGGATAGATTTTCTCAGGGATCAAGGGAACCAACATGCCATCATGTGAATACTTAAACATAGGAATATAGACTTACAATAACACAAACTTAAAGGTTTGCATGGTATAAGAATTTCAATAAATGCAAAAAGGATTACTTAGAAATGAAGTCCAAAGTTTAAATAATGAAATAATATCATGTATAAAATTCATTTATATGTTAGGTATTGGAGGATAAGACTATTTGTTTCAAAGATAGGTTCGTAGACCTAATACTATCATGTAAACCCAAGATACCTAGATGGTCACAATCAAGGCTAATGGAAGATTCAATTAGCTTTCACTTTGAAGGAGAAGGCATAATAGGTATGTGGGAGTTTTTTATTTGGATGAATAAATAGGTTTATGGATTCATTTTAGGTAAAATGACTCTAAAAATATAATAAGCAACCTTGATGCCTAAAACATTACCTGTAGCTGTACTATAAGTAGTTATGACTCAATTAAGCCTGATTAGGAGTTTAGAAGTGAGTATATGCATTACTTTAGAAGGTTTGATGGATTAAATGACTATATAAATTCCTTAAGGTCTAATATACCTAAAAATAATCAATGTTAAATTTCATAGGCATGGCACATTCATCTTGTGTTTAATGATAACACGACCACTTAGCCATGAAAGTCACTCAGATCAATTTCAAAGGAGTATTAGAGATTGGAGAGAAAGATTAGTGTTTATAGAAAAATTTAAAGTCATAGAAGTATATAGACCTATAGTGAAGCCTTTGGAGGTAATTAGTTACTTTAAGTTATGACTGTCAATAAGCCAAGTATATATGATAAAGGAAAAATTCATTTCTGTAACTAAACCTCAAGTTGAACTATTACACATAATTAATCTGTATGAATCAGTTAAGTAGGTTGAAGGTGAATTAAAGTTGATGTAAGGTATTAATAAATCTTATAATCTTTATGGATGATTTAAGAAGAAACAAAATGTGTGTAATGTTTTTATAGTGCTAGAAGTATAAGATCAAGAAGTGGCTCTTTGTAGCCTATATAGTTAGGTAGAGATCTACAAGCCCTAAGCCTATAGGTCCATATTTGGGACCAAAATAAATCTAAAACTAATAAAATAAAATTATCAGACATGAAGACCCAAAATTAGATAGATTAAGTAGTGTTACAACACCTAAGAGGCACTAGGCCACTTGAAAGGCAATGAAGGTTAAATAGACTGAGTTGACAATCTAAGAGACCACCTATAGGTCTATACAAAAGTAGTAAGTTAAAAATAGTTTGAAAATGACAAAAAATTTATGATCATACACTATAGATAGTGGAAATTAACTCTTTGGTTTGTGTCTTTAAAATCACCATGGCAAGTGAACAGTGTAACTTTCAAACATTTGACTCCTATATACAATCTTGAATCTAATAGGCACCTAAATGCCTACTTAGAAGATTAGTTCATTTTCAATATGAATAGAGATGATAGGGGTGTATGAAGGGTGTCTAAACCTAAATAAAGACTTAATATAATTTTATGAACTATTTAAAAGGTTATAAATGTGTAAGTGACATCTAACAGCAAATAATGTAAGCAAGATAACCTAGAAGTCAACTACAGGATGCAAACTCAGAGAACACAATCTAGTTCAAAGATTGAAGAGAAGAACATAGGTGTTTAAAAGGATTATAGGTTATATATAAGTATACAAGATGATAATAATAGGGTTTTTAATAACCAAAGGATATAGGTTTATTTAAAAAAATTAATTGACTAAATTAGCTTTCAAACCTCCATACATATTCACTACCACCTGCAGGCTGCAAGTTGGGATAGGCTAGTCTTAAGCCTAAAAGGAAGAGAAAAATGGTGAAAAGAATTTGATGTATACCTTAGATAAAAAAATTATTATAAAGTGTGTTTATATTAAATTAAAAATAGATAGGATATATCAAATAAAGTCTTAAACTCAACATTCACTCTAGATCTAAGGAAGCATAAACATAGTCAAATCCTATAGTCTAGCCATGAGAGAAATTAGTGTCTTGAGATTTAAATAGGCATGATAATACATTGAGATATGGTAAATATGGTGGTAATTAGTGGTTTAATTCATACATGGTCATTTAAAATTCACACAAGTAATGTATACACCCACTATTTTGTCTTAGACCTGATCGACTCCTTTGGCAAGGTGCAGTCTTGAGAACAAGGGGTCTATTTGAGCTCAAAGACATAAAAAAAAGCATGTAAAACCTCATATAGTTAATTTTTGTAAATAGATATTCATTTAAATGGTATAAAAATACCTCCAAGTGGAAACAACACTCATTTTCTAGTCCAAACACCCTTAAGGGCTAGCGAGGAGGTAATAAGCCTAAGTCCCAAGTCCTCTAACTAGTATACCAAATGCATATAGAGGAGTGATGAGAATTTATAAGGAATGTATAATAATGGGGATGATTTTTTTAGAGTTTTTTGAACATATACAAGCAATGATATGAGGTTTCGAGACCTAAAACCCAATTTAGACCTATCTTAAGTTAACTAAATACTAGGACTGCTACTTGAGAAGTAGCTTCAGATGCTCATATTATAGCTCACACTTTTCATGGGAAGATGATAAATATAGGATAGGTGAATAGGTTATATAATAAGTTATTTAAATTTTAAGGAGGTCAATTGATGATCTATTCTTTATGAACAATTGTTAAGACCCCAAATAGGTCATAAACCCCTCTAAACCCTTGATAATGACTAGCCAAGGGAAAAATACCTAAAAATCACATATAATTCCATAATTTTATCATAAAACATCTTGGATGTTTTTAATACTCTAAGGAGGTTAAACACATTTACTTTGATACTGATGTCACTTTTATAGACTATCAAAAATGTTGTATTTTCATGTTTTTGGTGTTTTATAGGTGTTTTAAGCAAAATAAAACTTAAAAATAATTTTATGATGTAATTTTGGATGTTTAATAACTATTTAATCCCAAAAAATTACACAATAGTTTATGTAGGTGATAAAACCTTGCCTATTTTCTAAGGTAATCCTAAACAGGCTCAAAATAAGAGTAGGTGGCAAGGTGATTTCATGGTTTGCATACTTCCACAAGGTATCAAGAAACCAAAATTGACATGGAGGTTAGTGATATCATATATAAATTTAATTACATGATTTTGTGTCATTTAACAAATGTGGGATCTCTCTGTATTAATATTTTTACTTTCTTGGCCTAGGAAGCCTAATCAGGCCTAATTTGGGAGAGAGAATGAGCTAAAAAAGACACTTACACTCTAAATCAGATCATTTAATTTTGTGTGGAGATGTATTAGTTTAATTAATATCTAAAAATATTCTTAATTTTCCATGGTGATCTCCATATTCTTCTATACAGGGATCTTTATCTGTTAGGAGGACTATAAGGGATTGAGAGGAAATTCAATGTTTTGGTAAAAAACTAGGTATTTTTGAGTATTTTATGGCTTAAAATGTCTTTGTCCAAGTATTTTATATTTTTTATATACCATCCCTGGATGAAATTTTCATTCTTGAAGACAAACTCAACTTTTCCCTTCTACGCTATGTTGAAGAATGACCTTTCTAAGGGATCAAAACACTAAATCATTGCATAAGGCTTATAATAACCTTTTCCAAGGCTAATAAATATTATATAAACCATATGTAAGGAAATAAAATTGAAATTATTATATGTAAGGATTTCTAAAAGTTTGAAAAGGTCTCAAGTCTCCAAAAAAGCCTCCCTTCCTTCCAATGCCTATCTTGTTGAAAGAGTCAAATAAGCATTAAAAGGACTTTTGAAAACCTCAAACATGTGGAGATAAATCATTAAATAAGGAGAGGAAGAATTAAAATAAATACTTTATTGGTATTTTAATGCCTATTTTCAAATAAAGGACATTTTTTAGTCAAGAGAGGCATTCAACCAAGAATATAGGGTTCCTTAGGAAGGATTTAGGCATTATATTTGGTCAAACTCCACCAATCAAGTATGATGACCTTTTAAATACTTATTCATGATTATATTACAAGTAAAAATTACCCATACACCAATTTTTATAATTAATAAAATATAATAATAAGTAAGTGTCACATTGGAGTTTTAAAAAAGGACCTAGTGAAAATTTCATCTCCTAGTTTTAAGGCTTTACTTTCTCTTTATCTCTCCTTTATCATTATCACTATATGTAATCCCATGTTTTTAATTTGAAAAAATACTTAACCTAAGTTTTTTAAAGGAAATTCTCATAAAAACACTTGTACTTTCCTATTTTGAATGATTAAGACTGAATTCATGCCTCTTCAGATCTTGTGTTTAGTATATGTTAATGGTTAGTTAATGAATGACAATGATATTACATGATTACTCTTATCTTGTCCTTTCATATTTAAATATTTTAAGGTTTTATCTCATATTTATGGGTTACATAATTTTATTCAATCATATTGTATGTATGGCAAGCGTGAGCTTTTTTTAGTGTCCTTGAGATATTTATTGACTACTTGCCTTAGATCATGCATCAAGCCAAGTCTCTATGTGAAGCATTATTGTTTAGAGATTATAATTTGGGAATTTAAATCAGGTACATGTTATTATTAAACCTTATTGTTTCATATTACATAATTGGAGGACACATTTTGGTATATCACCTCAGTTAGATAGGTTTTTCCTTTAGTTTACCTTATTCTATTTTCCCTTGCAAGCTAGTAGTGTAGAGTAGATATCATAACTGATAAATAAAAGATATATCACCATTAAAATATATATATTCAATCCAAATATTATCATACCCACACTTAGTATTTTCCCCATGTAACTTCAAATTGTGAAGGCTTAAAACTACCTTCACAAGGGTGCAAGTCTAGTAGTTAACAATTCCACCACCACCCCTTATGAATAGTTTGTGAATCTTTTTAGGGAATGATGGATACACTATATATATATATATATATATATATATATATATATATATATATATATATATATTTTAATAATAAATTAATAAATTTTAACAATATAAATTATGATATTTAATTAAAATTAACAATTATAGTAATTGACAAGTCTCTTGAAGTATGTTTTACTGTATCAAAAAGATGAATGTTTCTAGATTAGGAAGTCCATTATGAGCTTAAGAACCAAAAGTGGATGTGAAGTGGATGTGAATGTACCATACACCATGGAAAAAATACTTGAGAATATATTTAATTAATAACATAAGTTTAATTATCTCATTGAGGTTAGATAAAATTTTAAAAATAAATTTGGAGGTTTGAAGACTCCTTTCAAGAAAAAGAACTGGAAATTACAAGAACTAATTAAATAGATAGAATGTGAGATTTAGTAATTATTATATACTAATAAACTTCAAATTTATTTAAAATATATATATATATATATATATATATATATATATATATATATATATATATATAAGAGTGTTAATCATGATGACAGGAAAGGACCACCTAATAGATGCTTTACTTGTGGAAGAGAGCATTATGTTAAAGCTTGTCCTTAGTGGAAGACATATCATATAAATAAGAATTAGTTCACCTATACATCATAGTAGGTAACCTTTAAAAAATTAATTCATGTAGTAGCTGATAATAATAAATTATAATTTCAATCTTATCATGTCTATGTATCAGGTACATTATTTAGGAGACCCATTTCTATTTTGATAGATATAAAATCCACTAGATGTTTTATCTCTACTATAATGTTAAGTAAATTGTCTAGAAATCTAATTTTATGGAAAATTCTTGGTTAATGTAGTATGGGAATGAATCTAAGGTATTTATTCATATATGTATTGTTGAGTCTAAAATAAAGTTACCAGAATTCACTATAGTCATTGATATTTATGCAACACCACTAGAGTCATAAGCTGTGATCCTAAGAGTGAATTGGCTCATTAAAGACAGCCAAAGTTGATTATTTTCTTAATAATGTTAATTGTTTATATAATTTTAAAAGCAAAACAAAATCCAAGGAGATCATAGATAATTTATAATTAGGTAAATTTTATTCATTTAATTGAATAAGGCATAAAGAAATGGATGTCAAGCAATCCTAGTCAAAATGGATGAAATTGGTGAAGCTAAGGAAAATAATTTTGAACAATATATTTTTATACAAGAGTTTCAAGATGTTTTTATAGATTAATTACTATTTATACCTCTAAATAAAATTTCATTTCACTATTGATATCATTCTAGGGTTAGAATTATAGTTTAAGGCTCCCTACAAATTGACAACTGAGTTAATTGAGTTTAAGGCCAAAATTCAAGATATATTGACCAAAGGATTGAGTTGGATAATTTTTCCACCATGGGGTGTGCCTAAAGTCTTTGTTATAAAGGACATAAACCTTCATCTGTGCATTGAATACCAAATCCTTAACAAAGTAACATACAAGAACATGTATCCTTTACCTTGCATTGATGATCTTTTTATGAAATTCATGGTAAAATATCCTTTTTAAATATTTATTTTCATGTCAATTACCATAAATTGAGAATTAGGGAGGAAGATATTCTAAAATAATATTTGAAGACTAGTTATTGATATTATGAGTTCATAGTACTTCCTTTTATACTAATGATTTCTCATACAATATTCATGAACCTCAAGAATAATTTGTTTAGAGATTACCTTAATCAGTTTGTGCTAGTATTTTTGGATGATATTCTCATCTATTCCAAAATTTAAGAAGACAATGTCCATCATTTTTTTGGTATTATAGTAGTTGTAAAATCATAAATTGTATGAAAAGTTGTCCAAGTGTGCTTTCTTTAAAATAAGAATACACTGCTTGGGAAATATCATCTATGCAAAAGGAAATTCAATGGATCTAGCTAGTATTAGAGTCATTTTGGAGTGGTTAAGACCTAAAAATGAACATGAGGTACATAGTTTCATGGGTTTAATAGGGAACTACAAGAATTTTGTAGCAAAATCCTCCAAAATGTCTAATCAAATCACTTATCTTAATTAGAAATAATAGTGTTTTTTTTAGACCAATAAGTGCAAAGAAGCCTTTCATGTTCTTAAAAGAGGCTTAATTCAACACAAGTGTTATGGAGCTTAGATCTAAATGGTCATTTTGTAGTTATAATGGGTGTATTAAGAGATGGTTTAGGAGTTATATGGAGTAAGGTTTAGTTTTAACCTATGAATAAAACAAATTGAATCCTTATTAGGTAAATTATACTTCTCATGACCTAGAATTAGTTTCCATAGTTCATGATTTATAAGTTTGAAGGCATTTTTTGTTGGGAAATTATTTTAAGATTAAAACTAAAAACTTGGGAATCAATTAAATATTTACCCAACCTTACCTTAATTCTCATTAGAGGTGATGGTTAGAATTTTTTTTAGACTATAATTTTAATATTAAATACATTAAGGGTAAATTCAACAAATTTGTATATGCCCTTAGTCATATAAGGTACATTATGTCTTTGTCCATAATAAAAAGTAACTTTTGAGATAAAGTAGTAAAATTATCACCTAGAGAATAATTACATGAACATGTTAATAAAGAATTGCATGATAATTCTCAGGATTGTAGATACCATGTATTTAAATTGGATAAAGATGGAATTTTAAGATATAATGGTAGAATATATGTTCTTGACATGGAAAATTTGAGGAATATTATGCTAAATTAATTTCAAGATGCTCCATATTCAGGACATCCTAGCGTGACTAAGCTATAAACAAAATTAAGACCACTATATTCATTAAAGGGGATCAAAAAATATGTGGTAGATTTTATGTTTAGATTCTTTGAGTGTTAGATAGTTAAGGCTAAACATGTGCATCATGCTAAATTATTGTACCCATATTTTTTAATATAATGGAAGTGGAAATTTATTATCATGGGATATTTATAATGACTTCATATGTTTAAAAATCATCATGACATGATGTTCATAGTTTGGATAAACTTACCAAGGTAGGTTACTTCATTCTAGGTAGTTTATCTGATGATGCACTGATGCTTGCCAAAAGGTTTGTGAAAGAGGTATATATTGCATGGGTTTACCAAAAAGATAATTTTGGATAGGTAACTTATAATGAATTCAATATTTTAGTAAACTCTCAATTCAACTTTGTGTACATAATTAAAATTTAGTACAACTTACCGTCTAGAAATGGATAGGTGAATAGAGAGAATAAATCAGGTTTTGGAGGATATTTTGAGGATGTATTAGATGGACTAGAAATATAAATGGGGTAAAAACTTATCATTAGTTGAATTTTATTATAATAAACTAGATGAATCAGCCTTGAAAATTGGCTCGTTTTAAAGCATTATATTGTAAAAGGTGTATAACACCAATTAGTTGGGATCAATTAGAACATAAAGTGGTATTTATACCTAATATTCCTATAGAGATGGAAGATAAAGTAAATTTAATAAGGAAAATATATGTTAAAGCCAATTATATGCATAAAATGTATGTTAATATAAAAATAATAACTAGATAATTCTTAGTTGGAGATTAAAAAAATTTTGTGAGTCAAACCCCAAAAGAGTGCTTTTATGTTTTAAAAATCAACAAAATTGTCACTGAGATATGTTATACCATTTTATGTTATAGAAGTGATTAATCCTATAGAGTATAGACTTGTATTTCCATTATATTTAGATTAAATACATAAATTTTCACATGTATCTTATCTTTTAAATATATTATTGATCCTACACATGTTTTGGATTGGAATGCATTATAGGTTCAGGATCCAAGTGTGGTCATAGTAGAACAAATCAAAATAATTGATACTCACAAACTTATCTTGTGTAATAGATAATTATCACAAATAAAGGTCCAGTGGGACCAATATTCTAAGGAGAGTGCTACATGGGAGGATTGTGTGGAATTATTTAGGCCATTTCTTAATTTATTTTAAATGATTTTTTTCTAAATATCATTTTTATTTCCAAACTATTATTTGAAATAAATTTCATCAAGATGATGACCTATTTCAGGGTTGAAGGATGTCACATCCTATCCCAATATACAAAAACTACTTAACTAATTAGTATTAGACACAAAAATAATTATTTGTTGTTCTAATTTTTATGTTTGATTTGGTTATGTATGTTGTATGTGTGATAGTCATATTTTTTTGTGATTAGTTAGTACATTAGATAATATGATCATGTTGACCATGATTTAATTTTCAATTATTTACATTAAAACTATTTATTGATGATTATTTATTGATTATTTGTTATAATCTTATAATAACTACTCATTTTTTGATTGAAGTAGTTTTAGGATTGTCTTGCTCTCACATGAAATACAAAGGGAGAGTATCATTGACGAGGGAATGCATACACTAGAATTGGAAATTGAGAGAAATAATATAAACCTAAACACATCACATTCTAGATTTATTGGGTGAAATGAATGTTAATATGAATTCTACTTAATTTATGAATGTTGTTTGTTTTATTGTCCTTATAATAAATGAGGCATGTTTTTAATTATCTAAGTTTATCACTTGTCCTAGTTTGTATGGTATGTGAATTATATTATTGAATATGTGTGTTTCTTAAAAATATATATAATAACTAATTATGGTTTGTAATTTGCATGAATTATAGTTAGTAGAAGCATGAGTTTCATTGATATTGTTTGAATTGGTCACCTTATGCCCCTTTTAGTGTTATAATTAGGGGGTTGGGGGGAGGAGTGGGGAGAAACTCAAAAACATTTTAATTAAAAATTAAATTTAATGAACTTAAATATATTTTAGTTATTTTTACATAAAATTTTAAGAAGTTAAAAGGTAATTAAATTTAGGTTATTTGGAATTTAAAGAAATGAATTAGAGTTGCTTTTATTTGTTGCTATGATGATAAAAGTTGACTTAACCATTTTGAAGATGAGGTTTTAATGTAGATACCATAGCTTAAGAGAGTTTTAATGACTAAAATATAACATAAAAATGGATGAGTGTGGGCATTAATTAATTTAATTTCCATGATGGTGAACTCATAAGATAGTAGGAGGGTTACCTACGCATGCAAACATGCATGTGCTTTGGTAAAAATAATTAGAAAGTAAGAAAATAAAATGGAGGAAAATAAAAAAATAAGAAGGGAGATATTGGAAATAAGAAGAGGGAAGCTACCATCATCTGCAACTAGAATGACTATTTTTTTAATAAATAGGAAAGTAAAAAACATTGAATTTGTGTATGTAAAATGAAAGGGTTTTTTTATTTACAATTTAGACTTGGGTTAATGTAAACCATATTACATTGAATTTTTTGGTAGGTATCTTTATGAAAATTATGGAATAATATTTATAGATATGCATATGGAATTTAATTCCATCCCCAGGCTATAAAAGAGATCATAAGCCTTTTAATTTTAGCAAATTTGAATGTCTATTATTAATTAGAATTATGTCAGGGAAGTTCCTACATGGTTCACATTTGATTTGTGTATTACTTGAAATATTATTTGTTTTCATATTATAGTTGGTTTTATTTTTCTCCTAGTATACAAATAACTCTATATTTTACTTTGTTCTAGATTATATATCGATTCAAATAGTAACAAAAGTTCTTTGATAACCCACTTAACTACTACTATTTTAGGAATTTGCTTTGAGTTATTAAAACTCGATGTATCTTACATAAAATTATTATGACATAATTTTGAGGGTTTGACTATACAAATTCTGATTGTATTGAATATGATACAAAACGAGTAAATATTTGGAATATGTCTTGATAATATTATAATATTGAAAACATTAGTAAGATGCTGGATGGATATGTTGTTTTTGAATCAGTAAAATCCTATAATGATGTATTTATTAATGACTTATTGCATATTTGAAGCATTATTCATGGGTATAGGGTGAATTCATATTACCTAATAGACCTATAGATAAAAATTATTTTTTCCAGTTAGTCTTGTGAAGAAATATTCTATTGAGGTAGTGTTGATGCCTTTAGATGTATCATAGGTGCTATTAGTGTCTAAATAACATTTCTCATTTTAGAATTCATTGAATTCAAAGCATGAGTAGAAGATTATGGTAATATGGTTACCTATGGTGAAATAGTGGTAGAGAAATAAATTGTTCCACCATGGCCAATCATAGTGAAATGTAAGATATCCATGCTATTATTAGTGAATTTATGATCAAGATATAAATTAAAGATTAATCTAAATGAATATTTACAATGGAATTTAAACTAGAGTGATTTGGTAAAAAAAAAAGAAGCAAAAATAAGGGTAGGGTAGAAAAAAGGTGTTTTGATTTTCAATCCAAACATTATGACAAAGTTTAGATTTCATCAAGACATTAATTCAAAATAATACAAAACATGAAATATCTATAGCATAGATCCTACCATGTACCACACAAATGTCTAAGGAAAGGATGGAACAATGTAAATAAGAAACCTAATTCAATTTAAAGATTTACTTCACAAACAAATTGTATTAACTCATCTACAAGATAAGTGAGGGAAATGAAATGAACCTAAGATATTTCAATTAACCTAGTATAATCACAATTTAATAACTCTACATTCATATATGCACATCAAGATTTAATGAAAACCATTCAAATCTAGACATCCAAATATATAGTTGAGAGAGGAGCCATATAACAATTGGCATAAATAAATTTGGAAAAGCTTATCAATATTCCTTGGTTGCATTAATTGCTTAGAGTATACAGAATAGTTTTATCTCTAAAAACTCTCACTTTACAAAATGGTAATATTGCCTTTTATAGGAGGTTAAGGTAGTACATCAATCAGTCATGAGATTACAAATGTATAAGAGTAAGGATAGTTGTCCTTTTTACAAAGTTATAGAATACATTTCAATCTCCAAAGTGGATTGACCTATAGGAAAATGAGCTAACTAGTGCATGCCTTTACAAAATAATATTATACTTTTCAATATTACAAAGTCTCTTAACAAAGTAGAATATTATTAGATATTTAGTTGGCCATGCACTAAATCACTCCCATATTACTCTTGAAGGATACTCATAGATTTTTTATGTGGATCATCAACCAACCTTGAGTTAAAAGCTGGCTCTCAGAGGTACTCATCTTCTTGGTCAGCCACATAATCAAATTCCCTATCATTTCTTGTCATTTCTTCCTTGATACTCATTGCTTTAGTAATTTTCTCATTTGTAGTTAGGATTATTCCCATGATCCTACCATTATTACCCATGGACTAGCCATGACTCTTGCTTCATACTTCTTGCATAACTAGGGTGACCCTATGCTTGTACTCATCATCTATAATGGTGCCTAGGGAGCTATGTTTGGTAGGATGGGCAATCATGGTTCCAAGAGGTTTCTTGATTCTATCCATCAACTCCTTATGATCCCTTATGACCCTCTCCAAGTTATTTAACCATGTATTTGGACCCTAGATCTTGTAAATAATTATTCCCAAATAGTATTCAAATTAGCAAGACTAATAGTTTTGAAAAAAAATAATCATATCCTCAACTACCATGTTGATTAGCTCTTTCATTTTATATTTTGAATTGTGTCATTGGGCTACCAAAACCTTGGCTACTTCATCTTGCTAAGATAATAGACTCTACCTTATCTTTATTTGCTTCAATGATTTAAACATATCATAAAATGATGCCTCAAGCATCTTGATCATTTCCTTTAGGACTAATATAACAACATGTGTCTCAAGATTTTCCTTTTCCTTCTATAGGTTCTCTATTTCTTGATATAGGCCTTTGATGCCTAATTTTAACTAAGCTAAATGAGAATCAACTAATCCCACTATGTCCCCCTCATGGATTGGGTGTTTTCTGGGTCCCTGACCTCCTACTAAAGTTAAGCCCATAAAAGGTTCAACTTTTTGAAAAGTGAACTCCTCATTCCCAACCATGGTCTTCTTTGTTATTACTCTCTCCAGGATTATTGTCTCTATATTAAATTACACACTAACTAATGACTCTATAATTCTTGGAGGTTTTGGGATATCCATATGTGTGCTACTTAAGGCTCTAAGAGTGTCTAATTGAATTCCACTTGACCCCCTAAGGGTAGTTATCAGAGCCATTATCCAAGGATTGAGCTCATCATGGATAGTGATGTTGATTGCTTAGGTCATGGCCCATGAATGTTACAAGGTTGGGATATTCTACATCTTCTTATAAATGAAAAATTTAGGGATTATTGGCCCATGAATGGAATTCTCATCATTGAATAAGTTGAATTCACTCAAAGGATGAGTGAAGGTGAACTTTGGCTTCTTCTTTCCAATTGGGATCAATGCCAACTTAGCTTTCCTATTTTATATGGGTGAAACTAAAACTAGGCCAAAATAAATCTCCTTCCCCTTTTCTTATTCTACCTCCTTAACTTGGGATTGAAGTTCACCATCTTGTTATTCTTCTTCATCTGATCCATATGCCTCAGTATGCACTTTGAGTGCATCCTTCACTATCTCCCTAGGACCTAGTGTAATCATATCAAGGAATTCAATTGGGGACTCTATCCTTTTAGGTTATGCATAATATGATTCTCCCTCACCATGTCTTTATTCTAATTTATCCTTACTAGAGTCCTTTTATAACTTGTGCTTGAGGTTGTTGTATTAGTTGCTCTAAAGGGGGCCTAGAAGAGGGTCCAGGTAACAAGTGATGTTGTAGGGGCCTCATCTACCATATCTCACTAGGTGGTTTCTTGCCTAATATTATGCTTCTTTAACTTGGACAATAATTATATGAAATTTGAGGCCCTGATAAACATCATGTCATGAACACCAAGCCTATATTCATAGGGGTAGTTTATTGTTTTTGATTTCAAATGTTTGGTGAACCTATCATGGGGGTGCCACTACCTCAATTCATTGAAATGTAAGATGAAGGAATATATATTATTACATATGACATGGACATGCTCCCAATTCTATAATACCATCTTGTTGATGGTCAAAGGAAAGGGGTGAAAGAGGCTCTTACTTTTCTAATTACACACACCATCTATACCATTGAAAATTTGGTATGCAAAATCTTATTCTACTAGTTTGGTAGCAACATGGATTGGTAGCTTGAGGGGATAATTAAGGTCCCTTATAGTATAATCATTATATAATCTAGATACAACTAGATGTCTCCAATTAAATCCACATAATTATTGATCAGAAGGGTTACCCTACCCATGCGGATCCTTATAATAACTTCTACCAAAGCTAGATATACACAATCATAAATGAATTTTATATTGTGTCTATACTTGAATATGTACAATTTAGAATAGTGATGGTAAATAATGTGTCTCCCTTCACGTGACCAATTATTTATGTCAAGGATTTTGGTGGTGGCCAATAGGGCATATAGAAGATAGGACATCATAAAGAAGTGGCTACTATTTTTCTTCTTGATGGTTGAGAATTGTTGTTTTAAATAAATGTTAATCATCTCACCCATTGGGGGAGTGAGACCCATTTCTACCATGAAGTATACATAAGGTACCTAGATTTTATTAAAAAGTGTGGTGGAAGGGGCTCTAGATAATGTATTTATCAAGGTCATGATTCTTTTTATTCCTTCTCTAAATTAGATAATTAGGATCTTTTTAGTGGGTTCTTGGATCACTTAGATTCTGGTAAGTAGCCATAGGACAAGGATGGTGTTTAAGTCCTTTTTATTAGTCCATGTTTGAATTTTAGGCAAGTCTACCTAGGGCTTACATATCTTGTAGTATATTTCAAATTCAAGAGGAGAAATATATGCTATCCTTTTAAATGTACATTTATAAACTATCTAATCTTGATCAATCTTGTAATCCTTGAAAATAGGAGCAATGACATTGATATAGTGTAATACCTTAGGTTTTACAATAACATGGTGGAGACTGGTCATTTGGATGGAGACAAGGTCATTGTATCTCTAAAGGATTATGGCATTCTTTTACTCCTCCCTCATGATGTTTTGCATTTCTTCAATGGTCTAGAAAATCTTAGACTAGTTTCTATTTCCAATATTTAATGACACAACATCAAAGTTAATATCTTTGAAGACTCTTCCCTCATTGTTTAAAGCAAGTACAATTTTGTGTCATCCCTCTATTGATACATTTGATTTTCCATGACTATGAGACTTGAAAATTACTCACTTGTGGTTTCTAAGTAGTCTCTAGGTCAACATATTCTTGGTTCAACTATGATTGATTAGAGTTCAATTTAGGGATTTTTATGGAGGCTAGGGATTTTTGTATCTTTAATGGTGATAGTTATTTGGACTTAGGCAAGCTCGTGCCTTAGATTGTATTTATATCCTTGACTTTATACCTTTGACCTTTCATTCTCATAAAATATTCAATTTTGTCATTTTTTTCTTGTGTGGCATCTATCTATCAGCTTTCATGCCATTTTAAAGAACTAAGCATTGTCCTTTAAAATATTTCTTTTACTTCTCAACATCAGATCTTTGCTTAGGGATCAATGTGGACCATTGTTCTTGATCCTAGGGATTGCATGTTATTGGTTGTACTTGTATTAGAATATATGGTTATGGCACTGGGCACCTTCATAAGTCTTTTGTGCTCTACATTTTCTTAGTTTTGTAGTGAATGTGTGCTTTCCATGTATCAATCTCAAGGGCCTTTAGAGGTTCCATTGACTAGTCCTTATCGATTGTGATCCATTTGATTGGATTTCTCTAATTAACTATGAGTCATTGATCTTACAAGGTACAATAAATTTAATTAGCATTGGGACATAAGAAAGAACTTAGGATAAATACTCTAGACTAAATTTTATTTCATTTTAATAAACATGAAATAAACTTTAGGCTAAAATATTTAAGCTAAGTTTTAGAACATATATAAAGGGGGCCTGAATAATAAAAGGATCTAATGCAAGGTTTTAACCTAGGGTTTTATCATGTTGAGAAACATGATAAAACTTTAGGTTAAAATTTTCATAATATAAGTCATTAGCATAAGGTTTATTTTATGTAAATAAATGCATTTGGAACCTTAAAATAGAGACTTATATTAAGACTATGTCTAAAACTATTATACCATAAGGTCATTTTATCATTAAATGTCAAAAACCCTTAAACACCTTTTATATTTTCCAAAGGGGGTCTCATTGGTTAGCAATGTAAGTAATAATATTTTATTAATGTTTTAAAGCAAATTCTTATGTCTAATCAAGATGATTGATGAGATTAAAGTTGACGACATCACAAATGTTGATGATGACCTCATGGGCATAAATGATGGCTTCATGAGCATCGAATGACATTCTTGAGAACATCAAATTTAATTTCATGAAGTTCATTATGTCCATATATCCTAAATTTAACATGTTCCATTAGATCATCTGGTCCTGACCAAGTGCAAACCATCAATTAAGATCTGAGCATAAACATGTCATTGGTCCCTATGATTATGAAGAGGATCAAGTTAGCTCGGGGCTCTATTATCAAAACTAGACTAAGTTATAGGCCTAAGTCTTCAAAGCATAGTAAAATGGTTCCCTTCAAATATTATAGTCATAACCTAATGTTTTATCCTAAAGTTTCATTGTATTAAGAAACTAAAATAAACCTTAGGGTAAAAACTTAGGTTGATTCTATGTTTTAATGCATGAGGCCCCTTTAACATTAAGCTCAAATGTGAGAGTACCACATGGTGAATCTATGTAATTCCTAGGATTTTTACTCTATTTGACCTTGGGGAAGGGTCCGTGGAGCATTGATCAAGATTTGGGTTCCTAAGATGGTGATAACTATCATCCTCATGAGATTTATTAGGCCTTTGACATTTCAACATCATGTTCACTCCATTGGATATCTTTTAGGTGAGTAGTTATAGAACGTTAATCATGATTTAGATACTTGTATATAATTGGCTCTTTTTTTATGTTTTATCCTAAGGTTTTATTATATTAAAAAATAAAACAAGACCTTAGGGAAAAACTCAGGCTAAGTATATTTTTAATAAAAGGGGACCCATTTGATCTTGAGGATGATCACGCATCATTTGATCTTTAGACATGCTTAAGCATGGATCATTGATCATGATCCTAGTGATCATGTTAGATTGGTTTTATGGATTAAGGCTTTAGATTTTATGGGTCCCCTTTGTTCTAGTCGATCATCCTCTATGACGCATCAAGAGCCATCAATTCTATAAAGAGGTAAGATGCTTATGTTAGGGCTCAAGTTGGTATAGGAACTTAGGATAAATTTTTAAGACTAAGGTATTTTTCATGTTAATAAATATGAATGGGTACTTATGACTAAGACATTGGGATAGGTATGTAACAAAGAGGACAAAATGATGTAAAAATGGGACCAAGTTAGGAACATAAAGGACCCTAAAAACATAAATGTTATACCTTGTTAAAATAAAGAGAACAAAAAGGGGAAATGTAAAAGGACCAAGCATAATATTTTAGGATAAGGTTTGATCATGTTAAAAAAACCATGGCCAAGCCTTAATATAAAAATTAGGCTTAAGTCTAAAGTAATTTAAAAAATGCTCCCACCAAATTTGCTCTCACTAGATCTAAATTCAAACCAAGTGTTTTTTGAAGGAGTGTTTCAAAAAATTAATCCAACTTTGAGTTCTTATATACCAAAGACTAGTAAGAGCTTGAATGAGGATAAAACTATGAACATCCCAACATGATCCATTAATAAGAGCTCCATGAATATTGAAACTTAAAAGGGTCAACTATTAGAAACATTAGGCAAGGTTAAATCAAAACCATGAAAAAATGGGATAATTTTATTAGGCATGGATGATATTCAAAATATAATAATGTGGAGAATCAAACCTTCAATGTTAAGGTTTAAAGTGTGCACAAGGGTCCCTATTTGTTTTAGAAATGGGGGTATGTTGACATTAATAGGTAGTGTGCAATAGGGTTATTATTTAATTCCTTGATATTAAGGCCAATGCCAAAACATATAAACATGTGTGTGTGTGTGTGTGTGTGTGTGTGTGTGTGTGTGTGTGTGTGTGTGTGTGTGTGTGTGTGTGTGTGTGTGTGTGTGTAAATTTGTACATTTCACCATGTGTAAATACATTGTCAGATTTGATGACTCAACTAGGTTTTTGAAATTGATGTATGCATAAATGTATGTATAGGTATATGTAAAAGTTATGATGAGTAATTTCATTTATGTACGAAAATATATCAAAAACAAATATATATTTTTATTTTTTTGATGATTTTAAATGACTATAGGTTATTATGGAAATAATGGATTGATTTTCCAGTTCTTAAACATATTTGAACATGACTATGAATTCATTAGAAATATTTTAGTTGATTGGACTTGAATAATTAGACTAGTCAAAACGTTCATATATAATTGATATATATATAAATTCACATGTTAAAATTATATTTAGTAATAAATTATTAAAGACTATAAACTAGATGAAATGAATTAGTATTGAATTTATTTATTAGGTGGTACTCATTTATATTAAACAAAATATGAGATTTTCTCATGAGAATGAACACAATGGAATAAGCTTGGAAAGAAGATTAAATAAGTTTATGGATTTGGATTTTGTTTATGGGTTAAGTTATGGTATTTTCTAAGTTATATTGAGTGGATAATATTAGACCTTACATGATTTTTTAATTTAATTTGAATAATTGATATATGGTAATTACTCTTAAACTTTGTTTTCTATAAAAATATGCATTATTAAAATATAGTTCATTTTAGGAACCTATATAAAACATTGTTGAGTTTAAGTTATCGGTAAAAAAGAGATATGTTGTGAAATAATTATAGTGTTTTATTCTTGGATTACTATTATATATTTATGTGTATGACTATTTTTCATATTGTTCATTTGAATAATCTATACATAATACTATTATGGTTATGTGAATGGAAAAAATGAGATTCTTGAATATTATTGCTTGTACCTTATGTTACTATTTGGGTTGAGTGTATGTTACAATATTTAAATTATTCTACTTTGAGTTTATAAGTGAATATTACTATAATTTTTTATTACACAATAAGTGATATATATATATATATATATATATATATATATATATATAGATATATATATGATGTTATTAGCATGAAAATCATATACCCACCACATAATATCACTTTTTTGTTTGTGATTAATTATCAAAGAGTTTGTATGAGTTTAGTTTACTTAGATCCATGTGATATCTAAATTATATAATGAAAAAGCTAATAAAAGTAATGTTATAGCTAATACAATGTCATTCCACACTTTCTAATTTACATGTTTATGTTGATGTCATAATAGATAGAGGATTGGTTTACATGGTCTATGTGATTATTTAATATATTATGTATTGTAAACACATAAGTTATGGTTGATTTCATGATATCCACGCTATTCTTATATGTCCTATCCATGAAGGGTAGGGCCACTCCCAGTGGAGAGGCATGTGGGAGACTGATGGTTTGTGGTTGGAGGTAAATCACTTAGATTATTCTCTCCCTCTATTTAGTTGCTCAACCATTTGGGATCATACTCATGGGTATATTTATGGATCATCGATCTATTTGTTAACTCATTTGTAGCATTATGCATACTATATTGTATATTTCTAATTTTTACTAAAATGTAATATGTAGTACATTATTATTTGGTGGATATTCAACACAATATTGGATATGATATTTGTAATTATTTATGAATATTATGATAATAATGGTTGTATTCTTATTTAAAGTTTTACTTGTGGATTATATCAGTGATTTGATGAACTTGACTTTCACTATTCATTTTATGAGAAATATTCATCTTGTAATCTAACATGGGATGTTTCAAAACTATAACTAGTGCATTGATAATTTTTTGGATTTATTTATTTAGATTCATTTATTGGTCAAATGATGATCTTAAAAATAGTTATAGATGATTTTATAAGCAAATCATTTAGACTTTTTCTTTAAAAACATGTAACTCTTGAGTAACCTAGTGGGGTTAAAATAAAAAGGAAACTTACCAAGAGAACTTATTCAAGCATTCAAGTGATAAAAATATCTTATTCATCCCTATTTCCATATCAAGCATAGGAGTAGTATCCCCATAGGTAAGAGGTAATCAATGAGTATCCCATGATAAATATTATCTAATTTATAGGCTAGGTCACTCTATGTACTTTAGTATCACACATTTCACCCTCATGCACACACAAGAAAACAATTAGGGGATGAATACATAAGTTTAATTCCATCTTAAAATTATTTTCTATGTATGTAGTGACCATCGGCATAAGGGTCCTTGGGCAAGATCGACACCATGTGCCTACCAACCCATTTTTTTCTAAAGTCACTCTAAGGGTGAGGAATCTAGGGTTTTATAATTTGATAAAGAGTGATAACCTATGCATGCAATCTAAGAAAACCAAAATAAAGGTCATAAAACAACACAAAAGTCTCAAGGTGGTCACATCTAGATCTAGTCATTAGTTTTTAGTAGTCACCTACATCCAACTCAAATAATATCATCAATGCAACCATATAGATCTTACACAAGCATTTTAGGCCATAGAATGTAAAATTATATATTCTAATTATTGTTATAGAATCTTGATCTAGTATACTTACATCATGTCTCATCTGATATCTACATACACACATTATAATAGCTAAATACTCATGTTTCTAATTCATTTTAATATCAATCAATAGTTGTCATTTATATTTTTGGTATGTCTTAGTATCATAAATTCATAATGTTGTTTATCTAAGTTTATAAATTAATTGGACTACTATAGATCTATTTATCACCCTTATAATTATCCATTTATATATTCTTAATCCTATAGGTACCCTTGTACCACAAATTATTTTTAGGGTTAAATAATAGGAATGCTTAATATACACCAAATTTTTAGGCCAAGACCTATTCTGCCTCCTATTTCACACTCTCAAGATTTTCATCAATATTCTAATCATAATATTTGTCTACTAATTGGTTTTTGGTGAAATTTTGTAGATTATTTTATCTTTGTATCCATATTCTCCGACAATGTGTCCCAAAACACAACAACATATCTTGTGTTCTAATATGAAACAAAAGAAATATGAAAATCAAAATTAACCTACACATTAACAAAGAATAAATCAAAATCATCACTACCTTTGAGGGTGTTATTACTAGGAATAATAATGCACATCCTAATAAATAATTCCATAACCATAAAGATATAGTCATGCCCCTTCTTTGACATAGGTAACCCACCTAAAAAAATGGAAATGTTTTCCCATGGTCAAGAAGAAACTAATAATGGAATATACAAACCTTACTTCCTAATACTATGCTTTATTTTATTACACAACAAACATCCCATTATGAGATTAGAAACATAAAAATACATATTAGGATAATAAACATTCCTTTAAAAATGCAAAAAATAATTTTAACACCAAAATGTGCTACAAATTTTGAAGTATTTACTTCTCTCATTAGCTAAACTCTTTCCTCATGCATGCAAAACTTACCCAACTTATATATCAACCCATATATAAGGTAATAATACTGCTCAGACTCAAATATTGCACCTTGGGACCTCTATGCTTGAATAAATGTCTTCTAAAAATATTCATCATCCTCATATCCCTCTACATAAGACTCACACATAAAAGGATAAAAAAGAGTTATTATGATAATGGATGTAATCAAAACATGTATATATAACATAATAGCTAGTTTATTAGACATAATTTTCTTAAATTTGATATAAAAATAAATTAATTTACAAAAATGCCACCCTCTTATAGTGTCTAGATTTTTGAATTTTGGTTTAATATTACAAATATTGGATATTGTGGTGATCTATGTAAATAATATTTTCTATACCCATAATATAGTGTTTCTATTTTTTTATCATTTGAACAAGAGTACACATTTATTTATCATGTGTAAAAAAATATAGTAATTACACCATGACATTAATATAAATGGTAATATATAGGATTACATGCTTGAAATAGTCTAACCTAGATAGAATAGTTACTATCATTTACATCTACCTCAAATGGTACCTACAAGCTAGCAAAAGATAACACTATAACATGACTAATCTTGTGTTTGAACATAAAAAAATGCATTTTGTTTCTTTTGACCGAAAATAAAATTATTACCACTTGTTGTCATGGCATACAAAGGTGTGACTATGGAAGATAAATTATTGATGATCTTCCTTAAATATTGAACTACACAAACCAATATCTTTAGGTCACATTAAAAGGATTTAGCTAATTCATGATGGCCTCTATCTTCTCTTGATAAATACTCAATTCCCCATCTCAAACCACATGCCATAATAACATAATTTTTTGTTGATAACACTCACATTTATTATCATTCGATCTTTAAACACTTGTAACACTTGTATTAAATGATCAATATGTTCATCAAAAGTTTTGATGAAAACATGAATATCATCCAACTATAGAATAAAAAAGGAATAAATAAATGACCTCATTACCTAATTCATAAAACACATGAAGGTAGATAGTATATTTCATATCTCAAATGGTATAACCAACCATTCACACAACCCGTTTCATGTCTTTAATTTTATTTTTCAAAATTCCTATTATTTAATTATCATTTGGTAATACACAAGTTTCAAATCATGCTAGGTAAAATAATTATCATGTTATAGTAATCAATAATATTATAAATTTATGGAAGAGGGTACCTATTATTTATGGTTTTTTTTTAAGGCATACATAATAAACACACATTCTACATGAACCATATACATTAGGTTCTAATACAATAGGATGACCACATGGAGAAGTAATAGAATAGATTACACCTTGATTCATTAAAGAATGTGATCTATATCTAACATCATTTGCATCCTTTAAGGACTACCTATACGTCTTGATATTTAGAAATAAAATATCTAATATAAATTGAATTTCATGCATAATAGGATTTACTAGTGGCAACATAATGACCTCATGAAAAATATCTTTGACTTAATACTTGTAATCACATAAAATTATTATTTGAGTGATAAGAGTGATAGTTTAGAATAATTATACCTATCTTATCCGTAGACATATCTTAGATCCTATTATCAAATTTATCCAACCTTAGTGTGGACCAAAGACATTTGTAGTCATCCCTAAAGTAGTCTCAAATCCTAATTTCTTGATCCTAGCCCTTCATGCCTAGTGTTGTGCCTTTTAGACACTAGTTCCATAATAAGAACACTATAACCACATGGAATTAGTGTCCCAATAATTCTGTTAATGTTCTTTCCCTCTCTTTTTCACAAATAGATATCTTTTAAAATCTAAAATCTCCTAGGGTTGACCTAGACCTATTTTAACACCCACACAAACATCAACATAGTATATATACATGAATTGTATCCCTCTAACCACTAGATAGAGATCAAATTCTAAATACACATTCAAACTTAGAGTAATCTAGGCATAATTAAGGTTATCAATCCCTATTTTCCCCTACTTGTACATACTAACATCTATAATATTCCTAAGCTCAGATTACCCATATTTCCAATCTCAAAGATATTCAACGCACTTAAGGAGACAATCATACTATCTTCACTTTCACTTGCACTAGCACTTACATGGGGAGAACTACATCAGGATTGATCCTTTCTTAGAGTATTGGTATGTAGGTGACTCTCATCATAGTGAGGTGTTGAGGATGTCCAACCTACCATACTAACAAACACACTTTTTAGCCTGTATCAATTGGATGCAGTAGAAACATGGAGGATTAGGGTTTTATCACAAATTAAATCAAAATAGGAAATATAAAAAGTTTCAAAACTTGTTCACATAGTAATAAAACTCATAGATATAGATACAAATACACCTAAAAGTTTAGGATAGTCCTACACATAAGACACTACCGCCAAAATAAAGAAATTAATACCACATTTCTAATAACGATGTTACTATCTAATTAGGGAGATACTATATAGGAGGGGTTATAACATTGGTATCCTATTTATGACACTCAAACCAACTTTTACCATAGTTTCTAGCCTCTAATTCATCCATCTCAATTTTTTTATAGCTAAGTTATTACTTTCACTATTTATTACTATTTTTAGAAAGGTTAGAGTTAGTCAATTCTAAAAAAAAAAATTAGTAACTATATTTTTTTAATATTATTACCTTCATTTAGTCTCTCATCTCTTTCACAAACATAGGATTTATATTCACTAAGTCCTAAAATGTTTAAACATTTGGTGAACCTAACTTACTTTGAACATTTCTCAAACCCTAACCCTAGATAACCCTAGGGTTTATATTTCTAGAATTTAGATATTGGATCCATAAATTTTATGATAATATTTGATATAATAATTACAGAATAAGTGTATTAATTTTTTTTTCAAAGTTTAATAATTTAATTTGCATGCTCATTCTCTTTAATTCAGAATGAACTCACAAAATACACAAACACATTTATAAATGATGATTTATATCAATTATAATGTATGTCATATTTAATTCTATCTCTAGTATGTTATTATTATCTTATGTGGAATTAAATTAAGAAACAAAAACTTACTTACATAGAGGATCTATTACATAAGATAACAACTATGTTTGAAGTTTCAATGTCATATCTTATGCATGATAAATAATCTCCATTCCCTCCTCATCTACATGAGGGTGATAGTTACTTTCCCTCTAACTAGGTCCATGCTATCACTCCCCCATGAGATGAATCAGATTATAATATTTTTACTAAAGCCCATACTCATCCTATTTACACCTCCCCCTAGAATATGTGTACCTACATATTCAATCAGAAGCAACTAGGGTTTCCACTTATGAGTCTTAAATGGATCAAATTATTAGTATGAGAAAGATAATATCAGAATTAAAAAATCAAAATTAGTTATTAAGTGAAAATGTCAGATTATTGTTAAATCACATTACATGTACATAGTCTTTAGAATATGCTAGTGTAAACCATGTATATGCATCTACACCTACAAACATTATTCCTAGCAATCCTTCATATCTAAATCATAAAATGAAACACAATGAATATATTATGAGTGATTTAAAAATATTATAAGGGTCCAATAAGAGTTAAAATGAGACACTAAGGGAAATTAGTTAAGCTAAGTTGATCAACTTACCTCCTCTATATCTAGTGATGAGATCCATATATTATTATGTATATCATAAAATGCATGGAAACCACACAGATTCATGTTTAACATTGAAAATTAAAATACAATAGATAATTTATATAGATGACTTAAACAATGAAACATAGTCCAAACAACATATAATGGTTCATATACAAATTTAAAAAGGGTCAACTTTAGAAATATTTAAAAAGTGGTTACCAAATCATAATTCAGAACAATAAAAGGTTCAAAAAGTGAAATCAAAGAAAGAAATGGTAAAAAAACATAGGTAAATCAAGAAAGAGATAAATATATACCTCTCCAAAATGAGGCTCAAATTTCAAAGTGGTATGGCCTTGGTCAAAAATATATACAATAGTTTGACTATCATGTTTAAGGTTTGGGTGAGTTGGCCCAAGGCATAACTACTCCTATTATAAAAGTTGATAATGTTGGTCAATAAGGTTTGGGATTTATCAAAAATTATAAGGTAAACCATGCACATATGAATTTTCCCAAGTAAAAAATTCTAGATACATAATAAATGTTACAAAAAGATCAAGAACTTAAGTTGTAAAGTCAAATTCATGCTAAGATAATAAGCATTATCAAAAAAGGCCTTTTGATAAAACAGACTCCACAACACCATATGCCTAAAATAAACACATTTTCATAGGTAAAAATCATGATAAATATTACAAATCAAAATTTAGAAAGGGAAATCCATAGTATAAGGCAATTCTACTTGCTCATCCAAATACAATAGAAGTCAACACTAGTGTTCCAAGTTATTATGATTATTATGATTTTTATCATGAAAAATACTCAAATTCATGTTGCAACACTATTTAAATCCAATATAGTAATCATATTTCATTAGATATCACCATTCCTATTTTTGACACAAGCCACATTGATAGTGAGTCTCTCATGAGACTCATCGGTTATTATTGTTCCTCACTTCTTATATATACTTTCCTTATTTATCTCTCCTTGTATATAGTTTCATTTTTATGTTTTTTATAGATATATTATATCCATAAAATATAAAAAAATATATAATATTTCAAGAAAAACAAAAAACATTCAAATATTTAATCAAAAAACATAAAATTATAGATTGTAGGCATTACCATGTTTATATTTCATATATTAGCCATACACTACATATGATTGTTATCTTAGTATAGTTAGTTTTATCATACATACATTCTTCACCTTTTTGTGTTGAATGCTTACATATTTATATAGGACTCAAGTTCACTACATCGATTTAAACTTGTAATTATCTACCCATTGAGGGCATTTACAAAGTTACATAGGTTCTTAATTTGAAACATTCACCCATTTGAGGTAACCTTACACACAATTTCAATTATCAAGTTCCATATTTCTACACTTTACATCATATATTTATCATTCTTATATCTTGATATTGATCATGCTATACCTACATATATATTGTGTTATCCACTACTAATTTAGACTCAGGATATGTACATGTTAGTTATTACATAGAATTATACTACATATTGATGCATACTTTCATTTCTATCTTCCATAGTTTAGAATTGATTGTATATATATGCTTCTTCTATTTTAGGACATTTGAATATGAAATTTCTCTTTGTCTATATGCCAATTATTTTCATAGTATGTATGCTTTGGACATGTTTCCATGTCCTTGTGTCTACTTTCTTGATTGTGTATGCATACATTTAAACATGTCTTGTTATGTACCTCTAGGAAAACTTGCTTGTCTTTTACATATGTGGATATTTTAACATGTCCTTTTATGTATTTATTTCTTAGATTTAGTGACATGTGCCTATGTCCCTTGTATTTTAGCCCCTTGGCCTACTTTGTGTGCCTCATATGCATTATATGTATACTTTCTTGCATGCATCATGACCATGACACTTGTCTCTTTCTTGTTACACACTTTGATTTTATATTCCATGAGGGACCTCATACATCTCCCCTTCCTACTTGGGTGTTGTGATGGACATTGTGCTCCATACGCCTAGGTAACTACCCAATTTTTACTCATATTTATTAATACATACATTTTTATATCTATATTGACACCATTCAATATGATATACATCACATACATCTTACATTACAAATTTATGATCAATTTAGCTTACACATTGATGTTATGTATGAACATTATATTGGATTATTACACAATTCTCTTATATGCTATGGATAACACACATATTGTAAATCTTTTTTATTTTGAGCATAATTATTACATAGGTTCAAAAAAAATTCTTAAAAAAGGAGGTAATAATAGGGGTTTTTCATAGAGATCAGGGTAATGTAATGCATTCATAGTTCATTTTCAGCACATAGGCTCATATTACATAAATCAGACTCAAGGAAACATAGTGGGAAAATGGTGACACAAAGATCAATACATTTGCACAAAAATCAAACCAAAAGGATACTATCACCAAAATTGGGACACTAGAACCACATTTTCAATAATAACATTACTATTTAAGACATTATTCTACTGGCCATTAGACTTATTTTTATTTTTATTTTTTAAAAACTAGATTGGTTATAAAAGATAGTAGGTCCAGTATATGTTTGCACAAGTTTAGTTAAAAAATTATTAGTTTTGCATAGTATTGGCAATTAGGCCTATCAAGGTTAAATCACAACTGCTCTAATTAAAAACTTTTCATGAACATCATAGTATCCTTAAATTTCAAGTGAAGAGTGAGTTGTTTTACTATCATATCCATAGTGTCAACTATCATTCTAAGGTTTTGACTAAGATTCAAAAAAATTTGTGATGTAAAAGTGCTTTGATGGTGATATACAAAAAATGGTAGATGATGAATCTCAGGTATAATCAATATTTTCAAGCATAATGATATACAATCCTTAAAATATAATAAATTAACATACATAAAAGTATCATGGAGAGCTAAATTGAAGGTGATAAGGTACTTTTCTATGTTGTTCGTTAACATCTCCTTATGAAGTCATGTGTATGAGGTCAAAATTGAATATTTTGGATTTAAACTGATTTAATTATACCTTTTACAACCATTAAATCATTAAAAATACTTTTAAATACCTTTATATACATGTAATTACCTTAATTATAAAGTCTCATACTTTGAAAAGGTCATTTAATGTAAGTGTAAGTTTAAGCATGGAAAAGGTCCTTTTTGAGATCACATGCCAATTTTTTGCCCAAAAACATGTAAAAAGAAATAAAATTTATATTAACATGATTTTTTACTCTTTTTATCACTCTCTCATTCCATATATTGGTGGTTATAAGTTTAAAGTGTGAATAAAAGGGAAAATGAATGATATTTCATGGAAAAGTATGGACTTATACAACCATTCCATATGGTAGAGTTTAGGATAATATATACGAGGGAATATTAGGTGTTTTATAATAATTTAAAGTCAATAATATTTAAAATAATCCCAAAATAAGTTCCATCTAGTCATCTAGCTTATTTGCACATAGGGAGAGCCCTTCAAGTTTGTAGGTGGTACAACCATGAGAGAGAAAATCTAGGTCTACAAATTTGTTAAAATAAATTAGTCTCAGATAAATTCTATCCAGGGTAAGTGGTTATAAATTTGGTCATATATCCTTCATGAGCCATCCCTTTGAATTTAAGGCACTCATTATGGCTCCTTAATCCAAGCAAGTAGTCAATTTTCCTAAATTTATTTTCATCAAGGCATCATGGAAGAAAATTTCAAGATTGTGGATCTTCTCAGTAGAAAAATCCACTATTACATGGAATTAATAAGTTATTTTCCACACATTTTAGGGTTAAATAGGCCTCAATAATATAAAAGAATGCAATTCTATAGTCTATAAGCATATGAAGAAAAAATGTATGGTTTAAGAGAGAGAGAAAGGGTTTCAAAGTTTTGTTGAATTCTTGTTTGAGGGGTATCCTTAATGTTATTATGTTTTATAAGAAAGGTTTCTCAAGGTATTATTCAAAAAATTCATATGAATAAGGCCATAATTGTGTTCTTAACATCTCCATTGTAGTCATTGTTTAGAATTTTTAAAGGTTTCTTAAATCTGGTTGAGAATCTTAGCATATTCTTAGGTTTCATTTTAGCATACTATTCCCCTTCAATGGCCTTCAAATTATTATATGTGGTGGATGATATTATCATACTTGAAAAGGAATCTTAAAATTTTTCTTGGCATAATCCTCTTGTCCCTTTTCATCCCCATTTTGTTTCATCCCCATATCACTATCTTTCAATGCCTTTCTCATTATGATCATGCTTCATTTTCCCCTTCAGACATGGTTTTCCATCTTCCTTTCCCATAATCCCCCCTTCCAATAATTTCCATCTCATAAATCCATTACAAAGAGGATTCATGACTGATCAAAGCTTCATGATCATTCAAGTGTGGTTTGCAGGACCTTCAAACCATGATAAATAGTAAAGAAGGTAACCTATAACCAACGAAGCAAAGTCATGAGTCTGCATGAAAGAACAAAAAAAGTGTAGACAAGGAATATGTATCTTTAAATTTATTATTTAATTCCTACCTATAAAGCTATAATATATCAATAATAAGTATTAAATTATGTTTTTTGACCTTCTTTAGACCAAATTCACACTCAGTCTATACTAACATAGTCACCTATAGTTGTACTACATAGTATTTTGGAGGTTGACATCATGTCATTTCAATATTGAAGGTGTAAAGGAATGTAGGTCTCTTATCCTATGTTATTACTACAATCATGAATTATCAAGAAGGAAATTTCCATAAGCAAACATTCAAGTGTAGGAAAGGACACCTACATGCTTGTTCTGAAAGTCATAACCTATAGTAAGGGTGTTGGCAATCTTAAGGCCTATCAAGGTGAAAAAGAGGATAATTAAAACAATAAATGCATTATTATTATGATATTGGTAATATAAATGAGGTATTTTAGGAATAATATAGTTATAATATAAATAACCATAAATAAATACTCTAAATAGAGACGTATAGTCATCTCAACATAGACATAGTCAATATACTCCATTTTCATGATAGTGGGCAATGTTATAAAGGGGAATTTCATTGGGTTAAGATTTAAGTTGGTTTTTGATATTATATATATTATTTCATGACTTTATAAGTATGTATGTTCATATCTTATGACTTTATCAAATCTCCAATCATCTCAAAACCATGTCATAGTCCATATAAACCTAAGAAAGTCACACATAGTCAAATATATAGGAAGGAAGAAAAGGCCTATTTTAAAGAAGATGGTGGTATTTTATGAAGGACATAGTTATATAAATATATATATATATAAATTTAACTCAAATTAAAATCTTGAAGGAAACCAAACTCATTTTTTGTCATATTTGATAGAAATCACCATATACAATTGAGTAAAGGTCTTTTCAAGCATGTTGATAGTCAATAACTATAGATATGAGTTATTATCACGTTATTTAGGTATAATTAGGTTAATAAGGTTTATTACATGATTAATACTATAATATAATGTTTTAAATGTTATATCAAGCCATAAGTTCCAACGGCACCAACACTTAATTGTATTCCTCATGAAAAACACACCTACAACCATGAGTATATATTTGTATCTTCAATATCATGAAGGATGAGGGAAAATTGATAAAAAGAATAATTTAATGATAGTATCAAGGATTAATATGAGAAATTATCATAAATTTAGGGTGTATAAACATTTCTATAGTCAAGTTCACCATATCAATGTATATTTATAGCCATACAAGTGCCATTTTCTCTCATGTAGTCATGTACTATGAAGATACAATGCAAGATAAATATATTCAATGAGTGAATAATAAAGTGAATTATTAAAGTTAATTAACTAATATACATCAAAAAATATTTTTCAATACTACTAAATTACTCCCATGACATGAAGATGAAGGTACATTAGGCTTGTACAAAATAAGATAGTGTGTGAAGCTTAAAAGAATGCAAGAAGAGTGAATACTTTATGGGAAGAGATAAGATAGAGGTTTGAAAAAATTTAATTTATTTAAAGAACCAATTAATTATAATATGGTTTCAAAATACCTCCATTTTATCATGAATCACTACCTATAGTAGTTTGTGATAGTCATGTCACTTTAAAGCTCCTTTGAAGATACATGGTTTTGATTAGAGATATAAGACCAAGTGGACAAATGAGTCAAAAAAATTAAAATGATTATTATTCATGTAATATTAAAAAAAAATTAATTATCATTCTCAATCTCAAATCAAGGTGTAAATAAGGAAAACTCAGTCTTAAGATTGAACAAGTAGGCAACCTACTGGTAAATTTTGAGAAAATTCACCTATAGGCTAAAATATGTATGATCCAAAAAGGAAACTTGGTGGAGATGATAATAATGAATTTTCATCACCTTTAATATTGGTTATTTCAATTTATTATGGTAATTACTCTCTATTTTATCACAATCAACCCTATGTCTATTGACAATCCTAAAATAGGCAGGCAAACATCTTGAAGTATTTATAGGTGTGGTAGGAGGATTTCAACTTATTTTAAGTGTTTTTTAATAATTATAGGGTGTTTTAAAATATTAAAAACACCTTTAAATAGTGATAAATCTCCAAATTATATTAAAACCTTGACTTTGATGGATAAAACTAGCAAGCATGCCTAAAACCCCACAAGCACACAATCATCCTTTTCAACTATTTCATGAACTTTTGTTCACTTAAAGGATATATATAAAGTGGAGAGGATAATTAAAACCTTGGATAAGGTCTTTTAGTTAATAAATTTTCATAAAACTTGTTTTGATAGACTTATCAAGCTTCTTCTTGCACATATAGTTCTTGGAAACCTCTTGAAGTATAATTTTATCATGTAGAGATTTTGATGTGAATTTTTAATGGGATATCTTGATTTTCATGGTTAATTAAGGGATAAATATACTTAATTTTAATGGAAATTAGTTTCCAACTAGAGTTTTGTACACTATGAACAATCATTAAGAAGCTATGGACCTCTAAAACCCTTAGAAACCCATCATAACCAACTAATGGAGAAAAGAAACCAAGTTATCCATCTAGATGACATGTTTGAGATATTAGATAAATTTTACGGTCTTATAAACTCCACTAATCACCTATATGATGAGTTATTTGGCATGTGAAGTACCTTCACTATATGAACTAGGCAAAATAAGTCAATTTTGAGCTAAAAAGCAAAGGAATAAAGGGTAATTGCACATTCAAATGGGTTGAGAAGTAATATAGGGTCCTAAGATATCTTAATAACAATTTTATAGCCATTAAAAAGTGTCATTTGGCTCATTTAAATAGGTAGATAGGTCTATAAGTCAATGTAAGAAGTTTTTTGCATTCAAGGTGGAGAATAATGGCTTGATTGAGCCCATACCGTGTCTCCATAGCATCATCTAAATGTCATTTATTTTTAAAACACTATAAAAGATCCTCTAGACTCATCATAAAGTTAGATGTTGAAGGATGTTATGCATACACCTACGTTTGTTCATGACATCACTACATAAGGCCATCAAGAGGGGTTAACAAGAGCCAAATCAAGGTGATGAGGGTACTTTAAAAAATCATCAGGTCCTAGGAGAGATTCATGCTAAGTTTTAGCCATAAGAGAGGCATATTAGTGATCATCTTAGTACAAGAACACCAAAAGATTACTTAAATAACTTATATTCCACTCTAAGAGGAGACTTCACATGCTCACCTTGATACACACATTTTTCATGGGAAGTCAAGTAATTTTGGGAAGTTATAGGGCCTAATAAACTAACATTTTTTGGCATTGGTTTAGGTATTCAATGCCCAAGATTTATGAATAATCATTAAGAGCCCAAATCACTCTTAAACCCTTGCAAAACCCTATTAATAGACCTATTTATGGAAAATTTGATAAATATGCATTCAAACTGATTGAAAAATCCTAAATATCACCTAGATAACCAATTAAATTCTTATATATTCATGTCCATGGCCATTGGTTGTATGGATGATGTATAAACTTGGCATACAATACGCTTTTGAGAGAAAAAAACATAAAATAAGAGGTAAAAAGTAGTTTAAATAAATACCAATCATTTTTGATAAAATCCTGACACTTTTTCTTCCTCCTCAAATCTTAAAATGATCATAAATATGCTTTTAAGTTCACTTGGGAGCTCATCTAAAATAGCCAGTATGAAGGAAATGAAGGAAAAACATACCCATTTAACTAGTTTGACTAATTTGTAGGTGTTGATTGCCAAGGAGGACTATTTTAATGATATAATACATTGTTTCATGGATGTAATTCATCATATTTTTAGGTTTTCAAGTTTAAATGTAGGTTTTAATGGCCACCAAGCATAAAAAGTTAGGCTACTAGGCCTAATTTGGCCTAGTAAGCCTATTTACTTAATCAAGTGAAGAAGAATGGCATATAATATTATTGAAAAGAGATAATGTGGATTTTTCATGCCTTTCATCTAATCCACATCATTCAAAATTTATCTTTGATTTCAAATACATTCTTAATTTATCCTTGTGATGAGTTAACTGGCCTTCAACTACTTCAAGCACATGTATAACTCATCTTGAGTTCTAATTCATGAGTTAACTCACTTAAACAATAGTTTTATAACCAAAGTGTGGAATATAATGATATAAAAGGTTATTTTGTATGTAAAATAATGGCCACCACCTTATTTTCAATTCCAAGAAGATCATGTAAAGATCATGCAAGCCACTAGACACAAGGAGACTTAATGAATACTATTGTTTGTAAATTATAATTAAAATTTGATTTGAGTTAATGTCCAATTGACTTATAATTCTATCATATTTTTCATATTTTCTATATCATCCCTCTTTTTATATTTATTAAGGACTTCAGGCCATTTTTTAGGATCTCAGAGGCTGGTATAGAGAGACTATACAAAAATTGTAACTTGCACCAACAATCAATAAATATAGTTTATTGTAGATTCATTCATGGTTGTAGTGTGTACTTTTGATTTTTTATTTTCATATAATTGTGATAATTATATCCTTTTATAGGACCTTTCTTAACCTAAAAATATTATTTCATCCTCTAGAGGTCACCTAAAGAGTTAATAATAGAAATTATGTTGTAGAATGGTAGTATGCAGTGTCTTTAAAGACATTCATTCCTAATTCTTCAATTTTTAGACATTCTATCAATCCTTCATTTGAAACACTAATGTTTAAGACTCATCTAGGAAATTATTATTGAAAAATTCTTTCATTTTAATTCATATGTGTGCTTAAGTTTCAAAGTTTATAGAGGATCATTCAGTATTCAGGTGTATCACCATCATAACATATATTTCCTTTTGAGTAATCTTCCTTACTCTTTTCATCCCAAAAATCATTTAGGTTTAGTAATTGATCTAAAATTCACATATTTAGAGGATCTATCCTCAAAAACTATAGTTTTGGTCTAGCGACAAGTATCCCATAGCCCTAGACCATTCCAATGTTAGTCCAGGTTCGAAACAGATCTAAGTAATCTATCTTTAGTAGGGTACAACTTAGGTTGATAATAGTTTAAACATGCCTGATGGGACCACTTATTCATATGATTTCAAGAATATATCTTCATATTTGAGTATATTATTAGGTTTTTAAGGTGTCATATTCATAGTTACATGCATTTCATGCCACCAAGAGTGGTTAAAAGAGCCTCCTCAAAATGGAAATAGACTAAATTCATTGAGTTGTCTTTCCAATCAATAAAGAAAAAGAAGGCTTCTCAATACAATCCAAATCCTACACCCCCAATTTCTCCTATTTTTATCTAAATAACTTTTCCTATTCAACCAAATATTGTTCATACAAACATTGTTGTAAACCCCATACCTCAAATGGAGACCCTCAAAAGAAAAGATTTTGTGCCTATCAATGGTGGCATCTCCTAAACATCAATAAATTTGATGATATTGTATCTGCCACCCTAAAGAGTCTTGTTTATTTGATAGGAGAAAATATAATTACTCCTATTAATCATATTGTATATATAGATAATAATTTTTTATTTCATGCAAAAGACATATGAAAATTTAGCTATGAGGTTGTTGGCAACTTATTTAAAAGGCAAGGCACTTCAATGGTAGAGAAGTTTGACACCTGCATCCATTAACACCTAGGATGAATTTGGAGAAGTCTTATTCAATATATTTGAGGAAAAAAGTAATAATATTTCATTGGTGGAGTATATTACTACAATCAAAAGTTTCTCTCATAATTTTATGGTGGATTTTAACTATAAGTTTTAGAAATGTTAAATAGGATTCCTAAAGTTATCAAACTCACTCCTAACTATGCATTCTTGTACTATCTAAAAACTCTCAATTCATATGTGTTGGTTATGATTCAATAAATGGGAGGTAAAATTTTATTAGAGGCCTATGAAGTATCCATAAAGGTTGAAAATTTCCTAATACAAGCAGGTAAATTGTCTCCAAGACAACCTATGCCTTTGTTTCTAGAGATTCATCTTCCTTCTCCTACCATTACTCCAATATTAGATTCAAAAATTCTTCATCAAACATAGGGTAATTAGGTAGACAAATTAGGAAATATAGAGAGTGAACTCAAGGCTTAGAATAATAACTTGTTTGCTTTGAAGAGGTATCAAACTTCACCTTACAGGCCTTACCACATTCCTAGTAAAAATTATCAAAATATTAGGCCTCCCTATCAACCCAATTAATAAGGGTAAGGGAAAATTTCACAATAAAGGTAATACAATTCTTATAATCCTAATGTTACAAGAAATTATAGAGATTTAGTGACAACTCAGAGCAACTATGCTCAAGAAGGATAATGGAATAATCAGTGGGATCAAATAAATAACATGGTAATGGATCTAACTAGTGAGGGTTCTTGAAAATATTTTATGTAAAAGGGTTAATTTCTTCCACCACATGATGATCAAAAATATTCTCAACATAAGGAATATTATCTACCACATGGAGACATTTATTCTTTCACTCAAGCTGAGGTGCCAAATTAGGAAGGAGAAGGTAGTAACATAGCACCTACTAAAACTACATTTGTTAACTTCCAAGAAGGTGAGAATTATTTTGATAAGATGGTAGTAAGTCAAGGTCAAAACATTTCCAATGTGGAAAATTTAGTTATATCCCATAAAATATCCAAGATAATGGAAATTGGTGAAGGTTTAGGTCCTAAATGGGTAACTCCTCTTCCTTCTCATCCACCTCAAAAATCCACCACCTAATATGTGCCTCAAAAGTCATCAACTTATAAAGTATAAGATGGTAAGGGAAATAATTTGAAGGGTCCATTCATTCCAAAATTCACACAATATTTAGGTAGCATTTCTACTCCTAAATTATAGCCTAGGGCAACCATAAATCCACTTACTATTGTGTATAAAATGAAGAAGGTTTCCATGTCTATTTCTACATGCGATACACTGCTAATTTTGGGTCAAAAGGACCTCCTGCAAGAAAATATTTCAACTATCAATGTCTTAAATAGACAACCATAAAGGTTAAGTGTTGTTATAACATATTTTGATCAATTTATTAAGCCTCAAGCTCCAAAATATATTAATCCACCTCCCTTGTATCTTTTAGTTGTCATAAGAGATTGTCTAGATCATAATTTTATGATTGATAGTGGAGCTAGTACCTCTATCATGCCCACATCAATAGCTAAAAAACTAGGACTTTAGTATGATCCTCATGAGAAATAATTATTACAATTATATGGGTCTCCTAGAAATACTATAGGTGTTCTTAGATATTTTGAGGTCATACTTGCTACTTGTCCTAATCTTACCATTTCTCAAGATGTAGTAGTTGTTGATATACCTCCTTACTTTACCTTATGATTATACATATATTGCACCAGCAAGATAGGGGGTTATCTTTCTTATGATTTATCCTACATGGTTTTTAGAACTAGGTATTAAAAATAAATCTCTATAAGGTCTCAACCTTTATCTAGATTCCATCTAGAACTTTATATTCCAAACTTGTCAAATGTAAATTGCATAATATCATAAGAAGATGAACTTATCAATGATCAAGAACCTTCCAAATCACTCTAAGGTATACCATATATACTCCTTGATGAGTGGGGAGTTGATAATAATGGTTATGACCCCTATAAAATTATTAAAGAATCAAGTTTTGGTTTCTACTATATGCATGGAAAAGGTGACTTAATAGCTAATCTCACTAGCTCAATGCAAGATCAATAAGGAGTGTGGAATTTATAAATTTATGGATATAGATCAAATAATGGGAGTGAGGATGGTATTATTCTTGTTTCTCCTTGAAATAAAAGGTATCACTCTTCTATAAGATTTTAATTCAATTGTATATCTAATACTGCAAAGTATGAGGCTCTTATTCATGGTTTACAATGGGCAAGAAAGAGAGGTATTAAGCTTCTATAGGTTAAAGGTGATAGAAAATTAGTATTGGATCAAGTAATAGGTTTTATTTCAGCCAAGAATCATTTGATAAAGGCCTACAAATACAAATTTTAGGACCTTATGGAAGACTTCTAGGCATTTGATATTCACTCTATTCTCAGAGGAGCCAATCAACATGTAGATAGACTAGTTACCATTAGAGCATAATATGATATTTTTTATTAGCTTAAGGACACTAAAAATTAGTCATAAATAATGATGTAAGTTTTCAAGTTTGATAGTGACAAACAAATATCTTTTTTCCTATTTAATGAGATAAAAAATTTCCCAAAGAATCATGATAAATTACAATGCTAATATGAAGATCAAATTGTTCAATTAAGATCAAACAAGTTACCTAAAGGTTTTCTAACTTTATAAATCATATTTAATTATAATTATTAGATAATAAAAGATGAATTAATCATATATAACATAAAATAACGTTATGATAAAATTGTCATAGTTGAGGGTAAGTTACTCAAGTTGGGAAAAATGAACACTAATAATGAGATAGAAGCTTTCATATCATTGTGTAAGGAGTTCATGGATTTTTTTACATGAAAATATCATGATTTAAAAGGTTTTGATCCCAAGTTATCATAGAATACTATTGATATTGAATAATATGCCAAACCTGTTAGATAGAAGAAAAGGCCAATCAACCCCAAGATTGAGATCCTTATGAGAAAAGAACTATAAAGTCAATTGAATCCAATATATTCTTTCCTGTCAATAATTCTACATGGGTTGAAAATATTGTACCTATGAGAAAAAATAATGGGGCGATAAGGTTATGTGTAGATTTTAGAGATCTCAATAGAGTGTCATTAAGAGATCACTACTATCTTCCCTCCATGGATCATATTTTGTAAATAATTTTAGGTTCACAAAGGTTTTTTCTATTGTATGGATACTTGGCTTACAATCAGATATTGGTGAATGAGAAATATCAATACAAAACTACCTACAAAACTAAATGGGATACCTATGAATATAATAATATGCCCTTTGGACTCTCCAATGATGGAGCTAAATTCCAAAGGGCAATGGATGTTGATTTTTAAGGGATCTTAAGTGATTTTTTTTTTGTTTATCTTGATGATATTACTATATTTTTAAAAGAGCCTAAATATCATCTAACATATTTGAGATTAGTATCCGATAGGTGTAGACAATTTTGGGTTTATTTGAATCTAAAAAAGCATACCATTTCAATGCATGAGAGAAGAATTATTGGACATGTTGTATCCAAGGCTTGACTTTCCATTAATCCTAAAAAAATAGAATTAATCCTTTATCTATCATTACTTAAACATAAAATTAATTGTAACATATCTTGGTAAAGATCAATTTCATTAGGAGATTCATTCCTAGATTTGCAAAATTGGTAAGGCCACTCACTCATATGCTTAAGAAAAATCAAGAGTTCACATGGACTAATGAAGGAAAGAGAAGTTTTCAAGCCATAGCTCTTACTTTTCTAAATCTTAATTTCACTAAATATTTATTTATATATACTTTCTCCACATGTAGTACAATTTCTACTATGCTTATGCAAGAAAACAATTAATGATTGGAGTAGTCCATTGATTTTTTCAATCAAGAATTGAAGGGATATGAAGAGAGGTATTCATTTATTTTAAAATCATGTGCTTGATATTATAAGAGGATTGATAAAATTCAATAATTTGGTATCTAATAACAATATCTTTTTTATGGTAGCTCATCTTAGTGTGAAGGTTTTTATTCTTAATAGAGACTTAAGTGAAAGGAGGGTTGGTTGGGTGACCAAGTACATAGAATATGACATTGAATTGAAGGTTAAAAATATGACCAGAGGTATAGGAATTTTTGAATACATTTCATCAGATGTTAAAGAGGAAAAGGAAGTGATTTTGATAGTTCAAGACACTCAACATAACTAGAACTATCTCTACTTTCAGCTGGACAATTGACATAGATAGATTACTCCAAGTAGGAGAGTGTATTATGGGATTAAATTAATAAAATAGGAGAAAATTAAGGATGAAATTTATACCTTAAATCCTGATTGATGGACTTAGCTTCAAGAACGATATTAGAGGTATGTTTTTAAGATGTGTTGAAACTAGTCAAATAAACAAGTCATTAGAGAAATTTTATGATAGTCATTCGAGATGCCACTTTGAAGCAAATAATATATAAAAAAGGACAATAAGATATATTTATTTTTAGAATACATTTTTTGATGATTCACATACATGGGTTTAAAAATATTCCAAGTGTGCAATTTTACTAGAAAATAGAGACTAGTTGTCATGCCTTTGAAGCCTATTCAAGTTGAGAAACCCTTCATGTAATGGGGTTTAGACTTAATTGGAATGATTCATACTCCATAAAGTACTAGTAATAAGTGGGTTATGATAGCCATAGATTATTTTACTAGATGGGTGGAGGTAGTTTCACTGGAGGAAATTGGGAACTCAGTCTTAGAGTTTTATGACAACCTAGTCACTCATTTTGGAGTTCCATCAACTGTCATATCAGATAATGATTTGGAATTAATAAATTCAAAGGTATGTGAATGGGCTCTTGATCATGGTATTTATATTAAAACTTCATCAAATTACTATCCATGGGGTTATGGACTAACAGAGCCCACCAACAATACTATGATTAAGATCATCATGAGAACAATGGAAGACAATCAAAGAGGATGGCATACCAAGTTGAATATTGCTTTATGGGTAGATATAATAACTCAAAATAATGCCATTGGTCACTCTCTTTATCTTCTATTTTATGGTAGAGAAGAAATGATACCCATTTCATTGGAGCTTATAGCTTTGAAACTTGCACATCAACTAGAGTTTATGGAAAATGATGCAATGAAGGTAAGAATGAATTAATTGAGAAAGATGGAGGAAACAAGAAACAATGTTATCCATATCATGTTGTCTAACAAATATAAAGTCAATAAAACCTTTGACAAAATAGTTTCATCCAATACATTTTAGAAAGGTGGAATTGTACTCAAGTGGGATGAAGAACTTGATAAACTGGGTAAACATGCCAAATTTGATAGCCTTTATAGTGGCCATATGTTATTAATAATTCTAAGAAAAGTAATGATTTTCAATTATCCAAACTGAGTGGAGAGGAATTCCCTATTCTTATTAATGGGATGTTCCTCAAGTATTGCTATTAGGTAAAGTCATCCCTTTGTACAAAGTTGTAGTTTCATTCCTCTAAGTGAACATCTTGCACATGCTTTGTAAAGTTTTGGTTTTCTTCAATTATTATTTGTTTTTGATTTGTGTCTAGTTTATTAGTTTTGTGTCAAGTTTTCAAGTTTTGTTAGTCTCATAGTTATCGACCAAATTTGACTTTTAGCTCAAATTGAGACCCCTATAGGTAAAATTTTAACTTTTAGGTGTTTTATGGGTCTAATATATATGTCTAAAGGTGTATTATAGGTTAATTTATGTCATTTAATGTTATATTGGCCTTGGTCCCTAGTCTTTTTAATCCATTTAGTCCTAAGAGTCATTTTGAGGTAAAAAAGGGGCATTTAATGACCTGTACAAATTTATTGGGAAGTGTGAAGGTTCAAAACTATTATTTCATGTCAAATTTATCATAATAGGTCTTAATCAGATAACATAACTAAAAAATGGTAGGTTCTTTAGAAGAAAGGGTAGTTTTCTTAAGAAAAAAGAGAATTTGGTAGTTGTATGGCCCATGGGGAAGTGTGCCACAAAGGAGAAGGTCATGGAATGACTCTTTAGATTCCTTAGATCCATATTAATTCTTGAAATTATTTGTAATTGATAATAAAATACCAAAATTGTTCTACTCCTTTTTCACCCTTTTAGGCACATAAAAGCAGTCTTCAAGTTTGTACTTGGTATGGCTAGCATGGGAGCTTCATATCAAATGCATTAGGGAGGTGGAATTAAACTAAAATAAATTAATTTCCATTAAAATATTTTTAATAATGGTGTATTGTGGTTTATGAACCATCCTCATAAATTTGAAGTTTTTATGCTTGTTGTTTCATGCACCCTATAGGTTTTGCTCTATTTTTGGTAAGTCTAAAAAAATCAGTTGGTAAAGTTGATTCCATAGGATTTTTACTATATTATTGAATTCCCTCCATTATGTTTTCAATTTTAATGGTTATTTTATGATAAAATCATCTCAAGTTTGTAAGCTTCTCTCTTTTGGGATGACAAGTTAGTTTTCCACCATTCTCAAACATTCATTCTTTAAAAATGGTTTCAAGGCATTGTGTTATTGTAATTTTTATGTTTTAAAGGATATATTTATTTCCATTCACATTTAATCCTCTTTATCTAAGAAATGTTTCATGGGATATAGTCATAAACATGATATATCTAGTTTACTCCATGACTAACATATGAAAGTAACTAAGTGAACCAAAATAAAGACTTTATCACATTCATGGATACAATAAAGGTTTGAATATGTTTAAATCCTCATTTAAACATTAATAATCAATTTATACCTACATATGGTACAAGGGAAGAAGACTATTGTAGTCATGTGTAACATATGCTCTCAACCTGCCATTAAACATCATCTATAGGTGTCATGAAGGAAGATTCCATGCTGAAAAGAAGGTTTTGAAGTTTGTTTCAGATGATTTGAAATATTAAGAATATATTTGGAATTATGAAACAATTTTACAACTCATAAAGGATCAAACTAAATTCTCACTACCTAAATCCACTTTTGTTGCCTACACACTAGAATAACCACCTATAATTGGTCTTGATAGAACATAAAAGGGCCATTTTGAAGTGTTGAAATAAGTATTTGAACCCTTATTATGGTCATATCAGGTTGAAAACATCATGACATACATTTTGGGATTCATATGTTGATAGTTGATGGCAACTTTAAAATGATGATGATGGAGATTCACGTCTCTAATCCCTAAATTGGCAAAATAGAGAACTTGAGCCTTTTGCCAAGGTTATATTACATGGTTTTAAAGAATTTAAATGCCTCCCAATGACTTAATATATTAGTACCAAAATAGTATAAATATTTTCCCATGTTTGGAAGGTAGATGATAAAAGGAGGGTGACAATTTGAATGCCTAAAGTTTCCTCCCAAGACATTGAGAATAATCAGTAAAATCTATAGGTTTGGCCCAAAAGGGACCTCTCCATCCAAAAAGTTGAAAACAATACCATTAAATCAAGTTGAAGTGGTTATAAATTGTTATATGACATATATGGTCTAAAATATCATGACTAGGGATGATACTTTGTGCTTTGGTTCCCCAAACATACCTTCAGTCCATACACAGGCTTGGTGAGTACCTATAGTCAGCTAACATAAGGTTTAATCAAAGAAGGTGCTTCTATATTATAATAGATAAGTAATAGGCATGTTCATTAGTTTGGACATTGATTTATATATTATTTAAAAATTTCAAGCATTCTAAGAGGCAAGTATGATGATCTCTCATGCTCATAAACACCTATAAACCATCCACCTATAGCCTGCATATAGGTACCCATGGAGATCTTAAGGTGAATTTGGAAAATTGAGATTATTGACACAAGAATAGAGTTTGAAATTTTTAATATAGTTTTATAGAATCTAAAAAATATCATAACATGTTTTAAAATGTAAAATATTCACCTATAGGTCTTGAGACTCTCACATAGTTAGTTATGTTGACTAAGACTGATAGTGACTAGAGAAGTGTGTTTTGTCGTATGGGAAGTACATAAAGGGGGAGATATAAGTTTTAAAATAATTTAAATTATGTTATGAGTTTCCAAATAGACCTGTAATAATTATATCCAAGTTAAAATGTGAAAGGTCACCTACAGGTAGGGTTCCAAAAAGCATGTCATAGTCTCGACCAGACAGGGAACAAAGGGAGTGTTTTGATAACGTCTATGCCTCTAGAAGATGAATAAATATATAAAATAAAGTGTAAAATGGTCATAGGAGATGATATATAATTTTTTTAACACTGTATTTGAATTCAAAACATGCATTTATACTTACAAGAACACTCCAAAAGGTAGAACATAGTCAAAGAATAACATTCAATTTGACTAGGTAGAATGGGAATGAGGAACATGTAAAAGTTTGGAGGGTTAATTAAAAGTTAAATAATATTAATAATAATAAAAATAACCTCATATTACTCTGATTATGTGGAAATAAAAAAGATTTATGACTCCTTAATGTAAAATACAATCCTCATGAGCAAAAATCTGCATATAGTCCTTTCCCGAGAAAACCTATTTTGGTTTTGCAAGTGTTGAGGGCCAAAGGATATTAAAAATGTATGAATTTTGGTGTGGGATTTCATCACAAATTTATTAAGGCCATAAAATATTAATTTTTATTTAGAGAATAGGAAAAGTATCCCCTATTTTGACTCAGATAGAGGGTACTTCCCCTTATACATGAACTGGTAGATTTGAGAGGGAATGACAAAAGATGAGACAAAGATTGGGGAAACATTATAGAAAGTTGTGTGAAGTTGGAATACATATATATAATAATATAGACAAAAAAAGGGAGGAAATGAAACAAATTGGTCTAGGTGGCTAGAGTTATAGGGAAGCCTATTAGGCAGGTTTTGGCCTAGTGCCCAAATGAGAGGTCAAAACCATTTTTACCTTAAGGTAATCTCTATAATAACTATAAACATGTTTTTTGGGTCATTGAAGGGCATTGAAATAATAAGGCCATTTTAAAGAATCCTTATTTGGGAAAATACAAGGACCTATGGAGTAACAAGAAAGAAATAGTAAAAGGGAATGAAAAAGCTAAATTCAAACTCCCAAGCTTCAATAACTAGACTGCTGATGAGGAAATAGAGTGGGAAAGTTCTAAAAACACTGGGGAGGAGAGTCTAGAGGAAGAAGGAGGAACATAAAGTGGGTATTCAAGTTCCATTGAGGAAAAAGAAGTGCAAGATAAGAATGAGAAAGAAGGAGTCACTATAGAGGAAAAGTCTGAAAACAACAACCATGAGTATGAGGAAAACTAGCAAGTGTGTGAGGAAATTGATAAAGATATAGATGATCCTGTTGTGGACCTTGATTCGGTTAATGAAAAGGAAAATCTAGTTCAGGTTGCTAACCAAATATTGGAAATGGGAGCTCAAGTAAAAGAAGTAAGTAACAAGAATGTAAGCCCTGCTAAAACAAAGGAACAAAAATGAATGGAAATGGAGGACTATATTGAAGAAGTTGGAAGCAGTCTTAAAAAGAACACAGAAGATTAGAGTGACAAAAGGTAGAATGATGAAAGGTACCCACCTACTAGATTGGCCAATTGCAAAGCTGATGCTACTCTTCAATTCGATTTATGGACGTATAAGGAGATAATGGAAATCAATAGGAAAATGGAAATAATGGAGGGTAAATAGGAGGCAATTTGGAACAAAATCAATAACATGGAAAAGTAGATGAGGGATATTCCCATAAAACTTAAACATTATGAGAACAACCTAAGGGAACTCATAAAGGAAAGTAGAACAAAGATGGAGGAGGTAACCTCTAGCATTTGTGTTGCTATTGTAAACATTGGAAAAAGAGCAAATGAGGAAATCAAAACTTTAGAGGGGCCTAGCAAGAGAACTAGACAAAGCTCAAGAAAGAAAACAATGCAAGAGGGATCTACGCAGGTGACTACTGCCATCCAAGACACTGTTGTGAAAGGTAAGGAAGCATTGAAAATGATATTGGAACTAGAAGAATAGTTCCTGGTTCTTTTAGTTGGTTCTGCTAGTTGGTTGTGATCTCTGGTCTTGGTACCTAGTTTTTTGAACTCTTACTATGGAGTTTCCAGGTCTCTATAAAACCTGGGGTCTATCTTTGGTTTTTTTTTTGTTAGCTTCAGGTCTTTGTATCTTGATTTTGTTACTTTGGCGAAGTAGGCTTTAGGCTTGCTTGTGGACGTTACTATTTTATCTTTCTCCTTTTGTTCAGGGTTTTGGGGTCCCTTCAAAACCTATTTTTACCTTAATCTAAAACTATAAACATGTTTTTTGGGTCATTTTATATGTTATTGAGCTTTTGGAATATAGATAAAATCACAAGAAGGTCATGTTTTGAGTTAAAATCCAACTCAGGCCTATTAAACAAGGTTTAGGCTAGGGCCAAATCATGGTTCATTCACATTTATAGCATTAGATGAACATACCCATGGATTGAAACATGTTTTTAGGGTAGATAAAGAGGTGATAAAACTTTTATAGGCTAGAGAGGTTTTAGATAGTCCATTTCTTATCTCAAAACCCACTCAGACTTATCGAAAAGGGAAGGAAAAGCTTAATAATGTGATTTCAAGTGTTCATATCTATCTTGATGCTTTGTATAAGAAAGAGAGGAGTCAAAGGATTTTTATGACAGTATTTAACTATTAATTTGTGTAATTTTTTTTCAATTTAGACCTCCCATATTTATGAATGAAGCTTAAGAGTGGAAATAAGTAAAAACCCTTGCAAACCCTTGCCAGTGACTAGTTTGGAGAAATGGAGTTGGATAGATACTATAATGGACTATTTTTATAAATATTATGATAGGATATACATATTAATCTATAAATATCCTCACCATCCTTTTTAGTTGTACAAAATTATATGAATATGGTGAAAATAGGGTATTTTTTACCATTTTGTATGTTTTATAGGTTATGAAAGGAGTCTAAGGATGAAATCAATTTTAGGAGGAATATATAGAATTTTTATAACTATATATGTAAATTTAATTATTTTAAAATACTTATAAGTATATAAAAAAATAGCTTCATCTTAGCCAGTCAAAACTGGCATAGTGACCAAGCTAGTGAGAAGTGTGAAAACTTCAAGTGGAATTGATTTTAAGGTGTCCCTGATGCTTTTATGGCCATGGAGGGTCTTAAAAAATTTAATATACTAACTCACATATATTTTCATGTAAAAATAATTCCTTTTTGGAAGCCAAGTGTGTAGGTGCATGAAAGAGGAGTTTCTTAGAGTACAATCAGTGATAACTCCTTTCTAGATGATTCTAGATGTTTAGGCCTATAAATAATGCATGGAAATGAATGTATAAAATCATTACTCTTAATTCCAATCATAATACCTATCCTTAATCATTTTTTATACGTTCAAGTAGGTCTAAATCATGAAGACAATTTTTTGAGCCAAAATGAGGAGTTTCATTCCACTTTTCATGAGTTTTATGACTTGGATGGAAACTTGTGCTTCATAAAGTTGCATGGTTAATCCCAAATCATATTATCATGAAAAATTAACTATTTTTATCATATTTACAAGTGTCCTTATGACACTTGAACTTCTCTCTTCTCCTCTTTCTCTCAATTTCTATAAGAACTAGCCATTTTAGCCATTGTGATTTATGATCCACCTGAGTATGGTGAATCCATACTCATTTACATACCATTTTATCAATAATATTACTATTTTTTTAACTATTCATGACTTTTAATAGTGTCTTCTACTTAAATTTTAGATCTTGCATAGTGAAGACTATGGATTCCTTAGCATGTTGTCTCATTCTTTCATCCTATTTGTAGTTGGAAAGCTTCTTCTTGGAGAGCATGTGAAGTGTTCTAGGAAATTTCAAGGATTAAGAGAGTTATTCTATTCAATATTTCCATTCAAGGCCTCTTTTCTAGTCCTTATATCTTTTTACATTCATTCATAACCTCATAATGTAACATTGATGTGAGAAGATGCATATTGAACTAGTGTATGTCTGGTTACTCCTTTATTCTCATGTGTGACATGTTGCTAGTTGGAAGTAATCATATTATTTAGTGTATCACCTCCCTTAGACTAGTTTTATTTTACTTATATCTCTCCATTTCCCCCCAAATTTTAGTTTTAGTTGAAATCTAAAGTGGTACATCAAGGGAGCTAGAACTATCTAGAGATTCACCTCATCCTTAGGCTACCCACAAGCTTAGATGTGTTTCCATTATGAAACTTATATGAGGAGAGATTAGGAATCTCCTAAAATGGTAAAAATCTAAGTGACAACAATAATATAGTCCAAGGTCTAATACAACATTGAGTTTTTAAATTTTCTTGACTAGTAGGCTGGTCATCCCCTGTGACTTGCTAGAAATATTTTCAATTTGGCCCTTCAAGGCCAAATACCAACCCTTGTAATTGAAAAAAATTCATTTCCATCATAATTTCCATAATTTTAAAGTGAAGAGTGAGTTTTTTTAGTGTCAGATTCATAGTGTTAAGTGTCATTCTGAGGTTTTGATGAAGTTTCAAGAAATTTTGTGATCTAAAAGTGCTTTGATGGTGATATACAAATATTGGAAGCTAATGAATCTTAGGTATACTTAGTATGTTCAAGAATAATGATTTATAAGATTTAAAAAATATTCAATGAATATACATAAAAATTTTATGGAGAGCAAAATTGAACATGATAAGGTACTATTATATGTTATTCATTAACATGTCCTTATGAAGTCGTGTGTCTAAGGGTAAAAGTGAAGATATTATAATAAAAATGATTAAATTATACATTTTAAGGCTATTAAATCATTCATAATACTAATAAATAACTTCAAATACATGTAATTACCTTACTTATAAAGTCTCATACTTTGAAAAGGTCATTTAATGTAAGTTTAAGAGTGGAAAAGGTCATTTTAGAGCTCACACATGCCAATTTTTAATCCAGAATTGTGTAAAAATAATTAAAATTTATTTTAACATGATTTTTAACTCATGTTATTCTTCTCTCCTTCCGTATATTAGAGGTTATAAGTTAAAATTTTGAATAAAAGGGAAAAATAAGTCTATTTCATGCATATTTCTTAGAAAAGTATGGACTTTACAACCATTCCATACAATAGAGCTCAAGAGTATGAAGAAGAGGGTATAAAAGGTGTTCTATAATAATTTCAAATAATAAGATTAAAAACATTCCCAAAATTGGTTTCCTTTAGGTTTGTAGGTGGTACGACCATGAGAGAGAAAATCTAGGTCTACAAATTTGGTCATAAAAAGTAGTTTTAGAAGGCTTACAATCATGGAAATTGGTCTCAAATTGGTAATCTCTCCTTCATGAACATCCCTTTTAAGTAAAGGCACTCATTATGGCTCCTTCATCCTCCAAGTAGGTAGTCAATTTTCCTAAATTTCTCTTTGTCAGGGCATCATGGAATAAAATTTCAAGATTATACAGATTCTCAGTAGAAAAAATCAAATTTACATGGCATTCATCAATAATTTTCCATGTGTTAGGGTCAAATAGAGATTAATAAGAAAAAATAGTACAAGTTTGTAGTCTACAAGTGTATGAATAAAAATTATATAGTCTAGGAGAGAGAAAAGGTTTTAAATTTTTGTTGAATTATTTTTTTAGGGGTCCCATTCATGTTCTTATGTTTTCTAAGCAAGGTGTCTCAAGCTATTCTTCAAAAAAATTGTAGTAATCAGACCATCATTGTGTTCTTAAAATCTCCATTAGAGTCACCGTTTAGAATTTTTAAGGTTTTTAGCTTTGTTTGAGGATCTTAGCATATTTTTAGGTTTATTTTTAGCATCTTATTCCCTTTCAATGGCCTCAAAATTGATATTTATGGTGCATGGTATGCTCATGCTTGCATATGAATATTAATATTGGTCTTGGCATACTCCTCTTGTCATTTTTCATCCCCATTTTGGTTCATCCCCATATCACTATCTTTCACTACCATTCTCACTATGATCATGCTTCATTTTTCCCTACAAACATGGTTTTCCATCTTATTTTCCCATTATCCCCCCTTCTACTCATTTCCATCTCATCAATACATTACAAAGAAGAGTTAAGGATTGATCAAATCTTCATGATCATTCAAGTGTGGTCTACATGACCTTGAAACTAGGATAAATAGTCAATAAGGTAACTTATAACCAATGAAGCATAGTCATGAGTCTACATGAAATAACAAAAGAAGGGAAGATAAGGAAGATGTCTCTTTCAAGGTCATATTTCATTCCTATATATCAAGATTTAGTATTTGAAGGACAATGACCATATTATGTTTGGTAACCTTCCTTAAGACAAAATTCACACTCAGTCTATACCAACACAATCACCTGTAGTTGTACTATATAATTTTTTGGAGGTTAAAATCATGTCATTTTAAGATTCAAGGTGAAAAATAATGTAGGGATCTTGTTCTATGTTAGTAATTAAATCATGGCTCATCAAGAAGGATAATCCCATAAGTAAACATTCAAGTGTGTTAAATTACATCTACATGCCTATTCTCAAGGTCATAGACTATAGTAAGTAAGGGTCTTAACAGTCTTAAGGCCTATCAAAGTGAAAAAGAGGGTAATTAGACTATCATATGCATGATTAGTATGAGATTCATGACCTCAATGAGGTAGTTTATTAATAATATAGGTCTAAGATCAAAAACCATCAGGAAATAATCTAAAGAGAGACCTACAATCATCTCAACATAGGCAAAGTCAATATACTCCATTTTGATGATAGTGGACATTGCTATAAATGGGAATTTCATTGGGTTAAGATTTAAGTTGGTTTTTGAGATTATAGATATTATGTCATGATTTTATAAGGATGTATCTTCATATCATATGACTTTGTCAAAGATTTAATCATCCATAAACCATGTGATAGTTTGTACAAGCCTAAGAAAGACAAACATAGTCCTATTTTCAAGAATATGGTGGTATGGTATGAAGGAGATAGTTATATAAATTGATGTATATGAATTTTAGTCAAATAAAAATATTGAAGTGAGCCAAACTTAGTTTTGGTCATATTTTCTAGAAATCACCATCTATAGCTAAGTAAAGGACTCTTCAAGCATGTTGATAGTCAAGCACTACAGATATGAGTTCTTATCATGTTATTTAGGTATAATGATGTTCATAAGGTTTATTCCATGATGAAGAGTCTCATATAATAGTTTTAAGGTTATATCAAGCCATAAGTTCTAATGACACCAACCCTCAGTCATATTCTTCATGAAAATCACACCTACAACCATGAGTATACAATCATATCTTTAATATCATGAAGGATGATGGTAAATTGATAAATGGAAGAGTTTAATGATAGGATAAAGGATTCATAGGATAAATTATCATAAAGTGAGGGTGTCTAAACATTGTTATATTCAAGTTCACCTTATCAATGTACATCTATAACCATACAAGTGCCATTTCCTCTCACACAGTAATGTACTATGAAAATACAATGAAAGATAATTATAGACAAGGATTAACCCATGAAGTGACTTATTTAATTAAAGTAACTAATATACATCTTAAAATATTTTTCCAAACTACTAAATTACTCCCATGACATGAAGATGAAGGTATATCATGCTTGTATGGAATAAGACAATGTGTGAATCTTAAAACAATGCAAGAAGCGTGAATATTTTAGAGGAAGAGATAATATAGAGGTTTGAAATGAAATTAAGGTTTTAAAATAACCAATTTTTGATAATTTTTTTAAAAATTACCTCCATTACTCATGAATCACTACTTATAGTAGTTTGTGACAATCATGTCACTTTAAAGCTTCTTTGAAGATACATGGTTTTGATTCAAGATATAATACCAAGTGGATAAATGTGTCAAAAAATTTAAAATTAGTAATTTTAATTTCATATTAAAAAATATTAATTATAATTCTCCAAGCCAAATCAAGGTGGAAAGAATGCAAACTTAGTCTTAAATTTTGAGAAAATCCACCTACATGATACAATATGCATGATCCAAGCATGAAAATTGGAGGAGATGATCATAATGAATTTTTATACCTACTTTTAATATTTTTAGGTCAATTAATGATGGTAAATACTCGCTATTTTGTCACAATAAACCCTATGTCTGTTGACAGTCCTAAAATAGGAAGGAAAACTTATTGAAGTATTTATAGGTGTAGCAAGAGGGTTTAAATTTATTTTAAGTTTTTTTAAAACATGATATGGTAATTTTAAATATTAAAAACACCTTTAAATATTGATAACACTCCAAATTTTATGCAAACCATGCCCTTGTGGGATAAAACTAGCAGGCATGCCTAAAACCCCACAAGCACACAATCATCCTTTTGGACTATTTCATTATATTTTTTTCATTAGATGGACATGGAGATAGTGGAGAGGATAATTTAAACCTTTTAATATGTATTGGAGTGAATAAATTTTTAGATGACTTGTTTTGATAGACTCCTTAAGCTTCTTCCAACACATACAATTACTGACAACCTCTCAAAGTATAATTTCATCATGTAAAGATCTTGATGTTCCTTTTACATGGTATATCTAGATTTTAATGGTTTATTAGGTGATAAATATACTTAATTTTCATGGAAATTGGTTTCCCATTAGAGGTATGTCTGTTATGAACAATCATTAAGAAGCTATGGACCTCTACAACCTTTTGAAACCCCTCATAGCCACTCGAAGGAGAAAAGATACCAAATTATGAATCAAAATGGTATGTTTGATATATGAAAAGAAATTTAAGGTATTCATAACTCCCATAATAACATCTATTACTACTTATTTTGCATGTGTAGTACCTTCACTATATGGAATAAATAAAAATAAGTCATTTTTGAGCTAGAAAGCAAATGAATAAAGGGTAATTTTATATTAAAATGGGTTGAGAAGATATATGGGGTCCTAATCTATATATATATATATAACTTATAAAATCATAAACAAGGGTTATTTGATTCATTTACATAGGTAGATAGGTCTATAAAAGATAGGTCATTTTATTCATTTTAATTATTTGCATTCAAGGTGGATAAGAATGGCTTGATCAAGCCTGTACCATGTGGTCATAGAATCATATATAGTTCATTCATGCTTAAAAAACTATAAAATAGCCTCTATACTTATCATAAAGTTAGATATTGAAGGATTCTATACATATACCTATGCTTGTTTTTGACATCACTAGACAAGGCCATTAAAAGAGGGCAATAGGAGCCAAAGTAGGGTCATGAGGTCACATCAAAACATCATGAACATCATAATAAGGTCCTAAAAGAGATGCATGTTAATTTTGAGCCATAAGAGAGGTATATTAGTTATCATCTTGGTCCAAGAACACCAAACTTTACTTAAAGAGCCTATTTTTCACTCTAATAGGAATATTCACATGCTCACTGTGATACACACCTTTTTCATGGGAAGATAATAAATTTGTGGGAGTCATATGGCCTAATAATCTAACATTTTATTACATTGGTTTAGGTATTCAAGGTCCAGTATTTATGAACAATCATTAAGAGCCTAGAGCACTCTTAAACCCTTACAAAACCCTACTAACAGACCTATTTGTGGAGAATTGGATAAATATGGATTATAATAGATTTTAACCTCATAAATACCACCTATATCATCAAATACACTCTGATATCTTCATGTCCATGGACATTGATTGTATGGATGTTGTACAGACTTGGAATAAATAAGTTTTTGATAGAAAATGCATAAAAGGAGAGGTACAAGGTAGTTTAAAGAAATACCAATAATTATTTATCAAATAATAACACTTTTAATTCTTCTTAAAATCATAATATGATACTAAATATACATTCAAGTGCCCTTGGGAGATCATCTAAAATAACTAGTCTACAGCAAATGAAGGAAAAACTTACATAGTCAACTAATTTGACTAATTTTTAGGTGTTGCTTACCAAAATGAATATTTTCATGAAATAATACATTGTTTAATATTTTTAATTACTCATATTTATAGTATTCCAAGGTTACATGTAGGTTTTAATAGCCACCAAACGTAAAATTATAGACTACTTGGCCTAATTTGGCCTAGTAAGCCTATTTACATAATGAAGTGAAGAAGAATGGCATATAAGATTGATGATAAGAGATAATTTGGATTTCTCATTACTTTAATCTAATACAAATCATGAAAAATTTATCCTTTATGTCAAATACATTCTTAACTAATCTTTTTGATGAGTTAACTGCCCTTCAACTACTTCAATCACATGCATAACTCATCTTGATTTCTAAATCATGAGTTAACTTACTTCAAAAATAGTTATATAACCAAATTTTGGCATATAATTATAGAAGAGGTGATTGGATAATACAAACAAGTCACACCACCTTGTTTTCAATGCTAGGAAGATCATACAAGTCACTAGACACAAGGAGACTTCTTGAAGACTATTGTTTGAAAATTGTAACTAAAATTTGATTTAAGTTAATGTATAATTGACTTCTAATTCTATCCTCCATGAAATATTATCTATATATTATCTATTTTTATATTTATTAAGGCCTTTAGGCCATTTTTTAGGATCTTGAAGAATGGTATAGAGAGACTATACAAAAATTGTAACTTGCACCAAAAATCAATAATGAAAGTTTGTTGTAAATTCATTCATGGTTGTAGTGTGTACTTTTTATTTTTTATTCACATATAAGTGTGATAATTATCTCCTTTTGTTGGTACTTTATACACCTAATACTATTATTTCATCTTCTACAGGTCACTTGAAGAGTTAAGGATAGAAATTATGTTGTAGAATGTTAGTATGTAGTGTCTTTAAAGACCTTCATTCCTTATCCTTAAATTTACAGACATTCTATCAAACCTTCATTTGAAACACTAATGTTTAGGACTAATCTAAGAAATTATTGTTGATAAATTGTCTTATTTTGATTCATATGTGTGACCAAGTTTCAAAGGTTACTTAGGATCATTCATTATTTAGGTACATCACCATCGTAGCATATATTTCCTTTTTAGTAATATTCCTTACTCATTTCATCCCAAAAATCAAGTAGGTTTAGTAATTGATTCAAAATTCACATATTCATAGGAGCTAGCCTCATAAATTAGAGGTCTAGTCTATCTATAAGTATCCCACAACCTTAGACCATTCCAATGCTAGTCTAGGTTGGAAGGAGATCCAAGCAGTCTATCCTTTTAAGGGTATAACTTAGGTTGTTAATAGCTATATAATGCCTAGTGGGACCACTTATTCATATGATTTAAATCATATATCTACATATTTGAGTATATTAGGAAGTTTTAAAAGTGTCAAATTTAGATTTACCTACATTTCATGCCACTAAGAGTGGTTACAAGAGTCTCCTCAAAAGGGAAATAAATTGAATTCACTAAGTTTTATTTCCAATTAGCAAAGAAAAATAAGGTTTCTCAGTCTAATCCAAATACTACACCCCTAATTTCTCCTATTTTTGTCTTAAAAACTCATCTTCTTCAACAAAATATTTTTCAACCAAACATTGTTTTAAACATCATGCCTCAAATGGTGATTCCCACAAGACAAGCTTTTATGCTTTAAAATGGTGGTAACCCCCTAAACATCAATCAATTTGATGATATTCTAGATGTTGCATTAAAGAGTCTTCCTTATTTTGAAGGAAAAAATCTTGTTATTCCTATTGATCATATTATATATATATATATAATCTTTGTTTAGTTCATAATGTGACTCAAGAAGATGTAGCTATGAGTTTGTTGGTAACTTCTTATAAATGAAAGACACTTCAATTGTATAGAGGTTTGACACCTGGATCCATTAACACTTTGCATAAATTTGGAGAATTCTTATGCAATATATTTGAGGATAAAACTGATAATCTTTCATTTATGGAGCATATTAATATAATCAAGAGGTTCCCTAATGAGTTTATGGTAGAATTAAAGTATAGGTTTTAGAAAAGCTAGAATATTTCTTATAATTATAAAACCCACTCCTAACTATGCATTCTTGTACTATCTAAAACCTCTAAATTTAGATGTGGTGGTTAGTATCTAATCCCTAGGAGGTAACACTTTACCAGAGGCTTATGAAGTAGCCATAAGGTCTAAAAATTTCCTAATACAAGCAACTAGATTGTCTCTAAGACCACTTAAGCCTTTGTTTATAGAGATTCATGATCCTGCTCCTACCATTGATCTAATACTAGATTCAACAAGGCTTAATCAAAAAGAGGGTAATTAGATATATATATATTGGAAAATATAAATAATTCACTCAAGGATATAATAACAAGTTGGTTTCTTTGGAGAGGTAGCAATCTCCACCTTACAAGCCTTACCAAGCTCCTAATAAAAATTATCAAGATAATAGGCCTCCCTATCAGCCTAATCAATAAGGATGAGGGTATAATTCTCAATCAAGTCAATATAATGACTATAATACCAATGATGCAAGTAATTCTAGACCTTTAGTGACAACTCAAAGGAATTATGCTCAAGAAGGACATCAAATGATCAGTGGGATCAAACAAATAACATGTCAATGGATCAAAATGGTGAGGGTTCTCAATAATATTTTATGTAATAAGGTTAAAATCTTCCACCACATGACAATCAACCACCTTATCAACATAAAGAATCTTATCTACCACATTGAGACATTCCTTATTTCACTCAAGATGAGGTGAAAAATCAACAAGGAGAAGGTAGTAGCAAAGAACCTACTAAAACAACATTTGTTAACTTCCAAGAAGGTGAGAATTATTTTGATAAGATGGTAGTAAATCAATCTCAAAACATGTCCAATGTGGAAAATTTATATTCAGCCCATATAAGATCTAAGATAAGGGAAATTGGTGAAGGTTTAGGTCTTGAAAAGGTAGATCCTCTTCCTTCTTGGCCACCTCAAAAGACCACCACCCAAGATGTGCCTCAAAAGTTAGAAACTCAACAAGTATAAGATGGTAAGTGGCAGAGTTTGAAGGGTCCATTCATTCCACAATTCACACAATATTTAGGTAACACTTTTATTCCTAAATTTTAACCTAGGATAACCACTATTCCACTTAGTATTTTGGATCAAATAAATAATGATTCTATGTCTATTTTTGTATGGGATATACTACTAATTTTGGGTTAAAAGCACCTCTTACAAGAAGAGATTTAAAATCTCAATGTCTCAAATAGACAATTAGAAAGATTAACTATTTTTATAACAAATTATAATTAAGTTATTAAGCCTCAAGCTCTAAAATTTATTAAACCACTTACCTTTTATCTTTAAATTATCATAGGAGATTGTCTAGGTTATAATTATATGATTGACAGTGGGGTTAGTACCTCTATCATGACCAAATCAATAGATGACAAACTAGGACTTCAATATAATCCCCATGAGAAAGGGGTCTTAAAATTATAAGGGTATCCTACAAATACTATATATATTATTATATAAATTAAGGTCATACTTTTTTATTTTCCTAATTTTACCATTTCATAAGATGTTGTAGTTGTTGATCTACCTCCTTAATTTTCCATATGCTTATCTAGAGATTTCACTGCTAAGATAGAGGGTTATCTTTATTATTATTGGTACTACATAGTTTTTAGAACTACGTATGGAAAAAAAATAACTATAACTTCTAGGCCTATATCCATATTCCATATAGAACTTTATATTCCAAACTTGCCAAATGTAAATTACACAATCTTAGAAGAAGACGAACATATCAGTGATCAAGAACCTTCCAAATCACTTGAACATATACTAGATCTACTCCTTGATGAGTGGTAAGTTGGTAATAATGGCTATGATCCATATAAAATTATTAAATAATCATGTTTTTATGTTTAATGTATGCATGAAGAAGGTGACATAATGCCTAGTCTCACTAGCTCAACACAAGATCAAGGAGTGTAGAATTTGTACATTGATAAATCTAGATCAAAAAATGGGAGTGGGGACTATGTTATTATTATTTCTCTACATAATCAAATTTATTAATCTTTTTTTATTTTTCAATTCAGCTATACATCTAATACTACAGAGTAAGAGGCTCTTATTCATGGTCTATAATGGGAAAGAAAGAGAGGTATTAAACTTCTGTAGGTTAAAGGTGGTAGTGAGTTGGTATTGAATCAAGTAAGAGGTATGAGTGTAGCCAATAATAAAATTTTAAATGCCTAAAAACATAGAGTTTGGGACCTTATGGAATACTTCCAGTCATTTTATATTTGCTCCATTCTTAGAGGAACCAATAAACATGCAAATAGACTAGCTACCATTGGAGCACAAGATGACATTTTGGATCAACTCAAGGAAACTAAAGGTTAGTATAAAATAAATTTTGTATGTAGGCCTTTAGTTCCAAATAATTATTTATGTTGGGAATTTTTTGATAGTGACAAATATATTTCTTGTCTCCTACAAAATGACGTAGAATTTTGCCCAAAGAATCATGATAAATTGTAATGCCAATATGAAGATCATATTGTTTAATTAAGGTAAAAAAAACTACCTAAAGTTTTGGTGAATTTATAAATAATATTTAATGAGGATGATCATCTAAGAAAAGACAAGTTAAGAATCTCTACCATAAAATAAGATTATGAGCAAATCCCCATAACTAAGGGTAAACTACTCAAGTTGGGAAAAGTGAACCCTAATAATGAGAGAGAAGCTTTCATAGCATTGTGTAAATATTTCATGGACATTTTTAAAAGAGAATATCATGATTTGAAAGTTTTTTATCCCAATTTATCACAATATACTATTGAATTTCAAGAAGATGCCAAACCTGTGAGACAGAAGCAAAAGCCAATCAACCCCAAGGTTGAGATCCTTATGAGAATAAATTACAAAGCTTATTTGATCCAATATAATATTTCTTATAAATCATTATACATGTGTTGTAAATATTTTACCTATGAGGAAAGAGAATGGAGAGATAAGGTTATTTGTAGATCTCATAAATCTCAACAGAGTGGCATTAATAGATCACTACCATGTTCCCTCCATGGATTAGATTTTTCAAAGAGTTTCAGATTAATAAAGGTTTTATCTATTATATGGATACTATAGTTACAACTAGATATTGGAAAAGGAGCAAGATCAATACAAAATTGCCCTCACAACTAAATGAGGTACCTATGTATATAAGAAGATTCCCTTTGGAATTTCTAATGTTGGTGCTACTTTCAAAAAGGAAATGGATGTTGCTTTTTAGGGGATCTTAAGTGAAATGGTTCTTATTTATCTTGATGATATTAATATATTTTTAAAATAGCCTACAGATAATCTAACATATTTGAGATTGGTATTTGATAGGTGTAGACAAGTTCAGGTTTCTTTGAATTCAAAAAAGTGTATATTTAGAGTGCATGAGGGAAGTTTTAGTCAATTTATAGTCTTAGACAAAGAAATTGAGCAACATTAAAGCTTAGAGTCATGGCACATCTTTGACATAATAGTTTTTAGTCATGAGTTGTGATGGGTGTCTAGGTAGTCCACTATCTAGTTATGTTTCAAACATGGCTTAGCAGTCCTTATAGATATTTATACCTCCTTTAAATCTTAAGTCTTATAATGTCACATTGTTATGTCAGAGCATCAAATAATCTATGAAAATTTTGTATAAAAGGGATAATTTTGGTCAAATAAGTCCTCCCATGAAAGATAATAAGTAGTAAAATTGTAAGGGTAGGACCTATATAATGACCTTAAAAGGTCAATACTATGTTGTAAAAGTTTATTTACCTATGAAAAGGTGAAAACACCTCATCACCTTTTATAAAGGTATAAAAATTCTACATTGGGGAATGTTATATTAGCATATGATAATATTTTTAAAGAAATAAAAACTAACGAGGAATATTGGTCTATTCTTAAACTAATCCAAACTTGTAAATAGATAAGTTTTCTACACAATTATATAGGAGAAAAATAAAGTAGATCAACAAGAATAAAGGAAAAATGAGTTAGTTGGTTGGGTATAGTAGAATGAGGGTTAAGAAAAAGACAAGGGGTTTGTAGTAGAGAGAGTCTTGAAGTTGATAGAAGACAAAGAAGATGAGGTCTATGATGGAGTAGCAAAGTTGTAGTCATAAAGATATTTGATTGAAAAGTAACTTTTTTATGATATTGGTTTTATTATCATACTCTTAAAAATATGTAAGTGTATATTCCTACCTACTTTTGATCTGGATTATAATTGTTGTGGTTGTCCATAAGATATATGCTCCATAATTTTGCCTTAAGAAACACAATCTAACTTATTGGTTTAATACCACATAATTTTTATATAATTGGGATTTTAAAATTATTGTAATAATTAATGGAAATTTCATAGGTTCTAATACAAATTAAACAAAAAAAAACCTTTGATGATCATGAGAAGCTAATAATTTATTAAATTCTTTCTCTCGGGTCTCTAGTCTACAAGGTTCTGACATAGAAAGGAAAGTAGATTTGTGAACAACATTGGAATAGTTTACACACAGAAAGTAGATTTATAAATAAATAAAATGGATTGGTAAGTTTCTTTGAATATTTTTAGAATATCAAGTGGTTTATAAGTTTCATATTTTCCTTTTTGTTAGATCACTGTCAAAATATAAATTTTTTTTATACCTAAAGTATAAAATAGGATAAAATGGAATTTTATTTTATGCATGGGACCAAAAAAATCATTGGAGAAGAAATATAAATATTTATTAAATATAAAACAATAAAATCACCCCTTTTTTAACCTACAATTGCAAAATAACTCCATTTGTCATGTTTCAGGTCTATGACTACACGAATATGTAACAGTCAATGAGAAAATGATTATTTAAATAAAATATTTAAAATATGTGTTCAAGATATTAATATTATTAAATTAAAAATTTAATATATGTGAAGAGATAAATATTACTCTAAATATTCCTTTTGAAGTCATATGGGTGGAAGAGTATAACATTTCTTCATGTTGCAGAGTTGTGTTTAAAGACTGTGTCATGACAGTCATGTAATAAGGAGTCTTCCATGTGTCTTGAGACTTAATTTTTTTTGAAAGTGGTGAATATATAAGTTAATTCATGTGAATAAGGTTTCCCAATCAGTATATATCCTTTTAAGTTCATAAAAATCAATTTGTATGTTGATGCTCTCAGATTCTTTATGATTGTGTAAAACTAGAATCAGGGCAAGTTTATAAAAATAATTACATCTTGAAAACTATCAAGTGAAAAATTATAAAATTTGGATAAAAGTATAATATTGAATAGGGGAATATAAATAATAAAATTTTAAGTCTATTTAGTATGCATGGAGGAATTTATGATCAAATTATGGATCTAAAATTCTGAGATAACCTAGCAAAACATATTTTCAAAAAGTAAAATCATCATAAAATGAAGAAATATTAGTCAAAGGGTTTAAAAATTAAAAAACATGGATGTTTTGGTGAGATAAAATCAATTAACTTGGTTTGAGATTTATTGGTTGAGTATTGAGAGATAAATAGTCATAACACAGTCAACTATATGAGGAAAAATGTTGTCCAAACTATGCAATGTAATTATTAATGAATTTTTAGTATAAATCAAATATAGACGATTGATGTTGTGAATGGGTGGACTATTTTCTCTCATATTGAATGTTTTTTTACTATATTATTATAATGATCGAATAAAAAACTCAGAAAATAATTAATTGCATGGTTGATATATTATAGGTTACCAAATAATTTGAGAATAATTGTCCAAATTGGTAATAAAAAGTTGTTTTTAGGTTATAAAACTTGATACTTAAGTTTCATAAGGTGTAAGTAAATTGATCAAACATTTACAGAGTAGATAAATTCATTTTAGATTGTATGTTTGTTCAAATTTTAGTCTTTTTGAACAAGTAAAAGAAGAGTTTTGTACTTGCACACAAATTGAAGCAATCTGAGACAAGTTTACCATAGGGTGTTTAGGATTAGTAAACATAATACTTTGCATCATATTGGTGTCAGATCATGGAAAGATCTTGAAAATAAAATTTTGGCACTTGTTAATCATTTTTTTTAGATATTAAGAGCTTTTTTGAAGTTTCAATTTGTGGAGATCAAGATTTGAATAAGAAAAGGTAATAAGAAGCTTATGAAAAGTTATTTTAAAACTCTTAAGGACTGATTTTGGTTCAAATAGATTTATTTCTAGTGATTGTTGAGGAATAATTCAAGGAAACTAAAGCCTATAAATATGTAAGAATAAAGTGAAAGCCAATAAGGCTTGAATAAGGGCTTTTGAAGTTGAAAGAGAGAAGAGCATAGTGAATGCTCTTATAGGAAGATATAATAAGAAGTCTTGGATTTTTTACCAAAAGGCTGAGGTGAAATAGACTTAGGTGAGGTAAAAGATAGAGTTGGAACAATTGAGAAGATTGATTAGAGAGATGCCTAAGGTAAAAGACCAACTTAAGAATAAAAATGAGAGAGAGATGAGAAGAAAATAAATAGAGGAAGACTTCCATAGAGAAATGAATGAGGTAAAACATAGAATATCACTAGTAAAGCTCATGGTTGATAGTATGAAAAACCCATGGTATTGATGGGTAATTAAGAAGAAGGTAATATGGATATTTAATGTGACAGTAGAGAGAAGAAAGAGGGAAAATAGGTTTTTATGTAAGCAACTCAAGAGTGAGCTGAGAAATCTCAATATGAACATGCAAATGGAAGAAGACACTCAAAAGGTAAATTGGACTCAAATTTTTATATCTAACTTTGACTCTAATGTTGTGAGTATAGGTACACAATTTGTGGAAGAATATGAAGTCCTTGAGTAAATGGATAGACTCATTATGATGAAGAAAAGCATAAATTCAAGGCCTTATCACTTGAATAAGATCTCTTGAAAGAGATATAAGATATTGAACAATAGATTACAAGTGATAGAGAATTTCTAGTTAAAAAACAAGATAAAATACTTGTCTATCAAGGTATAAAACAACTACAATTAGAGATGGTATCCTTGGAGCATGCCATAAACTATGAAAGAGAGGACAAATTTTGTCCTAAAACAATAATTGAGGAGGTAAACAAGTTTCAAGAGACAAAGGTGTCTCAAAAATAATAATTAAGAGTTGATAAAATAAATAACATACTTAAGAAAAAAGTATGGATGCCTCAAATATTTAGAGAGACTTAAGGGTATCAAAATTTTCTTTGGATTGTGTATATATAGGTTTGATTGAAATGGAGGTGAAGTACATAGAAAAGAGAGCTCTTTTAAGAGATTAAGAGAAGAAGATGGAGATAGTTATCCTCATTCAAGAAGGTAAACATGAAAAGAGGAATATTGAAGAAAGGATGAGGCATAAAAGTATATTAAGTATGGAGAAGACACCAAGTAAGAAAAGACACAAGTGTGGAAGCAAGGAACATGCACACTTATATGAAAAATTAAATAAAGAAGACAATTTGTAAAAAGAGTTTCAATTATAAGTAGGCATGTGAAAGAGGATCATGTGTAGGATATCATGAAACATTTTTATCCCAAGATTTTGATGCAAGAACATCAACTCATCTATTTAAATTTTTTATATAAGGGTTAATTTTGGTCAAATAAATCCCCCTGTGAAAGATAATAAGTAGTAAAATTGTAAGGGTAGGACATATATAATGACCTTATAAGGTCAATACTTTGTTTTCAAGGTATAATTACCTATTAAAAGGTGAAAAAATATCATCACCCTTTATAAAGGTATAAAAATGCTATGTTCAGGAATGTTAAATTAACATATGTTAAGATTGTTAGAGAAATAAAAACTAATGATGGAATATTGGTCGATTCTTAGGCCAATCCAAATTTGTAAATAGATAAGTTTTCTATGTAAGTACATAGGAAAAAAATTAATTATATAAAAAATAATAAAGGAAAAAGTATTTAGTTGGTTTTTTATATTAGAATGAGGGCTAAAAAATAGACAAGGAGGTCTGTAGTAGAGAGAACCTAGAAGTTGATAGAAGATAGAGAAGAGGTGGTCTACCATGGAGTAGAAAAGTTGTATGCATGAAGATATTTGATTTAAAAATAAATTTTCTATGATCTTGGTTTTCTTCTCATACTCTTAAAAATATGTAAGTGTATGTTCCTACCCACTTTTGATCATTATTAGCATTGTTATGTTTGTCCATAAGATATATGGTCTATAATTTTACCTTAAGAAATATAGTCTAACAAATTGGTTCAATATCACATAATTTTGATAGCATGGGGATTGTAAAATGATTGTAAGAATTAATTTACATTGCATAGGTCCTAATATATATGCATAAAATAACCTTTGAGGATCATGATAAGTTGATAATTTACTAAATTATTACTCTCAGGTGTGTAGTCTACAAGGTTCTTACATACAAAGGAAAGTAGATTTTTGAACAACATTGGAATAGATTATACACAAATATTATATTGATAAAGAAATATAAATTATTAGTAAGTGAATTTTAAGAATGTTATAATATCATGTGGTTTCTAAGTTTTTAGGTTTCATATTTTCCTTCTTGTCAGATCACTATCAAAATATAGTATTTCTTTATACTTAATGTCTAAAATGGGAGAAAATGGCATGTTATTTTATACATGGGATAAAACCAATAATTGGAGAATAAATAATAATGTGTATTTAAGGTAAAAAAATAAAATCACCCTTTGTTAAACCCTGATTTTTAAAATAACTACATTTATCATGTCTCAGGTCTTTGACTACATGACTGTGTAACAGTCAATGATAAAATAATTATTTCATTCATAGATATAAGATAAGTTTTAAAGATATTAAGATTCATTAAGGAAAAAATTTATACATTTTAAGAGATAAATATTACTCTAAATACTCCTTTTGAAGTCATATGGGTGCAAGAGTATAACATTTCTTCATGTTGCAGAGTTGTGTCTAAAGACTGTGTCATGACAGTCATGTAATAAAGAGTCTTCCATGTGTCTTTATCCTTACAAAGTCTTGAAAATGGTTTATAGAGAAGGTAATTAATGTGAATAGGGTTTCCAAATCAGTATAATTCCAATTAAGTTCATAAAAATTGATTTTTATATTAATTCTCTCAGATTCCTTATGATTATGTAAAACTAGAATCAGGACACGTTTAGAAAAATAATTACATCTTGAAAACTATCTGATGAAAAATTCTAAAATTTGGAAAGGAGAAACTAGAAGAGATAAATCCAATGAATCAAAATTTAAGTCTATTGTGTATGTGTAGAGGAAGTTATGATCAAATTATAGATCTATATTTTTGAGATAACCCATTAAAACATATTTTTAGTAAGAAAAATCATCATAAAATGAAGAGTAATCAGTCAAAGGGTCTAAAAATTAGACAGCATGGATCTTTTGGTGAGAATAAGTTAATTAATTTGGTTTTAGATTCATTGGTTGAGTATTGAGATAGAAATCATTAGAACATAGTCAACTATATGAGGAAAAACTAGGCAAGGTAATTATTAATGAATTTTTAGTACAAAACATATAAATGATTGATGTTGTGAATGGGTGGAAATTTTTCACTCATATTGAATGTTCTATTACTATATAATTGTATTGATCAAACAACAAACTCAATAAATAATTAATTTCATGATTGATATATTGGAGGTTGCCAAATAATTTGAGAATAATTATTCAAATTGGTAATAAAACTTTATTTTTAGGTCATAAAACTTGAGACTTAAGTTACATTAGGTGTAAGGAGATTGATAAAATATTTACAGAGTAGAGAAATAGGTCTGAGATTGTATTTTTGTGTAAATTTCAATATTTTAAAACAAGTAAAAGAAGAATTTTATACTTGCACACAAATTGAAGTAATCTGAGACAAGTTTGCCATAACGTTTTTAGGATTAATAAACATAATCCTTTGAATCATATTGGTATAAAATCATGGGAATCTCTCAAAAATGAAAATTCGGCACTTATTAATCAATTTTGATAGAGATGAAGAGCTTTTGTGAAGTTTAAAGTTGTGGAGATCAAGCTTGCAAGAAGAAAAGGTAATAAGAAGCTTATGAAAATTTGTTTTAAAACTCTTAAGGACTTATTATGATTTAAAGAGATTTATTTTCAATGATTACATAGGAATAATTCAAGGTAGCTAAAGCCTAGAAAGGCTTAAGAAGAAATTAAAAGCCAAGAAGGCTTGAATAAGGGATTGTGAAGCTCAAAGAGAGAAGAACATAGTGAATGCTCGTATAGGAAGATCTAAGAAGAAGTCTTGGATATTTTACCAAAAGAATGAGGTGAAATAGACTTAGGTGAGGTAAAAGATAGAGTTGGAAGAATTTAGAAGATTTATTAGAGAGGTTCCTAAGGTAAAATACAAAATTAAGAAGAAAAGAGAGAGAGAGATGAGAATAAAATAAAGAGAGGAAGACTTCCATAGATAAATGAATGAGGTAATGCATAAAATAGCACTAGTAAAGCTCATGGTTGAGAGCATGAAGAACCCATATTATGGATGGGTAATGAATAAGAAGGTAAGATGGCTAGTTAAAGTCATAGTAGATAAAAGAAAGAGGAAAAAGAATTTGTTATGTAAGCAAATCAAGAGTGAGCTAAGAAATCTCAATATGAACACGTAGTTTAAATAAGATACCCAAGGGTAAAATCAGCCTCAATTTTTTATATCTAACTTTGCATTTGATGTTGTGAGTGTAGATACACATGTTATAGAGGAAGATGAAGTCCTTGAGTCAATGGATAGACTCATGAGTGAATAATATGATGGAGAAAAGGATAAATGCATGTCATTAGCACTTGAATAAGATCTTTTGAAAGAGATATAAGATATTGAACAATAGATTACAAGTGATAGAAAATTTTTAGTTGAGAAACAAGATAAAATATTTATCTATCGAGGTATAGAACAACTATAATCAGAGATGGTATCCTTGGAACATTCCATAAACTATGAAGGAGAGGATAAATTTTGTCCTAAAATGGTGATTGAGGAGGTAGACAGTTTGTAAGAGACAAAGGTGTCTCAAAAAGAAGAATTAAAAGATGATAAGATAAATAACACACTTGAGCAACAAGTATGGATGCCTCAAAAATTTAGAGAGACCCAAGGTTCTCAAATTTTACATTGGATTGTGTATATACATGTTTTATTGAGATGGAGTTGAAGTACATAGAGAAGAGAGCTCTTCTAAGAGCTCAATAGAAGAAGATGAAGATAGTTATCCTCATTCAAGAGGGTAAACATGCAAAGAGGAATATTGAAGAAAGGATGAGGAAGAAAATCATATTAAATATGGAGAAGACAATAACCAAGAAAAGACACAAGTGTGGAAGCAAGGAATATGCACACTTGTATGAAATATTAAATAAAGAAGATAATTTGTAAAAAGAGTTTCAATTATAAGTAGGCATGTGAAAGAGGCTCATGAGTAGGAGCTCATGAAACATTTTGAGCCCAATATTTATATGTAGGAGCATCAACTCATCTATGTAAATTTTGTATATAAGGGTTAATTTTGGTCAAATAAGTCCTCCCATGAAAGACAAGTAGTAAAATTGTAGGGGTAGGACCTATCTAGTGATCTTAAAATGTCAATACTATGTTAAAAATGTCTATTTACCTATGAAAAGGTGAAAACACCTCATTACACTTTCTAAATGTAGAAAAATTCTACGTTGGGAAATGCTAAATTAACATATGATAAGATTGTTATAAAAATAAAAACTAACGAGGGAATATTGGTCTATTCCTAGACCAATCCAAAATTATAAATAGATAAGTTTTATATGCAAGTATATGGGAGAAAACTAAATTATATCAACAATAAAAAAGGAAAAAGGAGTAATTTGGTTGGGTAGAGTATAATGAGAGCTAAGAAAAAGACAAGGAGGTTTGTAGTAGAGAGAGTCTAGAAGTTGATAGAAGACAGAGAAGAGATGGTCTACCATGGAGTAGAAAAGTTGTATGCATGAAGATATTGATTGAAAAGGAAATTTTTTATGATATTTGTTTTTTTCTCATAATATTAAAAATATTTAATTATATGTTCCTACCTAATTTTGATCTTGACTATCATTGTTTTGGTTGTCCATAAGCTATATGGTCTACAATTTTTGCCTTAAGAAACATAGTCTAACTTAATGGTTTAATATCACATAATTTTGATAGCATGGGGATTATAAAATTATTTTAATAATTAAGGGAAATTGCATAGGTCCTAATAAAAATTAATAGAAAAACATTTCATGATCAAGAAAACTTGATATTTTGCTAAATTCTTACTCTCAGGTTTATAGTCTAACAGGTTTAGACACAGAAAGGAAAGTAGATTTATGAATCAAATTTGAATATTTTATACACAAAAAGTGGATTTATATAGAAATATAAAGGATTGGTAATTTTATTTGAAGCTTGTGATAATATCAAGTGGTTTCTAAGTTTCATATTTTCCTTCTTGTTAGATCATATTTAAAATACAATATTTCTATACACTTAAAGTCTAAAATGGGAGAGAATGGCATGTTATTTTATGCATGGGATTTTTTTTTTGAGAGTCAAGATCAATTTTTATTCATTCTAAAATAATAAAATAACACTTTGTTAAACCCTAAATTAAAAAATAACTCCATTTGTCATGTCTTGGGTCTATGACTACATGACTGTGTAACAGTCAATGAGAAAATAATTCTTTCATTCATAGATATAAGATAGGTTTTAAAGATATTAAGAGTCATTAAGTAAAAAATTTATACATTTTAAGAGATAAATATTATTATAAATACTCCTTTTAAATTCATATGGGTGCAAGAGTATAATATTTCCTAATGTTGCAAAGTTGTGTCTAAAGTTTGTGTCATGACAGTCTTGTAATAAGGAGTCTTCCATGTGTATTTATCCTTAATAGGTCTTGAAAGTGGGTTATATAGAATTTAATTCATGTGAATAAGGTTTCCAAATAAGTATAACTCATTTTCAGTTCATAAAAATTATTTTTTATATTGATGCTCTCAGATTCCTTATAATTATGTAAAACCAAAATTAGGGCATGTTTAGAAAAATAATTACATCTTGAAAACTATCCAATGAAAAATTCTTTTAATTAGTAAAATAGAGATCCTTAAAAATAGGAATCCAATGAATCAAATTTTAAGTTGATTGATTATGTGTGGAGGAAGTTATGATCAAATTATGAACCTATAGTTCTGAGATCCCAGAAAAATGTATTTTCAGTAAGTAAAATCATCATAAAATGAAGAATAATCAATCAAAGTGTCTAAAAAATAGAAACAAATAGATTTTTTGGTGAGATAAAATCAATTAATTTTGTTTTATATTGATTTTTTGAGTATTAAGAGATAAATTGTCAGAACATAGTCAGCTATATGAGGAAAAATGTTTAAACTATGCAAGGTAATTATTAATGAATTTTTAGTACAAAGAAAATATATATGATTAATGCTGTGAATGGGTTGAATTTTTTATCTCATATTAAATGTTTCATTACTATATTATTATAATTAACAAAAAAAAATCAATAAATCATTAATTTCAAGGTTTATATATTAGAGGTTGCCAAATAATTTGAAGATAATTATTCAAATTGGTCAGAAAACTTTATTTTAAGTCATAAAACTTGAGACTTAAGTTGAATAAGGTGTATGTAAATTTATAAAACATTTATAGAGTAGAGAAATAGGTTTGAGATTATATGTTTGTGAAAATTTTAGTCTTTTCAAACAAGTAAAATAAGATTTTTGTACTTGCATACAAATTGAAGTAATCTAAGATAAGTTTTCCATAGTGTGTTTAGGATTAGTAAACACCATCATTTGAATCACGTTGTCTAAAACATGCCTATTTTGTATTTATCCACCTTGAATGATAATCAACATGAAAAGGATGCGGTAATGAAGGAAAATAGAGGAGATAACTTGGCAAAGGTCTAAAGTCACTTTAGTCCTATACAATCATCAGAGGTATGCCAATTTTTGTGATTTTAAGAGGAATTATATGGAAATTTATGTGGAATAATTAAGTTTTCATTTAATTTTGAGGTGTTTCATATGTATAAACATGGTTATCTATTTGATAAGCCTCTTTTAAGGCCATTTGATTGAAACTAGTCAATGATTTTGATCATAATGAGATACTATTTGGCCTTGATTGACCACTAAACCATCCCATACACCTTAAATTACCTAATTAACATCATTAATCCATCATGGGATGGTTTCATAGCTCATTTGAGTCTATTATTGCCTTGGTCAATACTCATTTCCCTTAAAGAGGGCCCACATGAGTTAGATTATGACCTTTTAGCTTCGTCAGTTCATACCACTAAGTCAAAATGTTGTCTTCCCTTATTTTCCCTCTACAATATCATTTGGATACATTTTAGGTTTGAAGTTAGAATATTTTCAATAAAAATGGTAGTTTACTAATATTTCTTCAATAGTATGGATCTGTATTATATAGATCAACTTAGTCAGAGACATGCTCTTACAGAGGGAGTTTAGATATGTTTAATGGTTAAAGGAGAAATGTATTTAAGTGACTTAGGGGATCAAAACAATTTCTCCTCTACTTTGATCTCATTATCATGCTTAGAGGACCCCTTAGGTTCATGTTTATTCTATATATTAGAGGGTGAGTGGGGGTCTAATCTCTTCCCCATGGAAAGTGGACTTAGAGAGATAATCAACCATGGAATTTGTCTAAAGTTTAAATTCCTATCCATTATGAACATTCATTAAGAAGTTAGGGACCTTATGCACCCCCTAACTTGTATAGTCACTTTTAGAGTCAATAGTTTTCAAAAGAGTTTCCTTCATTTGCTAAAAATAATCACATTTCTTGTTCTCTCAAGTCATATAGAGTCATCCCATGGTTATTTCAACATTTAATCCACATGTGTGAGCTTGGGTAGCATGCAAATCTACTTGACTAGTTTTTGTGTATGGTCTGTAGATTAGTTATGCAAAGAATAAAGTTTTAGTGCCTCCATCAAAGGCTATAGGTAGATTCAAGAAGTTAGTGAATATTTTTCAAGATAATTAATTACTCCTTTTTCATATTAAAGGTTCAATACTCTTCTAGTTACCTAGGACATCCCAAACAAATAAGGTTGTATATATGCCAAGGTCACTATGTGACAAAGATTGTATGCATAGCTACCACATCTAAATGACTTCCAATGTGTTGCAAACATGTAATATGGTGTTGAAATGATAATGACATGTCTTAATAAGACTCAAAGAAACTTTATCCACTATCATGATGGCTTCAAAATCCTGTAAACCACCCTTTGTGTCTATAAGTCCATCAAGTGTCTTTTTGCAGAGTTTAAGGTTTTTCATAGATATTAAGGTATTTATGAGAATCCTGTGTTTCTTTTTGAGACTATATAAACCCTTATTTTGCCTCTAATTTTTTTTTTGTGTATAAACTATGGTGTTTACAAGGTCCACTTGGATTAGTCTTGGGAGGATCCTAGTGTCTATTCCATGTCATTATCACACTTACATTTTTACACTACATTTCCACTACCATTACATTATATTAACCTTGTTTCTATCTTCTTTCCACTCCAACCTTCCTCCACTATTACCATCCTTCACCTATCTAACCTATATTAAAGATTATATTACCCTAATATGATCACCACACTATGATAAAACCATCCATACAATTGAGGTCATAAAACACTAGACCTATATAGTCATATAGAAACCTAGGAGTGCAAAAGACAACACCTATAGTCAACCACTAAGGTTACTGTAGTAGGGCCTTAGGAAGAGATATGCAAATCATCCAAGGTGACAACATTAATGATAACATCATGGAGTATGCATGATAATGAAGTTTAATGATGATGTGAATCAATTATGTCACATTTTTAAGCATCATATGAGTCATATCCAACCTATATAGACTCAAAACAACCATGCAACTAGTCATAGTGAGAGAAACATATAGTTGGCATTACTAATCCATAGTGGTGTTTCCACCTCATTTTTATTAAGATTTAGAATCAATATGAGGGGGTACAAGGCTCACATTTTTAAAGGTGTATACATGATATCCATTACCATTGAAGAGATGGAATGATGTCATCAAAAACATCATGTTACATAGGCTTATGCAAGCATGAGACTGAGGTTGAATGAAAAGAAGGGTTTTTAAGGGATGTACAGTTGGAAAGATAAAACTAAAGGATAAATACCATTATAAGACTATGTTAAACATTTCCAAAGATTACAAGCACTTGTATAATCTTCGTTGAAGTTTATATCCAAAGATACAAGTTTGACTGCACTGTTAACAAATAATATGGAGCTATTTTGAGCCAAGATAGTGATATAGAACCATTAAAACAATAATCAAGTCTCTAAAATAGTAAATATAGTTGTTATGAATTATGTGATAGGTCCATATGTTTACTTTACTAAGAAAAATAATTTATATACTCATTGTTTTGTCTCAAACCAAGTCTTGTATATGTAGGTATATGGCAAGTTAGAGACACATGCCTATTATAAGAAGTATAAAATTAGTATGGGGAGTAATAAAGGTATTAATTCATGGAGGAATGATGTATAAGGTCCCTTAAAACCCCTCATAAGGTCTATTAAAACCCCTCCTAAGGTTTAACACTCATAATTTGATTCAAAAACCTTGGAGATAAAATGACATAAACAAGTAGGCAGACTCACATATAAGCCTTGGTAGTATCTTAGGACCTCTGAAAGTTGTGGTAGCTGATCCAATGGTTAAATTGATGAGTGTGATCATATTTCAAACCCAATTAATGGGTTTTAAGAGTAAATAGGTGGAAAAATTTATCTAAATGTCATTTAACCTAGCTCGATATAGTCCACCTGCATACAAGCAATTCGAGGGGCATGTTCACATGTTCACCCACTCCACGACAAGAATACTTATACCCAAATATCCTAGGGAGATTAAATTATACCTATGCACTAAAAATTAATGGTATATTGATTATAAATGGGGGGATATGATATACAAATGATTACTGAGAAAATAAGCACTTAAAACTGCCTACACCTAACCCTAACCTCACCTTCTATTGCTCATATCTCCAAGGAGACTTTTCATGGGAATATACATTATTCATGATAGATGAGGGGTTAAATTCCATAAAAATCCATGGAATTTGTTTTAGGTTTGAAAATTTTTAATCTATGAACCATCATTAAGATGGTGGCCATCTCAAATCCTTCACAAAGCCCAAAAATGACCTGATGATGAAATATCACCCCAAAACCCATAAAAATGTAGGGTTTCAGCCATGAATTATCCTTTAATATTTTATAATGTCCCCTAAACACCACCAGGACTTCTTGATTGGCACATGCAGGGTCAGGATTGTATAGAAGAAACCTATAAGAGCTAGTTTGAGCCCAAAAATTAGGATTCAGAGGATATTCATGTGAGAAATGGGTTTTATAATGGAGAAAGACTCACAAGGAACCTAAATAATCCTTATAGTGGTCTCCATATTGACCCCCATGATTTTTAAATTAGACAAAGAATTGCATGTGTTGGAACACTTAGATATATGCACTACAAAGAAGACAATTAGAAATATAGATTCAATAGTGATACTATCCAAGGTATCTAACATGTTTATCCAATTATAAGTGAAGAAAATATGGTACATAAACTAGTGTGAAGTCCAAGGTTCATGCTTGTAGTGTGAAAATATAACAATACTTAGTACCCACCATGTTTTTGCCATTAAAATGGTGGAATAAAATGTATTTTGAATATTTGGAGTGTTTTGAATCTTCTTAAGGGAAATTATTACATTTTTATAAAGCAATTTTGGCTAATCTAGGCCTTGTAGAAACCATCATAGTAAACCTTCTTACTTACAGACTTGCAGAAGCCATTTAGGGAGAAAAATATTTACACAAGAATCACCTTAAAGTGATGACCAAGGTTAAAATGTTGTTCTTGGAAAATATAAATACTCATGGGAGATGAAATGACTTGTTATCTTGTGATTGGTGTAGGTAGTTCATAAACCCAAGCTTAGATCTTTAAGAACTAGGCCTAATACTCCTAAACCACCTAAAACCTCCCTTAAACCCTAATAAGAACCAATTTAGAAAGGTTTAAGTAAAAATTCATTATTCAGCTCAAAATTTTCTATCTTATCACTTGAATCATGTTGGGGACTTAGGAGGGCTCGTACTCATGGCCTTGGGTGGTACAGAGATGTACAGATGTCTCCTGAACAAGTAAAATTATAGGGTTTTAGTCATAATTTGTGTTACAAAGTGTAAATAAGAGTTATATACCATGGAGAGAACATATTGAAGACTTTTTATATCTATCTAACATCAATATATCCCATGGAACTGATTGACAGAGTTCTCACCATCTCATTCAAAATTGCCAATCTGTGAGGTAGACTAATTGGCCTAGTGAGGCAAGGCTAATTTATGTTGTAGGTAAATAACCCTTGAAGATTCATACTATAAATGTAATAAATGATATAAAAGTATTATCTAAGTCTTATCAGATGAATATGGAGCCTAGATTCAACTATTGGACCATTCAAATAGTGGATATGAGCAGAAGGTTAGAGATTATACTACACATGCCTACTTATCATGCAAGTAGAAGGATATAGGGATTCAAGCGTGGTGTAAGGCAATTAATGGACCATATACATGTATTTTAACATCCATATATGTAATATTGCACCAAAATGGGATCCATTATTATAGTTCATAGGTAGCTTCATGAAGCATTTGACATGTCTATTGATGAAAAGACCACTCAATACATTAGGTGGACCTATTTACACCCCATATGCATTAAATAAATACTAAAAGAGAGAATATGGAGATATTATAGGGATTTTAAAATAATTAATGATGAAAATTAAAGGAGTTACAAACTCCTTAATGCCAAAATTGGGTTCATCAATGGGTGTCAACACTCAAGGAGAAGGATAAGCTTGTGTAACTACCCTATGACACTTTGGGCTCATTGATAACCCCTCCTAAACCTATATTTACTTATCTTATCTTTAATTTTGTCTATAAATGTAGGCATCAAGATCTTGTTTTCCATTTATTATCTAGGTGTAGTAAAGCTCTACCAAGATGATTTTGTAAACTCTTTTGAAGTAATAGAAGACAATCTTAGATTTTTGTTAAATGCTAAGTGTAATTTATTAGAGTTTGATTTATAGAATGTATGTTTCTATTCATCATCAGTATGTCCTTCATATAACTTAATTAAATTTTATTATTTTCCTTTAGGTTGTCTAAAGTTTTAGCATGTAATATTTCCCTTGAAGTGTCATAAGTTTATAGTGTCTTACACATACTTGTCTATTTATGTCCTTCATGTTGTAGGTCTATACCCAACCTTCATGAAAAACATTTATGTTTCAAACACTATTAAATATGTTTATAAAACCTTTTCTCCATTATATTTATCAACATTCATCAAATGATATAGTTGAGAGTGGATCATTCATCAATTGGTGTATCACCACCTAGGTTAGATTCTTGCTTTAGTTTTCACATCATTCTTCCTTTTCTTGTGAAATATTTTGTTCTTATAAAGTGATACATTATAATATTAGGGTATTTATCCCCATGAAAAATATAGGTGTGACCTACAAACTAGACATAACATAGTCTAAAATCACTCCCATGTTAGTCTAGGTATAACGATAAGACTTGAACACTTCTCTCCTAAGCTAGGGTATAACCTAGAACTCCAAAAATTATAACACACCTAGTGGGATCACAATCAAGGAAATTAGACATATATTTTAGGAATATTGACAATATGGAAGAAAATTTGGAGGGATTAATATAGTCATCAATAGATTGGAAGGCAAGTGCATGCAATAAATCTCTATTAGGTCTGCTTCAAAATGTAAGCAAGTTTAGTTTGTTTATTTGCCACTAGATATTGCAAGGAGAAAGAGGGTTATAATTTAAAAACACAACCTCACACCCCAAAATTCTCCCACATATCCAAAATCTATAAATATTTCCCATACACAGCCCCCTAAATGTCTACTAATCCCAAAGGCAAGGCCTACACTACAAGCCTTTGTACCTTTCAATGGTGTCATCCCTCTTAACCTCCAAAAATGTGATGATATCCCAAAAAAATCCTTAAAAATTTTACCTTATTTTATATATAAAACTCCAACACTCCTAGAAAGCACATAGATGACATTGCAAACCTATGCGCAGTGCATAATATCACCTAGGAGAATGTAGCCATGAGACTACTAGCCACATCCTTGAAATTCAAATTCTTATAATGGTATATAGGTCTAACTCCTAAATAAAATAATAATTGGGATGATTTTTATGAGTGTCTATACAAACACTTTGAAGATAGTAGTGATCATGTATGACTAGTTGAATAACTCACCTCAATCAAGAGGGCATTCTAAGAATATATGGTTTATTTCACCTAAAGATTTTAGGAAACATGTGATATAATCCATATCATCATAAATACTACACCCAATTATGAATTTCTTTACTACCTAAGATCCTAGAAATTAGATGTTACAATAAAGATCAAATCCATGGGTGTGAAAACTTTTCTTGAGGCTTATGAAATCTCTATAAGGGTAGAAAAATGTTTGATACAAGTATGGAAACTAATTCCAAGACACCTCATGCCCATCTTTCATAAGATACAACCTACCCCACCAACTATTTCTCCCTTGCCTGATCTAAAAAACCAAGGATAATCAAATGATATCCAAGTTGATAGGATTGGGTAATTTAAGGCTTATTGAAAGCACAAAACAATATGTTTGTGGCCTTAGAAAGACAAGAGTATACCTCATATAGACCATACCAAAAAACTTATCAGGCACCATACCAATCTTAGTTTTATAATAGGCCTCCTTACCCACAAAAATAATAAATCCAAGGCTAAATCACTCAAGCTAGACCATACTATAATTATAACCAAATAGCTTTAAGTAACTCAGGAGCCTTGGTACCCACACAATATAACCTTACACAAGAAGGTCAATGGTAGTAGTCATGGGGGTAGTATAATGAGATGGTAGTGTTTGTAAATGGAAAGGCATATCATAATTGTGATTAGTAGTAGGCTCCTCCATTTTAAGGCCATGACACAATGCCTCCTCCACCACAAGGTCCTCCAATGAATTAATGTGACTTGCCTACCATGACACAAGTAGAATTTATAAGCTAATCACAAGGGATTATGGGAAAGGAACCAATTGACACCACTTGTGTGAATTTTAAATAATTGGATCATGTTTATAAACATGTGGCAACAAATTTGGGGAAGACTACAAAAAAGGCAAATGATATAGTTTTATCCCATACAAGGGCTAAAAGGAGGATGATGGAGGATAGTTTGGGGTAGTCTAAGGTCTCTTCTACTCTTCCACAATTCAATCAATATCAAAACACTTAGATTGCAACCACTAATAACCCTCCAAATCAAAAAGTGCCTTAGACACATGGGTAACAGTAGAAGGCTCCATTTGTTCCTTAAATTACCAAAGTGTCAAGTGACACTTCTTCCTCCAAGATCCAACCCAAGAGTAACAATATTCCATTCAAAATTATGGACCACATGAAGAGATAAAATGTAAAAATTTATATGTGGGATGCTATATCCATTCTAGGGTAAAAAGACATCCTCTAAAAAGAGCTCTCTAATCTCTCTCATGTGAATAAGGTAGCTGACAAGGTGAGTATTATTTATGTCAATGATGTTCAACCTAGTCAAGTTTAATATCATAAATTTTTCAAGCCCCCTCCATTTACTTTTCATTCATAATAGGGGATTTTTTTATCCACAATTTTATGATAGATTATGGTGCCTTAGCCTTAGTCATGTCCAAGGCTATGGTAGATAAGTTAAAACTAAAGTATGTGCCTAATGAAAAAGGTGTACTAAAGCTAGATGGTTCTCCTAAAAAAATATTATGTGTCTTGAAGGACATAAATATTACATTTTCAACCTACCCAAATTGTGTTATTACTCAGGATGTCATGGTTGTTGATTTGGCCCCGTACTTTTACCTATACCTATTTAGGGACTTCACTATAAATATTAGGGCTTACCTTTGCTCTAATTGTTCATACATGGTATTCAGGACCATATATGTGACTAGGGTCACTATTAAATATAAGTATCTTTCAAGGTTCCACTTAGAACCCTATATGCCCAATCTTTCAAATGTCAACTGCACTATACTTGATGAAGATCAGAATGCTAGTGATAAAGAGCCTAATGATCATCTTAAGGAAATATAAAATATATACTTGGATGAATGGGTAGCTTAAAGCCATGTATTTAATCCTTATAACACCATTTGGGAGGTATAATTAGGGGTGTATTATATACATGAGGAAGGTGTTGCTATGCCTAGCCTAACAAGCATAACTCAAGAAGATGATGGTTTGTAGACCTTATTATTTCATATCTAAAGGTCAAATAATGGTATTGGGGATGGAGTGATGATATTTTACATTAAAAATCATAAATAATACTCAGCTAAAAGTTTTAAATTTAGATGCACCTCAAACACAATTGAGTATGAAGCTCTTCTACATATTGCATGAAGGAAGAAGGAGAGGTATCAAACTCCTTAAATTAAAAGGTGATAGTGAGATTGTCATGAAATAAGTAAGGGGTATTAGTGAAGTAAATAACCATTATTTTAATGCCTATAAGTACCAATTATGGGACCTCATATAATATTTCTTGGCATTTAACATATAATCCATAACAAGGGAGGCAAATCACCATATAGACAAGATGGTAGCCATTGGAGCTCAATATGAGATTATAGATGGGGTCAAAAGAAATAAAATTCAAAACAAGATCAAAGTTATGTGTATGAAATTTTTACTTGATAAAGAGGTGAGTTGGTAGGTTTTTTATAATGATGAGCAAATTGTATGTTTTCTCATGTAAGAGGAAGTACTTTGCCACAAGAAGCAAAACAAGTTCTAACACCAATATGATGATCGAATAGTGTATCTAAGATCTAAAACACTTCTCAAGGGACTTGTAACATTGTAAATCATATTCAATTAATATTACCAAATGAGAAAGGATAAGGCATGTATCTCTACTAAAGAATAACATTATGAGACGGTAGAGATCTTTAAGGATAAATTGTTGAAATTGGGAAAGGTTAACATAGTAGTAGAGAGAGATATATTTATTGATTTATGTCAAGATTATTAATATGTATTTTAATGGTATTAATATGAATAAAAAGGCTTTGACCCCAAACTTGCATAACATACCATAGAATTGGAAAGCAATGTAAAGCCAATGAGATAAAAACAAAGGCCTATCAATCTAAAGATGGAGGAGATAATGAGAAGGGAGTTATTCAAATTGATTGAGTAAATTATAATATTCCACATCAAAAATTTTTCATGGGTGGAAATCCTTGTGCCAATTAGGAAGAATAATGGGGAAATTCACTTATGTGTTGACATTAGAGACCTCAACAAGGTGTCTCTAAGAGACCACTACCCACTACCCTCAATGGACCAGATTATTGAAATGGTTTCAAGATATTAGATGTTATCATTACCTAATGGCTACTATAGTTACAAAAAAATATTGGTCAAGGAGGAGGATAGGCATAAGATTGTCTACACCATAAAGTGGGGTACTTATGCATACATAAATATGTCCTTTGGGTTGTCTAATGTAGGGTCAACCTTTTAAAGGGAAATCGATGTTTCCTTTCAGGGGTTGATCAATTAAATGGTGCTCATCTACCTTGATGACATAATTATTTTCTCAAAAGATCTAGAAGACTACATAACTCACTTAAAACTAGTCTTTGATAGATGGAGGTAGTTTGGAGTGTCATTGAATCCTAAAAAATGCATCTTTGCTACTCATGAGGGAAGATTAGTAGGATATATAGTGTCTAAGTATGGTATCTCCATAGACCCTAAATTATTTGAATCCATTCCATCCTTACCCTTTACCAATCACAAGAAATATTTGCAAAGTTTCTTGGGGAAGATTAATTTCATAAGAAGGTTTATCTCAAGCTTTGCAAAGTTAGTAAAGCCTCATACTCACATGTTAAAAAAACATAAGGAGTTTACATGGAACAAAGAGAGTAAAAATATATTTGAGGCCATCAAGGAGGACATCTCTCATACCCCTAAACGTATAAATCTTCATTTTAGAAAGGATTTATACCTGTATGCTTTCTCCACATTAGATACAATTCTTACCATGTTAATGCAATAGAATGGTGAAGGCCTATATCAACCAATTTCCTTCTTTAGTCAATACATAAATATATGAATAAATGTATAGGTTTTTATATAAAAAATTTCTTTATGTAGTGAGAGTGATGAATAACTTTAGTCACATGGTGTCAAATATCAAGATCATACTCATGGTTATACACCCAAGCATCAAGGAGTTCATATTCAATAGAGAACTCAATGAGAAGATAGATGGTTCAGTAAAAAAATGCATGGAGTATGAACTTGAATTTAGAGTTAAAAATATTATTAGGGTAGAGGTTTATGTGAGCACCTTTAAGTAGAGGTAAAAGAAGGCAAAGATCAAGTGTTAGAATTCTATGATAGCCCACAAGTAGCTATAAGTAATACCCCTCTCAGTTGGACACATGATGTGATCAGATCTTTAATCAAGCCAATGTCCTATGGGGTTGGATAGAGGCAAGAGGAGGAAATTTAGGCTACAAAATATACCCTATGTCTTGATAGATGTATACTTTTTAAGGATATATGAGGCATGCTTTTGAGGTGTGTGGAATCATGGCAAGTGGAATATTTACTTGAATAATTCTATGATGGTCCTCCTAGTGGAAACTTTGTTACAAAGACCATAGCCTCAAATATCATTATAGCTAGGTAATTTTTTCCCACATTGTCTATAGATGTACACTCTTGGGTAAGATAATATTCAAAATGTGCCATATTCATTGGTAAGTATAAGTTAGCTACCATTAATTTATAACTAATACAAGTAGAATAACCCTTCATGCAGTGGTGATTATATTTCATAGGGATGATTCATACCCTTTCAAGTGATGGACAAAATTGGATAATTATAGCCACAAACTACTTTACAAGGTGGTTTGAAGCGATTACCCTCAAATAAGACAATGAGAATTCTATTTTAGAATTTTATGACAACCTTGTGACCATATTTGGTGTGCCTTTAACTATCATTTCTAACATTGACTTCACGTTCAGTAGTAACAAGGTATTCTATTAGACTCTTTCACATGAAATCTACCTCAAAGTATCCTCTAACTATTACCCATCAAGAAATGGACTAGTAAAGTCCACACACATGAACTTGTTAATAATCATCAAAAGGAATATGGAGGATAGTCAAAGGGAGTGGCATATTAGATTGAGAAATACCCTATGGGTAGATAGAGTGACACCTAATAATGCTATTTGATGCTCCCCATACCTCCTAATATATGTTATAGAAGCAAGATTTGCTATCTCTCTTGAGTTTCTTGTATTAGAGCTTTCCCACCAACTTAAACTCCTAGAAGATGATGTTATGCAAGTGAGAATGAATGAGCTAAGATAGTTGGAGGAGACAAAACATAGTGCCATTCACATCAAATGGTGAAATAAAAATAAAATTACGAATTAATTTGATAAGATATCTTCATCTAGAACATTTCAACAATTATATGTAGTCCTTAAGTGGGATGAAGACCATGCAAAACCAAGAAAGCACTCCAAATTTGATAACCATTAGAGTGTGCCTTATATTATCACATGATGAGAGGAGAGAAATTCCTTTGAGATTGATAAATTTATTGGTGAGATCCTTCCCATCCCTATAAATGGGAGGCATCTTAAGTTTTGATACTAGGTCTCTTTCATCTTCCTTTGTATATAGGTAGGTACATTTGTCTTTTACCTCCAAGTGCCCTTACAGAAGTGTCATGTTTGTTGTTTGGTTTTGTTGTTTAGATAGTTGTGTCTTGTGTTATTCATTATTTCCTATTGATTGGTTATGTATCATTTCTTCAATATTTTACAAGATGAAGTTATAACCCATGTTACTATCATGCTTCATCTATTTAGTCATCACTCACAAGTTTGATTAATTTTTTGGGTTCCATGACTAGTAGGCTAGTCAAGATAGTTGAGTCACCAAAAATGTAAGTCAATTTCTAGTTGTAGACCTAGAAATTGACCAAAATTATATCTTAGAGTCATGGTATATCTTTGACATAATGGTTGTTAGTCATGTCATGAGTTGTGAGGGGTGTCTAGTCAGTCCATTATCTAGTCATGTTTCAAACTTGTCTTAGTAGTCTTTGTATGTCTTTATACCTCCTTTAAATCCTAATCCATGTAGTGTAATGTTGTCTAAAAAGTGCCTAGTTGGTCCTTATCCACCTTAAAGGATAATCAACATGAAAATTATGTAATAATGAAGGAAAATGGAGGAGATAACTTATCAAAGGTATAAAGGCACATTAGTCCTCCAAAATCATTAGAGATATGCCTATTTTTTACATTTAAAAAGGAATTTTATGGAATTTTATGACGACTAATTAATGTTTCATTGAATTAGCATGGTGATCTAGTTGATAAGCCTCTTCTAAGGCCATATGCTTAAACTTGGTCAATGATTTTGATCATAATGAGATACTATTTGGCCTTGATTAACCACTAAATCATCCCATATGCCTCTAAAGGACCACATTATCCTCATTAATCCATCATGATATAGTTTCATACCTTATTTGGATCAAATATTACCTTGGTCAATGCTCATTTCCCCTAAAGAGGGTCCACACATATCAAATTATGACCTTTTAGTTTCCTCAGTTTGTACCACTAAAACAAAATGATATCTCCCTTGATATTTTCCCTCCAAATCTACATTTTTCTATGTTTTAGGTCTAAAGTAAGAGGATTTATAAGAAAAATGGTAGTTTTAAGGTGTTTTTTCAATAGTACAGATCCATATTATATGGACTATCTAAATCAGAGGCATGCTCTTATAGAGGGAGTTTAGAGATGTCTAATGGTGAAAATAGTAGTCTATTTTGTGAATTGGGGGATCAAAACCATTCCACCTCTACTTTGATCTCATTATCATGCTCAGAAGACCACTCAAGTTCATCATTATTCTATACAATAAAAGGTAAGTGGGGGTTTAAGGTCTTGCCTATGAAAAGTAGACTCAGGGAGCTAATCACCCATGGAATTTTTTTTGGAGGTTAATTACCTATCCCTTATGAACATTCATTAAAAGGTTAGGGATCTTATGTACCCCCTAATCTGCATAAACACTTTTGGAATCAACCATTTTCAAAAGATTTTGCTTCATTTGATAAAATTGATCATATATCCTATTCTCTCAAGTCATGTAGAGTCATCCAATAATTATTTTAAAATTGAATCCACATGTGTGAGCTTGGGTGGCATGTAAATCTCATTCACTAGTTTTTGTGTGTGGTCTATAGGCTAGTTGTGAAAAGAATACAATTTTAGTGCCTCCATCAAAGGCTACAGACAGAGTTGAGAAGCTGGTGAAGATGTTTCAAGGACCTTAATGCTTCCTTGTTAATATTAGAGGTTCAATACTCCTTTGGTCATCCAAGACATCCCAAGAAAATAAGGTTGTATATATGTTAAGGTCACTAGATGATAGAGATTATATGAATAGTTATAGGCATCTATAGGACTTTCATTATGTCTCAAGCATGTAATATGGTGTTGAAATGATAATGAAATGTCTTAACAAGCATAAAGGAAACTTTTTCCACTCTCATGATGGATTCACAAGACTAAAAACCACCCTCTATGTCTATAATTCCACTCAATCTCATTTTCTAGTGTTTAAGGTTTTTCATAGATGTTAAGGTATTTCTAAGAATCCTATGTTTCCTTTTGAGATTGCATACACCTTGTTTTTTCCTCCAAACTTTTATATTTTCTTGTGTATACATTATGTTGTCTATAGGGTCCATTTATATTAGTATTGGGAGGAGCCTAGTGTCTATTCTATGTCAATCTCATAGTTCCATTATTACACTATGTTTCCACTACCATTACACTATATTGAACCTATTTATATGTTATTTCCACTCCAACCTTCCTCTACTATTACCCTCATTCATCCATACACCCTACATTTAATGTTAGATCACCATAAGTTTATCCCCAAACTATGATAAAATATCCATACCATTGAGATCATTTGACACTAGACCTATATAGTCATATGGAAACATGGGAGTGTAAAAGGAAACACTTATAGTCAACCACTAAAGTTACTATAACAGAGCCTCAGGAGGAGATATGTGAATCATCCAAGGTACAAATGTTGACATTAAAATCATGGAGTATGCATGATAAATAAGTTGAATTATGATGTAAATCACTTATGTCATATTTTCTAGCATCATATGAGTCATATCCATCCTATAAAGACTCAAAACTACCATGTGACCAATGATAGTGAGAGAAAGCCATAATTGTCATTACTAACCCATTGTGGTGCTTTCACCTCATTTGAATTAAGAGGTATAATCTATATGAGGGGATAAAATCATCACATTTTAAAGCGTATATATATGATATCCATTACCCCGAAATATATGGAATGACATCATCATATCCATCAAGCCACATAGGCCTGTGTAAGCATAAGACTAAGGTTAAATTCAAAGGAGGTTTTTGAAGTGAGGTAGTTTTAGAAAGATACCAATAATAAATTATGACCATTATAAGCCTATGGTAAAAAATTCACAAGATCACATACACCTGTAGAATCCTAATTGATGGTTATATCCAAAGATACAGATCTGTGTGCATTGTTAGTAGATAATGTGGAGCTATTCTGAGCCAAGATAGTGATATAAAACCCTTCCAACCACAATAAAGTCTCAAAAAATAGTAAATATGGTGGTCATGACTTATGGAAGAGTTCCATATGTTCACCTAGCTAAGACAAATAGTGTATATACTCATTTATTTATCTCAAACCATTGCGTATCTATGCACGCATATAGTGAGTTAGAGACATATCCATTCTATAAGAAGTTTATTGTCAATATGGGGCCTAAGGAAGGTATTGATTCATATATTAATTATGTATAAGGTACCATAAAACCCCTCCTAAGTTCTAAAACTTATAATTTGACTCAAAAACCTTAGAGATAAAATGACATAGGCAAATACGTAGACTCACATAAAAGCCTTGGTGGTATCTTGTGACCTCTGAAATTTTTGGTAGCCAATCCAATAGCTAAAGCAAGGATTTTAAACATGTATTAGACTCAACAAAGGGGTTTAAATAGTTAGGAGGTATTAAAAGGGATCCAAATGTCATAAAACCTAGCTTGAGCCAATCCACCTACATACAAGTAATTCAAGTGTCATGTTCACATGTTCACCCACTCCACCACAAACATCCTCAAATGTATATCTCATAGGGATATTTAGGTATCCATATGCACTAAAAATTCATGTTAGATTGATTATAAATAGTGGAATAGGTTGAATGAATTATTTCTAAGAAAATAAGGACTCAAAACTACCTTCAACTAACCCTAACATCACCTTCTTATGATCTTATCTCCAAGGATCATTTGCATGGGAATATAGGACATTCATGATAGATTGTGGGCCTATGCCCTAAACATCCATGGTATTTGTTTTAGGTTTGGATGTCTATACTCTATGAACCATCAATAATATTATGGATATATCAAATCTTGCACAAAGCCCAAAAATAACTTGATGATGAAATGTTACCCAAAAATCCATCCAAATATTGGGTTTTATCCATGAAATCACCTTTAAGGTATTTTGAGGTCCCTTGGACACCATAATGACTTCTTGGTTGGCATGTGCAGGGTCAATATTATATAAAATTAGCCTAGAAAAGATAGTTTAAGCCCAAAGATTAGGATTCAAAGGATATTCATGTGAAAAATGGGTTGGATAAGGGAGAAGGACTACCAAAGCACCTAAATAATCCTTTTTTTGGTCTCCATGCTAAACCCCATGACTGGTCTATTAGATAAAGAGTTGTATGTGTTGGAACACTTAGTTATACACACTACAAACCAAATAATTGGCATTATAGAGTCAATAGTGGTATTCTCCATTGTATCTAACATGTTTTTATAGTTATACATTAAGAAAATATGGTTCATATACTAGTGTGTAAACCAAATTTTATGTTTGAATTGTGTAGGCAAAATAATACTCAGCCTCCACCATTATTGAGCCATCAAAGGGGTGGAGTAGAACATAGTTTGAAGAGTTGGATTGATTTGAGTCCTCTTGGGGGACATTATTACATTGTTCCAAAGACATTTGGGCTAACCCATGCCTTAGATAAAAAATTATAGTACACCATCTTACTTACAAACCTATAAAAGCCATTCAAGGAGTAAACTCTTCACACAAGAAAAACCTTCAAGTGCTCACCAAGACTAAAAGGTTGTGATTGGGAAATATAAATACTCATGGGAGGTGATAGGGCTTATTTATTAGGATTGGTGTAAATAGTTCATAAACCCAAGATTAGATCTTCAAGAACTAGGCCTAAGACTCCCAAACCCCCTAAGACCTCCCTTCAACCCTAATAAGAACTAGTCTAGAAATGTTTAAGTAAAAATGCATTATTTTGCTCAAAAGTTACTATCCTATCACTTGGATCATGTTAGGGACTCATGAAGGATCCTACTCGTGGTATTGGGTGGTATAGAAGATGCATGAATGTCTCTTGAATAGGTAAAATTATATGGGTTCAGTTAGAATTTATGTTACAAAGCCTAGGGAAGAGTTCTAAACCATGGAGGGAGTAGGTTCAAGACTTGTTCTATCTATTCAATGTTAATACATGCCATGGAACTGATTGAAATTATTCTCACCATCTCCTTCAAAACTACCAGTCTATGAGGAAACATTAGCTAAGTGAGGAAAGGCTAATGTATGTTTCAAGTAAAGGACCCTTAAAGAGTTATAATGTCAATATACTAAAGGATATCCAAGGATTATCTAAGTCTTAATAGATGAATTTGGAGGCTTTATTCAACTATTGTACCACTCACATATTGGATATGATTAGAAGGTTGGAGATTAGACTACATAGGCCTACTTATAATGTAAATTTAAGGATATATGGAGCAAGAGGTGGTGTGAGGCCATTAATGGACCATATCCATGTATTTTAAACACAATATAGGTGATCCTACACCAAAATGGGAGACATTATTTTAGGTCAAACATAGTTTCATAAAGTATTTGGTGTGTATATTGATGGAAAGGCTACTCAATACCTCAAGTGGGCCTATTTACACCCCATATGTGTTGCATAACTACCAAAGCAAATAATATGGAGATATTTTAGGGATGGTAAAAGAAAGAATGAGGAAAATTGAAGGAGTTATAACCTACTTAATGCCAAAATTGGGCTCATTAATGACCCCTCATACATCTAGATTTACCTATCTTATCTTTCATTTTCTTTATAAATGTAGGCAATGAGATCTTTTTTGCCATCTCTCAGCTAGGTGTAGAAAAACTCTGCAAAAATCATTTTATAAACTCTTTTAAAGTAATATAAGATAATTTCATATTCTATTTGAATGCTAAGTGTACTTTATTAGATTTTGATCTATAGAATGTATGTTTATATTCATCATCAATATGTCCTTCAGGTACCTTACTTCAAGTATGTTATTTTCTCCTAGGTTGTCTAAAGTATTACAAAGTAAGATTTCTATTGAGGTGTCATAAGTATATAATGTCTTGCATAGACTTATTTATTTCTATCCTTCAAGTTATAGGTCTCTACCAAACCTTCATGTAAAATACTCATGTTTGCACCACTATTAAAGATTCTAATCAACCCTTGTCTCCATTAGAATCTTCATTAGTCATCAAA